>CM031611.1:83055427-83067927 GCA_018398815.1 Conus ventricosus | reverse complement strand
TGTTTTTCCACAACCAGTTGCCCCAAATAAATAGCAATGAGGAGTTTTTGTCATAAAGTTTAACTGCTCCATATTTTTATAGCAAAATTTTAATTACCCAGTTTTTATTTTTATCTATCTCTGTCAAAATTTGTTGTTAATAAAACCCTACGGGGCCTAAATTTGGTAAGTTTAATCCAATTAAGTTCTGTAAGATTGTTTTCTATTTAAGTAACTTTGATTTTTTTTGCTTGTTGTTTTTGTTTTTAATACCCTCGCCTTTGAAGAACGACGATGGTAACTTAAGACGTTTAAGTTAAGTTTTCCCCAGCTATATTAATTCCTTTTTAAGGTCTCACAAACGCCAAAACCCTCCCTTCCAATTTTTAAAAGACAGAAATTTAAAATTCATTGTGAAGTGTCCCCAAATTTTCGTTGGAAAAAACTGTAATTTTTGTAAAAGTTTTTTTTACAATGTTTCTTTTTGGGAGGATGTACTGCTTTTTCCCATCGGCGTTATTTCAATTTTTTTCCCGACTATTGTCGTCCGGCAAAAGACTTACATGTAAAGGGCCAGAGTTGAATGCTTTTCTGAAACTTTTTTGAGGGCTAAAAAATGAAAAATGGGCTTATGAATTAAATTTTATTTCCCATTCAAAATTTGGGTTCTAAGTGCCTTTGGGGTTTGGCTTTCGAACTATTTTATATTATCTGGCCAACATTATTGCTTTAGATTGGCGCTGTTCTAGTTTGGAATTTTGGGTGTCCCCAAAACCTCTTTGCTTTTATAATCCCCATTTTAGTGTACCAAAACCATCAAAAGCCCCTATCTCCCGTTCTGTTCAAAGCCCGAACCTTGCAAGGTCTTTTAATTCAAAAGTTATAACCTTACAGGCGCAAATGAAATCGGATTTTCGGGGCCCACGCGACTTTTTTAGTACATTTTTATTATTTTTTTTCCCAAAAAAAATGTGCAGGTTATCGCATTTCACAACTTTCCTGCTTTGTCTGCAATTTTTATTTTAAAAATGACCCAACCCCTCCCACAAACTAATTTTTTAAAAATGTAAATTGGGGAATTTGTATAATTTAAAAATCGCAATATGCAGCTTTCCCGCCGGTAAAGCTTTTAAAAAACATTTGGGCCCCCTTCCCATATTAAGTTTTCATCAGTGCTCAGCTATCAAATGAAAAAAGTAATAAATGAAAAGCAAGATCGGGGTTTTCCCCCTTTAAAAGTGTTTTGTTTGGCGCAACAACAAATCTTTTGTGCCCTGGTGTCAACTTTAAAGCCTAACATTTTAGCTAGTCTTTATCAAATAAGAAATCTGCTTTTTCAGGTTCGAATTTTAAATTTGTTTTTAGTTTTGCATTGTTAAGTTTGAGAGAAATCCCGAATTTACTCATTGCTTTTTTTAGTGAGCAAAACCTTTAAAAACCCATGGGTATTTTTAATGGTTAGTTTTGGGCCCCCAAAAAACTTTTGAAAATTTTATTATTCCCTTGGTTTGCATTTTAAAAACCCTTCGATTTTGTAAAATTTTTCATGGAGGCGACCGTTTTGGCCCCCGAAATTTGTTTCAATAGCATGTTCAAAAAGCGAAGGACGTCTTGAGTTGTTTTTTTTAAAAAATTTTTTAAAAAAAATTAAAAATGGTGCATTAAAAATAACGGCGAAAAATATTCTTTGGGGCCCGATAAATCTTAAAAATATAGCAATGACACCTACATTTTGTGACCCGACTGACACCTTTCAAAAAAAGGTAAGTACCCTTTAAAGCAGATATTTCCCCCCCTTTTAAAAAAGCTACATAAAAAAGTGTGGTTCAGTCATCGATGCGTTTTCAGAACCTTTAAAACTTTGCTGTGTTTTGTGCATCAATGGGTGTGGAGTGTCGTATGGGATCACTTAAATTCCTAACCCTTTTGGTTGGGTCAGGAAGATTTCATTTCTTTTAAACCCCTTCGGAGATTTTGACGAATGCAAGCGCCTTTACCAATGACAAATCGTTTAATCATTCAGCAAAGAAAGACATGAAGGCTTTAAAAGAACTGTAACGAATTCAATATTAACATCAAGAAGACTTTGAAAAAATCAGATCTTAATCAGGCTTAGGCACCCTTATTTTTGGGGCTGCACAAAAAAAATATAATATGACTGGAATCTCCTTAACATTTTTCTCTTTGGCCGTGTTCACCTCGGGCCCATGAGAAAGGGAGCAAAAAACAGCATGGACAACATTTATCTTGACACTTTAAGGGCCAACTAAAGAGGAATAGACAAAATAAACGACCTTGTTGACTTATTTTGGTTTTTGCTAGGTTCACAAGCAAGACAAGATCGAACATAACAGACCCCTTTAACTGGCTTTGCGCACAAAAAAAAATACTTAGAAATTTAGGGGACCCCATTAATTTATGTTGTTTTGCCTTCAAGTATTAAAAGGTCCAAATTTTTTACAATGAAAGATCAAAAGTGACTTTGCTTTTGGCATGGTTTATACACTCCCTTTGCCTAGGCTCAAAAGGGAAACCCTAATAAACTACAAAAAGAAATTCTCGTTGGGGAAAATGAACAGAAGGTTGGCCCCAAACGCCAAAAATTTGGCCAAAAAATTTGCAAGCAGTAAAAAAAAGATGACCCCCAAGAATAAGTCATCAATCCACGCGGCCAAAAGCCCAAAGCCATTGAAGATCAGCAAAGCTCGAGGCGTGTTCGCGATGCCTGAATATAAAAAGAAGGCTTGTTCTTGGTTAAAAGGGCCCTGGATTATTTGGTCTTTATCTTAAAAAAAATTTAACCCAACAAATTTAAGAATAATGTCCTATGCTGGCCTAAACCAATATTTTGCTTGCAGTAGACAAAAGCAGTGAAAATCCCCCCTAATATGCAGGAAAGGTCATAGCTTACCAGAAAAAATTTTTTTTAAATAAATTGAAAGATGATCAAGCTGTTTTTTTCCCATGATTTACAGGCGGAGGGGGGTGGCGGTGGAGGTACGAATTTTGGGCCCCCACCCCCTGTAATACCCAACCCCAGTTATTATTGCAAACCCTAAGGCGTTTAACGTTTGTTAATGTGACTCTTGCTCTCTAAACGTGTTCGTATTGTTTGTAGTGTGTGTTTATAAAAAATTTTTTCAAGTTTCTCTTATTCTATTCCCTTTGAGTTGAAATTTGGTTGGTTAGTAGTCGGCTTTAGTCTTGCTGATTTTCTTGTTCAAGTTTTTTTAGTCTTTGTTTTATTCTTTCTTTAATTCAGGCCTAAGTTGGCGTCATCGCCAAAAAGAGTTTTTCTTTTTCTCTTTTTATATGCTCATCTTTTTCCCCTAGTTTTGCTAAATTGTTTTTTAAAATTCCCCTCTGATGCTTTAAAAGCATGATAAAGGGCGTTTTTCTCGCATGGGTAGCGGCGAGTCGGTATAGTCTTTAATGTGTTTTTCTGAAAAAGGGTTTTTCTGCTTCTTTGCATTATTTTTTCATCTGCCGTTTTGATTTAATTTTTTCAATTTCAGTTTTGATTTGGTTAGTTTTGGGAGTTCCTGCAGTGTTTTTTGAAGTTTAAAAACTGCTCCCTATCAATTTCGGTCTACCAAGCCCAAGGCGTTTTTGACTTTCACACTAAGTTTTGTATAATTGTACTTTTGGCAAAAAACTTTGATGGGTCGGGTTTGTTGTAACCCAAACAAGTTCCCCTTGACGTTTTTTCAGACAAATGACATCTTTTAATTCAAAATTTTTTGGGGTCTAAAATTCGGGGGTTTTTGGGCCAAAACTTTGAAAATGATTAACCTTACTTTTGTTATTCTTTGCGTTTTGGAAGCATTGGCGATGCTGTGTCAAAGGGATCATTTCATCATTCGTCTCCAGGTAAAAAAACATTAAAATCTTCTTCATTTAAATTCCCTGCCATGTTTTAAAATAATTTAATTTTTTTTTTTGCTTCTAAAAAAGTCACAAGCACTTTGGTCGATTCTTAACCCCCATAGAAGATGAAAGAAACCCCTTTTGGGGTTTAAAGGGAAATAAGCGGACTATTATGTTCCAAATAAACCCTTACTATTGATGCAGACAAAAACTTTCTGTCAAATTTCCAGACTGGAGCAGATGACGGATTTTGCCAGGCTTGCGCGTCTTACTTTAAAATAGTACTCGATTCAAAACAGACCCAAACGGACAGTTTTTACAGAATCTGGGCGGGCAAAACGTTAAGAAAATTTCTTAACTTGAGGGGGGAAAAAATATTTTCTTTACACAATGCAGACATATTTTTTAACCCATTCTGCTATGGCAACCGGGAAAAAAAGGGCTGATTTTTCGTTTCAAAGGAATAGAAAATGAAGAAGCACTAAAAATAGAATGGTTTCCGCAGATATAAAGACGGCAAAAAGTTGGGCTGTAAATTTTGCGTTTGGAAAAGCTTTTCCCTTCCTTGATTTTGAGTTTTAAAAGCGCATGCACCCTATTTCAGGAGCATTAAAAGACAGATTGATATGAACTAACTTTTAATTGAATCAAAAATGTTACAAATCAACAGACGCCGAAGCAAAGTACAGCTTTTGCATCTCTTGAGTTTGATGTTTTTGCAACTTAATTTGCAAGGCGTTGGCAAAATATCAGTCAAAATTAGCAAAAATTTACGAAAAAGTGATTCATGAACAAAATCCTAGAAGCGGGCAGAAAAATATGGAATTTTAGTTTTGGTTCAGCAAGATCCTTAAGGTATTTTAGCTGTGTGAAGATGAAAAACCATTTAAAAAGAGGAAGTGAAAAGTTTTTTAAACCAAAAATAAAGAAAAAAAAATGTTCGATTGAGGGCAGTCCTAACCAAATCTTGCTGCGGGCTTAAACCTTATCAGCTTTTGATGAAATAAGAAAAAATGTTTGGAGGTGGGGGGTGTTTAAAATCCAACAGTTGACCTTTTGGTAAAAATCTAACTTACGGTAAGACTTTATGATTATTTAACAACAAAAAAACGGTTTATGGATTACCCAAGGGCAACGGAGGTAATCTTCATGGAAGGGGAGAAAATGTGAGAGACGAATAAAATTCAAATTTATAAAGAAAAAAAGTGATAAAACCCCTTAATGTACATTGTTTTTAAATTTTGTGCGCAGCTGAATATTGAAAATAAAAGAAAAAAAGATAAATACTAAATTTTTTTTTATTTTAAAAAGCATGTCGTTGGTTTTTCCAAAAGTGCCCACAGCCGCCAAAAAAAAGAGATGTAGAAACCCCTAACATAAAACCTTTCAGATTAAACCAAAATTTCACAAAGCAGCAAATAAATAGAGCAAGACCTTCAAAAAACAGCAAAAAAAAACGAGGTATTTGTGCCCTTTAAAGCTGTTACTATGTTAATTGGAGCATGACTTAAGTGCTCTATCAGCAGGAACGAGTGTTGGTCTCTTAGCAACAGGCTGGCCACCCCCCAGCTTTCCCCCTAGGGGTTTTTCTTTAGCTTCGGTCTGGTTTATTAGCTGTAGGTGCTGTGCAAAAAATTAAAAAACTAAACTCCAAAGCAACAGTTTGGTTCAACTAATAAAGCTAAATTAGTTCGTTTTTTAAACGACAAAAAAAAGCACAGGACTCAAAAAATCAGGTGAGGGAATTTAATCGTTTACAGGCGATTTTTATGACTACAAAAGACAAAAGTTTGATCTTTAAAAAAGGGGAGGACAAATTTTTCTCAAAAGCCAGCCCCCAGCAGAAAAAAAGGAAAGCTTAAAAAAAGTAAAGAGACTTAAACTCTGTTTAAAAAAGTCACATTAAAACACCAAAAGGTGTTTATACTTTTGTTTTGGTCCAAGCGCCAAAAAGAGTCGTTTTTTTGATAAAAATTTTTTTTTTTAAAAATTTAAAAAATTTTTGGTTAGAAAAGAAACTAAAAATGGAAAAAATATATGAAGGGAAAAACGAATTGTTTGAAGGAATGCTTTGGGGAAAAGCGTTTCAAGAGCGGAAAAGAATTGATTTAGAAATCATTGACCCAAAAAACGTACAGGCAGTGTTTTTCATGCTATTTCTAAGTTCCCGGTAAATAACAATAGACCCCCAGTTTAAAAATAATGTTAGCTTTTTAATTGGCTATGTAAAAATAAATGAAGAAAATCAGAAATTGGGTCTCGACTAAACAAAAGGGCTTTTTTGTAAAATGATTAGCCCGGGGTTGGGCAGACGAAATGCTTGCACGTTTGACGTGCGGTGAAAGAAGCCAAAAAGAGAGGGTCTGGTTGGTCAGAGGGCGAAAATCTTAGAGTCAGATTAAAACAGTCTAAGTATGCGCGATTGTTGGAAGGCTTAATTCCATACCTCGCATTTGGCAAAAAAGGGGTTCTAACATAAAAAATACAGCAAAAATGTTTTTTGGGGTGTTCTTGCAAGGTGCATTCGCCCCCAAAAACGAGAGAGAGGTTAACACACCCTTTAAACAAAGATCTTAATTTAGTGGGGTGTCCCCTTCGTTTGTGTGGGCCAAAAGAAGTTTGAAAAACAAAACAAACAAAACTGTTAATTATACCAAAAGGGATGAGGAAACAAATTTGGTGCCCAATTAAAGTGTCAAGAACAGCCCCACAATAGGCGAACCCAAAAAAAAAAAACATGTTTACTTATATGAGCTTTCGCCCAAAAGGGCTCCCCATTTCACATTGATACGAACAATGAGTAGATAATAAGCTACTTTTAAAAAATCATGGCAAACAAGAATTCTGTAGAAAAAGTTTAAAAAGAATGCCTTGTTCAAGCGCGAGCGAACATAAGAACTTGTAAAAGTTCTGTAGACTGTAAAACGGAAATAAATTTCGCCCCACCCCGGGTCTAAAGTTAGTTTTTGAAATGGAAACGGCTCAAAAAATTTATATGTTGTTTACGCAGATTTAACACTCATTGTTCTTTGAAGGGCCCGGCCACAAAAATTCGAAAAACGTCTTAATGAGTAATCACAATTTGTTATTTGTTTATCGTTGTCGGTGGTGGGTTTCATTTAGAGCCGAATTATTAGGGGCCCAATGTGCAAATATTCTTAGAACGCATGCGCAAGTGCGCAATGATGTTAATAATCTAAACTTATCTGAAATCATAAGCACCCGAAGACCCAAAAAAAAGTATGACTCAGCCACATTGTTGGATTTTCGGTTTAGGTTCTCTCAGGCGCAGAGAATCCCAAGTAAGAGAAACCCTGTCCATTGGGAAAGTTCAGAGGACGCGCCAGTAAATGCAATCTTCAACTAAATTTTATTAAGACTGGAAGTGCCTGTATTCTTTCATAATTGCGAGGTACGACTCTCATCTTATAAAGAAAGAGTGGCGTGGTTTGGGTCATGCAGCCAGTCATCGAAAAGACAGTGCTTAATTAAATAAAAAGGGCTTTTTATGACTTATGCAACCTGATGGGATCATTTGGACTGGTATGGCCCTTTAAAATCCCGCCCAATAAGGAAGAATTTTTGACCCCAAATCTGTTGAAAGGGCGTTTACCCCTTTTGAGTACATGAACATTGGGAAAGGGTTTTAAAGAAATCACTTCCCCCAAAGGCGGTTTTTTCTAGTTCAGAGGAAAAGGACATCAGTGACTTGATTACCGCGTCAAGATGGGGCAGAAGTTGAGTGTAAAACGATGGGAGACTATAGTTCATATTGAGGGCGATTTGTTTGTTGGCGACGGGCTTTGAAAACTAAGAAAGCCTGCAGAAACATTTAGCGGGGTCCGGGCATTAATTTTTGCGCCCCCGGGAGTTGGGGGGCTTTCTTAAAATTTACTGGGGTACAGATTGATTTATTGTCGGGTTTACCAATGATTCAGATGATTGAAAACGGATTGCGTGGAGGAATTAGTATGGCGTCGCATCATTACTATAAAGCAAACAACAAATACTTGGACGACTATGATCCAAGTAAAAGGTCTAACTATCTTATGTATTTAGATGCAAACAATCTGTATGGATGGGCAATGGCGCAATCACTTCCATTACGCAACTTTAAAATGTACACAGGCGGTGATCCGAAAAATATTCAAAAGGCATTAAAGTGGTTGGGCAGTTTAACGCCTGATCAGCAGCGTGGTTTCATTCTAGAAGTTGATTTAGAATATCCTTATGAACTCCATGACCTGCATAATGACTATCCATTAGCAGCAGAAAGTCTAAAGATGGATCCAAGAGAACCACTAAACTTGTGCCTAATCTTCGCGGCAAAACAAATTATGTCTGTCATTACAGACTTCTACAATTTTATTTAAGACATGGTTTGAAGTTGACAGCAGTTCATCGTATAATTGCTTTCGATCAAGAACAGTTCATGAAACCATACATCATGAAGAACACTGATCTCAGAACTAAATCCACAGATGCTTCAGAAAAAGACTTTTTCAAGCTGATGAACAACAGCTGTTTTGGAAAGACATATGGAGAATCCGCACAAGCGTAAAGATGTCAGATTGGTCACCAGAGAGAACGAAGCAATTAAGCTGACTTCAAAACCTAATTATCAGGACTTTAAAAGATTTCATGATCAGCTTTTTGGCATAATGATGAAGAAAAAGAAAGTCAATTGGACAAACCCGTTTTTATTGGGTTTACTGTTTTAGAATTATCAAAGCTTTTGATGTTAGAATTTCTTTATGACTACTTTAAGCCCTCGTATCCTGAGTCCAGAGTACTTTACACAGATACAGATAGTTTTGTTATAGATATCCCTACTGAAGACATCTATAAAGACATGGAAACCGAAGTAGCTAAAGGGCATGCAGGATGGTATGACACGTCCGATTATCCTAAAGATTCGCCTTTGCATTCAATTACTAATAAGAAGGTTTTAGGAAAGATGAAGGATGAATTATCTGGAAAGGTGATCAAGGAGTTTGTTGGTTTAAGGTCGAAAATGTACAGTATTTCGAGCCAGGAGAAAATCATTAAGAAAGCAAAGGGAATATCTCGCAGCGTTGTGCAGTCAAACATATCACATGACAACTACAAAGAAGCATTGTTTGGCAATAAGACTTTTCATCATGACAACGTAAAACTGCGATCTAATCTACATGAGATCAACACAACAGTTGTAACAAAGAAGTCATTAGATAGAACAAACACAAAACGGGTGTTTGTTAATCCAGAGTTTTCATATGCAATTGGGCACTGGAGGACCGCATAAACAGGGGGGTTTATATTTTTCATCAACTTTTGTTATAAGATCAATCATAGCTTCATCCAATTCATTTAAATCTTTTCTCATGTTTGCTTGATGCGTTCGAATTTTTTTATTTATTTCAAGATATTCTTTTTCCCAATTTGGGGGTTTGAGTTGTAGGTGATCTGGATGATTTAGCATGCATTGATTAATCCTCGAAAATGTTTCCTTAATAGCATTACACACATAAAAATGATTCCCGTATCATTTTCAAGGTCTCTTCCTTTACCATTCTTGTTTCGTTCTGCACTTCCTTCTGAGCTTCCATTTTAAACTCAAATATATTTACGTAAATTAACCAAGCAACTGGAACTGTGTCTGGTGGGATTATCTGCAGTTCTTCCTTCAAAAAAGATCTTTGAGGAGCTGGTTGTTTTGTTGTGCCAGTTTCTCGTAAATAATACACGGGTGGATTCATTTTACAATTCTTTTTATTTCATACGGGTCAAACACTCCAAACTGGATCGGTTGCCCTGATGCGAGTGTCCCTTCTGCTTTCTCCGGTAAATAAAGGTACCTTACTTTCAATCCAAATGGTAATAGTTTGCTGGTTGTACTGGAGTCTTCAGCAACATTTATTGTTTTTCTTTTGATTGCTTGTACTGGTTTTAAACCCCTTTAAATTCTTCATTATTCATTGCGCGCAAAACTGAGGGCAGTCTTCTAACCATTCTGTGTTGCGAGAATTGTCAATCAGCTCTCTGTGATACTGGTAAGAAAAAAGTCTTTCGGCTAACTGTTTGTTAAAGTTTTCAACTAAAGCCTGTGATCTGTGAACTCCCGGAATGCCTCTTCTAATAGTAACTCTGTGTTTTAACAATAATTGATTCACTTGGCCTTTAAATTCTTTTCCATCATCGACTTGAATCATGCGAGGGAAAGTTAAGGGGCCTCGTTGGTATATCAGTTGTATAGCGACAGCAACAGCAGAAGCACTCTTTTGGGGTTAATGGTTCCGCATCTTGTATCTTGAAGCTACGTCAATGACTGTAAGTGCGTACTTAAATCTTTTTCGTCTAATCGTATCAGAGGGTAAATATAGAAGGTCCATTTGATGGGTGTCGTTTGGAGTTGTATTGACAAAGTGTGGTCTCTGTATTCGTCTGGGTGCAGGGTAAATAATTTGCCAAATCGCTTGTTTAGATAACCATTCTTTTGCTGTTTGTTCACTGACTCCTGCCGCTTGGCTTAGCTTTTGTATTGCTGTGATACCTTCCAATATCCTTTGGGCGAATAATAGATTTTGTTCATTTTTTATTCAGCCAATATTATGCGCAACAAAATACACAACGGTCATACCAACGGCAATAAACGCAATTTCTTGCATCTTTTGTTTTTCTGATGGATGATAAAAGTCGCAAAATTTTTGGTGGGGCAATGTCTCGATTGGTTTGCCTGTTACTAGATAATATTGTTTTATTGCTTGATCAACATTTTTTAAATGTGTAAGCTGCATGCCCCTGTCTTTTCAGTGTGTCATTAATAAAATCTAACTGCTCAAGTCTCTGCCTTTCATAGGCGTCTTGTGCAGCTGCTAGTTGCTCCATAGCTTTGTTATGTCTTTTTCTCTCGCCGTCATTCCCAGTTTACTAAATGCGAAATTACTTCCGCTAAAAGCAAGCGCATTCAACCACAGCGCCGCCTATCATTATTGCGAGTGAAGCCATTTTTTATAAATGTATTTTTTTTTTCTTACATTTTTATATTGTCTGGAATTATTCCTTGCTTGACTAGAAAATCTTTCGTGGCAACCGAAGCTGCAATGATAGCAATTAGCTTTGCTGAATCCTCAAAGTCTAGTTTGCCAAGATCTGCTGGTTTAATTCTTAACAAGCTTTTACCAAGCATTGAGTATCCTACACTTAGGCCTCCAATAACAGCAGAATGGTATACAAGGTTGGTAACATTTTTTTTTCGGTGCTCATTTTTATAAAATAAAATAATTATAATTATTAAAAAACATGAACAGTGATGACTCCTACAGCTACAAGGCAGCCTAAACCTTCCTGAACTTATGAATGACCAAGTTGATGACCAAGCTATTATGCCCAAAAAGGAGAGGCTGTATTCTTTGGCAGCATGTGGAAACAAAACAGTTCCTCGGAACTGAATTCAGCATTGAACAGATTCAACAGATGTCGCCGCAAGACATTTTAAAGTATCATAACAGGTATGAAGCGCAGCTGGGGTCTAGAATGGTGAAAAGTGTGGGGAAAAACGGTTCTTAGTTTGTACACTAAACTAGTCAGTAGATTTGCTCCCATTGATTCTGAACAAGATCTTAGTATGATTTTAACGCAAGATCCAGTTTTAACAAAGTCATTAGAGTCTCTAGGGTGTGATCTATACTACAGATTTGGAACATTGTTATCGCCATTAATCATGGGATTAATAACTTTTAATCATATAGATTTTGTTTCCCTTCAAAATGAGCGAGCTGGAAAATCATCAGAATCAGGAAACTTTGAATCAGGTGGAGAAAGTAACCAAGCCAGAAAATCAGCAGAAACACTGAATCAGGTGGGGGCCAGTGAAAAGTGTCCCCATCCTGGACGTGTTAAAGCAGGAAAAAAATTAGCAGAGTGGAACAGACAAAAAAAATTAATGTTACAGAATATAACTCATCATGAAAACATAACACCGCCAGCGCCAGAACAAGTTGATTCAATGCCCCCTATAAAAACTCCATGTGATACAAGGGCACCAAAGTCTTCATGGAATATTGAACTTAAAACTGTTGCCCTTTTTGGCGCCATTTCTGCTGTTGGGGCAGTTATTACGGTTATAAAATATATACACAATGGCAGCAGAAACAAAAGCAATCAAAAAATCTGAACCGTTAAATACAGAAGGCAACAGCACGCCAAAACCGCCAACAACAAAGCATCATTTTGATCCATTTATAATGCAATAATATTTTAAATTTTTTAATAAAAATAGATCATGGCGTATTATAAAATGATAAAGTCAATAAATAAAGACATGGAGTCTATAAAAGACATTTCCATAGACCAGAATTGTAATCAATGTGGTTGCTTAGGATGTAAGAACTTCCTTAATCTATGCAGAGAAACGCTGAGCAAGACATCCTCAACGATGACGCGTTTTTTGAGGCGTGTGTGTACTATATTAGGCATCTGCTATTTAAGATAAAAACATAGATTGTATTTTTTTTGATAATTATAAGATAACTTAATAAGAACTTGGTTGTACTTAAAGGATGACTTAGTTATGATCTTGAGGTGACTTAATCAAGAACTTGAGGATAACTTGAGGACAACTTGAATAAAAACTTAGAAGTAACTTGAGAATAACTTGAGGATAACTTGGGTAA
>CM031611.1:83027927-83045427 GCA_018398815.1 Conus ventricosus | reverse complement strand
GTGTGTGTGTGTGTGTGGTGTGTGTGTGTGTGTGTGTGTGTGTGTGTGTGTGTGTCTGTCTGTCTGTCCGCGCGTGTGTGTGTGTCTGTCCGCGCGTGTGTGTGTGTGTGAGACTGAGAGACAGAGAAAGAGAGGCAGCGAGATAGAGACAGAGTGACAGAGAGACTGAGAGAGAAATAAACACACACACACACACACACACACACACACACACACACACACACACACACACACAGAGAGAGAGAGAGAGAGAGAGAAGAGAGAGAGAGAGAGAGAGAGAGAGAGAGAGAGAGAGAGAGAGAGAGAGAGAGAGAGATGTCTGATGTTTAATTCATTGCCGAACGAAGGCAGACATCCTTGATACCCAGCGCACTGTAGAACCATTATCAAAGAAAGACAGAGGCCCCACGTTCATGGTGAGGGAGACAGACGGCTGGCCGGTCCGTTCCATGCTGGCGTACTACGCCCTCCTCATCACACTGGCATACCCACGGCCTGGTATGAGTCTCACTGAAGACAGCACACACCAGCGGCGTGAAAGGAACGTCGGCCATGTTGTTGACGTAGCATCCAGCTGACTGCGTGGGTCAGCAGACGTTGGTCAGATGAAGGGAAGCGCACACTCGTTGAAGACGATGACGGTCATTGTCTTGGGGGGTGGGGGGTAGGGGTGGGGGTGGGGGTAAACACAGCCTTTTGGTGATCTCCAAACTAGCTAGGAGATGAGGGACAGGAGATCCTACGATAAATAATGAAAACGAAGGAAGGTGAGCAATACCTCCCCACTCCTCCCCCTACTCTCTGGACTGACTGGGTGCTGGAGCACCCAGTTCTCGGTCAACTGTTGGGAGTAGTACACATCCTGTTGGTGCCGACCATAAGTATGGCGACTGTTGCTGCCCATCTTCACGTGCTGCCGTTCTGGTGGTGTCGGTGTCGTGTTTGACAGGTCCTCTAAGCCACTCTCCTAGGATGTCATCCGGGTTTATTACGTCACGTAGAGGACATTAAACCCTGAAAATAATTAACGAGCAAAACCCCATCCCAGCATCGCACCCTACTGTAATCCCTCAGCTGAGATCAAACATGTGGAAGTTCAAATGACCCTCGCCAGTCCTCCGCTTCAGACTGTTGATCTTGGCCACGATGTCAGTCCCTGGAGGGGCCATCAAGAAGTGGTCTGAACCACCTCCACTCTGTTACTCTCCCCCCCCCCCCCCCCCCCCCCCAGACGTGGCCACAGTAAAGAGCAGTTTAGTGCCAGTGTGCCAGAATGACAGGTCCAAGACGGCACCTTACTTCATCAACAACATGAAGCCACAAACCTGACCACACCCATGACCTCTGGTGCTAAACAATGTTCAGCTGTAGTTCTGGGCGAAGCTGTGCCATATGGCCCTCCTCATTTCTTTTACGCTTAGTTTTTACTGTGGTATTTGGCTACAACAGTCTTCAAGACTCTTGGATAAGTGATAGGTGACTTGACTACCTTCAAGTTCATCCATTGATACATGTTGATAAACACTTTGTGTAGAAGCAGTTTCTAAGATTGTGTTTGTCTGCTGTTAACAGTCCGAGTCTTTTTCGTTTTTGTTGATCAGTGTCATATTTCTCTGCAGGGAATGACTGCCACAGAATGTCACCAAGATCCACCATTGCTGACTTCGAGAATATCCCCAGCTACACTTTCCTTACCCTGATCTCGGAAACGGACATCCGAGGACCTCGGAAGATAACAGAGCTCGAGACTGTGGCTGTTTCAAGAGGTTTAACTATGTGCGCGTCAGAAGACCCAGCGACCACACATAATTATGACGTCAAAGGATATGAGTGACAGGTGAGAAGTTGAATGAAAGCAGTTCCCAAGCATTATACTGAACCCCCACGGACCTCAGAGATAAGTTAAAAGTGGCTGAACAGTGTAAAGAGGGGGTAAAACGTAAGGAAACCCTGAAATACAACACCATCTACAAACACCCACTGACAACACCCACGACAATGCCCTCCAAAGAAACGGTGCACTGCTTACCCTTTAAAGCTGAGACTAATGGAGTCTAACTCCCCATTCTTCCACCGAGGCAAAAAAAAAAAATACACAAAACAAAATTTGGACAAGCTGCATGCAGAGTGAGGTAAAACAAAAAGAATGAAACACCAGTTTACATGCAGAGTGAGGTAAAACAAAAAGAATGAAACACCAGTTTACATGCAGAGTGAGGTAAAACAAAAAGAATGAAACACCAGTTTACAAGGATGTGTTACAAGGATGTACACGATCGAAAAAAGCCAACGGTTTCAGCTTCACTGCGCATAGACTGATCCACATGCGCGACAACCCAGTGCGGTTTTGCTACAACACGTGGCCAAGAACAGACCAAGCAAACGCAGGAGAGCAGCACTCACCCACAGATGTCTTCAAGACGCCACCACTAAAGGTGGAAGAACTGGACCAGATCTTTTACCATCCTGTTAAAACGGTACAAAGATAAGGTAACCAGTCCTGTAAATGTCAAAGCCATCACAGGGCCCTGGTCTAGATACTCGACAGCCACACAGAACTAAACGCTGAGGAAAAGAAACTCAGAGCAGACGTCCGCCTGGCGAGGTCGTTGGGAGAGGAGGGAAAGAGTTCAAAGTGCAGCGACGGCAATCACCTTCAAAGCACACCATCCCCGTCGTCCCCATACCCGCGGAGCAGTACATCAATGTGTCCAGTGGCTGCAGGCCACGCTCTCTTTTACTCGTGGTCGTCTTTTTCCAGGTCAGACCCCTTTGCCACCCCCACCCCCACCCCCCCCTGCCCTCCCCTTCCCGCAGACAAAAGGTTAGGCTTTCGACGCATTTCCTCCACTTTCATGTCTCGTTTTCCTTCCAGCTTGATTCAGTCGTGTTCTAAAATGGACTTGACTCCAGATTACAGCTATGCTTTCCGTCTCTTTTACTACCCCTTCAAATGTGAGGGGAAAAAAAGAGGCAAAGCAAATGAGAATACAGAACATCTTAACGGGGTCACATGGAGATCAAAGGTAAACACAAATGTAGTATGTTTCACACGTCTCGTATCATATTCATGTACATAAAAGAAAATAATGTAAAACAAAAACGAAAAGTACGGCAAAGCGCACAGGAAAAGACAGTACATGTGTACTGCCAGATACTGAGCCCACCACTTATCACTGACGATAGTTCAAGACAAATGCGAAAACGGTTACATTACAGGTGCTTTTAAATGTCACAGCAAAACAAGGATGCATGTGGGTTATTAGCAACAGGAGAGAACTGACACAGGGAAGCTGCGTGTGAGGAGGTTAGGGAGGGAGAGGGGAAGAAGGATGAAACCAAACAAAACTCCACCACAGAGAATGTGAAGTTTAACAGCAGCTTTTCATAGCACTACAGCAAGGACGTTCAAAGAGCATCCCCACTTGTCCTCAAACCCGTGGAGCGGTAGATCAATCCGTTTACGATAGCTTACAACTCTTCAGGTTTTCTTCCTCCTTCTTCTCCCCCCCCCCCCCTCCATTCTTATTTAGACTGGTCGCTGGCAAACGCTGGGCTTTAAAACGTGTTTCCATCCCATTCTGTTTCTGGTATTCTGACTTCACTCAGTTTGGGTTCAATCGTGATGAGGCTAAGACCCCCCCCCACTACCTCCATCACCCCAAGAAAAAGTCTCTCCTCTTGTCTCCCTCCATCCCTGCTCTAGGCATACCCCTCCCCCCCTCTTTCCCCCGTCATCCCACCCCAGAATGACAGAATCGTGTGGCAACCTCAGAGCATTCCAATACCCGTCAGAGTTGATCAGTGCGGAAAACTAAACCGAATAAGGTACCCGATGTCCAGAAATTCATGATTCCCTGTCAGAAATTCATGAGTCCCTGTCAGAAATTCGATCATCTGGTTCGCTTCCTCCAGCAAGCAGTTTGTGTCTTCATTTGTGTCCATGACTTTTGTTTTCGTTTGGTGTGTCAGCAAGAGATCACGCAAGAAATCACTCCAAATGTTTTTTTTTTTTTTAAAACAAAACTTTGTAGAAAGATAGAATGTAGACTGAAGATGGACTCACTCCATTTCGGAGTGGATCTTCAGTGTAGGTTTGTATCAAAAAGTGGATCCAGGATCATGGCAGAGGTCTGCGATTACTCTTCTAGCTGCTCTCTCTCTCTCTCTCTCTCTCTCTCTCTCTCTCTCCTCTCTCTCTCTCTCTCTCTCTTCCTAATCGCCCCCCCCCCCCCTTTCCAACCCTCTCTAATATTCACGCAAACAGAAGAAACGTGAGACATTGCATCCATGCGAACATTTTCCGGCCATGAAAAGGACTTCTTGTGGTAGGAGCAGCCTCAGGAACTAGGGTGACAATGACATCCGACTGCCGCACAATAGTCAGCTATGTGATGTCATCTTGTCTGTGTGGTCCTTTGCGACACAGGTCACGTAGTTGTGTAGCTCTCAATGCATGGATTTTACTCATAGAATGCAACGAACGTTTGCGATTGTACGCCCCCCCCCCCCCCTCTCCCATTTCCATTTGACTACTAATTTTTTTTCTCACTTTTTTTCTGTGACTTGTTTCACTGTAACTTTCCCCTGTCCATTTTATCCCTGCCCTCTCCCTCTCATCCCCCCCTCCCCCCACTCCTCTTGCATTCCAGAAGAATGGAAGCATGTGGCGACGTCAGGACACTCCAGTAGTCTTTGGGTGTGGTCAACGAGGAAAACTAAAACAGGCATGACAGCCGATGTCACAAGATCTATGATCCATTGCCAAACATCCGATTATCTGGTTCATTCACTTCATAATTCAAACTGACTTAAAATCCTGTCAACGGAGGCTGTAGGTAAGGAGTCGACCGTACTACAGAGTTGTGCTGTTTACGTAACTCGGACGATCAATTAACAATTCTGGGTATTTTGTCTTTGGGTGACATGCTCCATGCAGATTCTGGTCCAGTGCCTTTCCTGTTACACAAACAAAACAACCCATACATACTTATCCTGTATGAGACCGTCAGCAAAAAAAACAAAACAAAAAAAAAAAACCAGCAACATCTATCCGACCTTTTTGACTTTTAGGCTATGAGAGCACAAACATCAGCGATAACTGTCCCTTTAACTAAAGAGGAACTAAAGAGGCCTTCTTCCTTGCGCTGAACCCTAAGCGATCTGAAGCGATCAAAGCTAAGTGAATTTTCGTTGTTTTATTCGTTTATTTATCACCCGACGAAGACCTAAGAGGTCGAAACGCGTTGTGTTTTTTCTTGTGACTCGTTTGTCCACGTTCTCTGGGCGGTTCGCTAACATTTATGTATGACATTTTAAACTAAAACATTGTCGTATATACTTTTCAGCAGAAATGTTCCCTGCTAAAGTGAAACTGCTTGTTCTTCCATAGATTTGAACATTAGATGATTACATCATGTTCTTTTAATGCAAAAGTCGGCGGAAGATAAGTACCTACACCTCGATATCAAATAGTAATACCCATAATACATGTAAAGAAAAGAAAGCAAACACTCCAACTCCAACATCCAGCGCGCTGTAGAATGACAGATCAAAGATCAAAGACAGCGGCCCTACTTCTATCTTGAGGGGGACGGCTGACCGTTTTCTTGCCGGAGTGCTACGCCTTCCTTATCACACTGGGATAACCACGGCCTGTTAGGATTCCCATTGAAGACCCCACACATTAGCGGCGTGAAAGGAAAGTTGGCCGTGTTGTTGACGTAGCATCGAGCTGACTATGTGGGTCTTCAAAGGCTGGTCATTAAAGGGAAGTGGACGCTGATGAAGACGATGACACTACTGGATAAACACAGCCTGAATTTTCTCACACAAGAGAGAGAGAGAGAGAGAGAGAGAGAGAGAGAGAGAGAGAGAGAGAGAGAGAAGGGAGGGAGGAGGGAGAGATGCTGATGGGGAAGTGAAAGGGGATCAGGGACTGGAGATGGAATGGAAAAACACAATGTTTGCAGTCAAATATTACAAGTCTGAATCCTGCCGGTGCCAGACATAAACACAGCTGTTATCACTTCCCATCTTTCAGGTGTTGTCATTCTTGTGGTGTCAGGTTCATGTTAACTACCCCTCTTATGCCTCAGCCTGCTGGGGTTGGTTATCCCTATCTGCTATGTTACCTTTGGACATCAAACCTGAAAGTAATGAACCAAGAATCTCAATGCAAACCCAACTTCCCATCCTTTTTAATCCCTGAGTTGGGATCAATACGTGGAAGTTAAAATGGATCGTCACAGTCTTCCAGACTGATGACCATGACAACAATGTTGGCAGCTATGTTGTTTATTGTAAAGCGCTTAGAGCTTGGTTTGTGACTGAGGATAGGCGCTATATAAATACCCTATATAATAATAATAGCTAGTGGAGAGGCCATCAAAAAATGGCTTTGGCCGAATTGACTCCACTGTCTAAGATGGCCCCATACACGTGGCTCCAATAAACAGTTTTATGCCAGGAAGCAAGTATGGCATTAACACAGCAAAACCACAAACATAACCACACTCACAGCCTCAGGTGTTCTACAATGATTACAAACATTTCTGGGTGAAACTAGGCCATAGCTGACCGTAACCTCTATCATCCTGAACTTCTAAAACATTTTTTAACATTTTACCTCTTTGAAAGTGGAAGGTCACAACACTGTTCATGCTTGGATTCCCAGTCATGGTGGCATTCGGGGAAATGAAATGGCTGATCGCTTGGCCAGGAATGTCACAACGAAGAAACTGTCGCTTGGCCAGGAATGCCACAACGAAGAAACTGTCGCTTGGCCAGGAATGCCACAACGAAGAAACTGTCGCTTGGCCAGGAATGTCACAACGAAGAAACTGTCGCTTGGCAGGAATGCCACAACGAAGAAACTGTCGCTTGGCCAGGAATGTCACAACAAACGTCGCTTGCCGAATGAAGAAACTGTCGCTTGGCCAGGAATGCCACAACAAGAAACTGTCGCTTGGCCAGGAATGCACAACAAGAAACTGTCGCTTGGCCAGGAATGTCACAACGAAGAAACTGTCGCTTGGCCAGGAATGTCACAACGAAGAAACTGTCGCTTGGCCAGGAATGTCACAACGAAGAAACTGTCGCTTGGCCAGGAATGTCACAACGAAGAAACTGTCGCTTGGCCAGGAATGTCACAACGAAGAAACTGTCGCTTGGCCAGGAATGCCACAACGAAGAAACTGTCGCTTGGCCAGGAATGCCACAACGAAGAAACTGTCGCTTGGCCAGGAATGTCCACAACGAAGAAACTGTCGCTTGGCCAGGAATGTCACAACGAAGAAACTGTCGCTTGGCCAGGAATGTCACAACGAAGAAACTGTCGCTTGGCCAGGAATGCCACAACGAAGAAACTGTCCAACAAGGAAGGTGAACATACTGAGCAACATGGGCCTCACTTCTGTTGAAAACGGCTAAACCGTGGACCTATGAGTGAATACAACTCCCTAAACACACAGCGCTGCACATGTATGAACATCACCTACCAACATCTCAAACACATCGATCCAAAGAAACAGTACACAGCATATCTTTAACAGCCAAGGCCAATGGGTTCTAAATCCCCATTCTCCCAAGTAAGAAAAGCAAATACACAAAGCAAAATCTGCACAAGCTGCAGAGAGCAGAAACGGTTGGGGGAAAAAAGCCGCAATTTCACCAGCATCCGCACAGTCAGTAAAACCAAGTGGTTTCAGATTCACTGCGTGCAAACTGGTCCACACGGGATTCGTGGGAGTCTGCTGATTCAAGGGGCCAAGAACAAACCCAATAAATACAGGAGAACAGCACTGACCAACAGACGTCATGTAGGCGTCTTCCATTAAAGACAGAGAATCGCTCAATGGGACCTTTTACGATCTTGTTAAAACAGAACGGAGATCGGATATCAAGTCCTCTAAATGCCAGAGCAAAACAGACACTGGCCCCGATGTTTAACATCCACACAGAACTAAACGGAAACGGAAAGAAACTCAAAGCAGAGACATCCACTGGACGAAGTCGTTGGGAGAGGAGAGGAAGAGTTCAAAGTCCTACTATGGCAATCACCTTCAAAGCACATCATCCGGATAGCCCCCATACCCACACGGCAGTAGATCAATGAGGTCTAATGGCTAGCGGCCAGTCTCTTTTACTCCCGGTCGTCTTTTTCCAGGTCAAAAGCTCCCTGCCCCCCCCCCCCCCCCCCCCTTTTGCTCGAAAAGCGCTGGGCTTTCAACGCATTCCCTCCGCTTCCGTGTCTCATCCCCCCCCCCCCTCCCCCAACCCCCACCCCCGACTTCATTTGGTCGTGTTCCAAAATGGATTTGGATCAAGATGACAACTAAGCTTTTCATCCTTTTTCTGTGCCTCGAAAAGCGTGAGAAAAAAGGCATGCAATGGAAATGGGAAAACAAGGGAGCATAAGAAACACGAATCAAGAGAGGACATTGAGAGTTCAAAGGCATGTAAAAAGTTCGCATTTTCCCCCACACACCATTTTTTCATTAGAATAAAATAAAACAATGTAAAAGAACAAGAAAAGTAAAAGCACACACACAGAAAAGTAAATGTGGCTACCGGCTGGTTATTTATAGGTGAAGACAGATCAAGTCTAAATGTAACGACGGTTCAATAACAAGCCCTAAAAACTCAAAGCAACACAGAGATGATCAGGAACAGGGAAGATCTAACACGGGGAGGCTGGAGGAAACAACGCTGAACAGAAATACACCAGACAGACCTTCCTCAAAATGGCAATGCTAAGAAGCGCTGTACCACTGGAGTTCAAACAGCGTCGCCACTCGACCATAAAACCAAAGGAACAGAAGATCAATGAGTTTACGGTCAGTTGCCAGTCTTCGCAGCTTCTCCCTTTTTTTTAATTTCCAACTGGTCACATCTGGCAAACGCTTGCTTTCAACGCATTTCCGCCACTTCCGTGTCTCGTTTTGGGACTTCATCTTAGATGGACTCTGAAGTGGACCTGAGCCAAGACAACTCCCTCTCCTCCTCCTCAATATTCTGTCTCCCTCCTTCCTTTCACCTTTCCGATTTCCCCAAATCCCCTCCCGCCCCCCCCCCCTCCCTTCCAAACACTTTGCTTCGCTTTCTCCCTGCTCCTTCCCCCTCCTTCTCTCTTTCCATCTCCCTTCCTTTCTTCTCCCACCATCGCCAACCCCCAGCTCCTTCCCATTCCATCCATCCTCATCTCTCGCCCCAGAGGACCAGAATCATGTGTCAACCTCCAAGCACTCCAATACCGGCCAGATGAGCTATAGGGTAGGCGATGTCTAGAAATTCACGATCCCCTGTCAAACATTCCATTACCTGGTTCGTTACCTCCGCCACGAGATATCGCGTTTACCCATCGTTATTGGAGTTTGTTTCTTTTTGTCAACGAGATGACGCAGAACACGGCTCAGCTTATATTTCAAGAAAACTTTGTGCAGAGATGGAAGGTGGCACTAGGATTGACCGTTACATTTTGATCGGGATCTGTGCGCGGATTCTAATCCAAGGGCAGATCCGGGATCCGTTCCATCTTGATGGAGGTCTGAGCTCTTCCGATTGCCCTTCCCGTTGTGCCATGTTCTCTCTCTCTCTCTCTCTCTCTCTCTTCTCTCTCTCTCTCTCTCTCTCTCTCTCTCTCATGTGTGTGTGTGTGTGTGTGTGTGTGTGTGTGTGTGTGTGTGTGTGTGTGTTTTGGTGTGTGCGTGTGTGGGTGTGTGTGTCTCCCTCTCTCTCTGTCACTTTTGTTCTTTCCTCTTCTCATACTCCCCCCCCCCCCCCCCCCCGAATTTTCATGTGAACAGAGTATACTTGAATTCAAATGAAAAACAGCAGCCGCAGAAAGCTCTTTGGCACTAAAGGACTTTTTGTTGCAGGATCATTCACAGCAGCTGCGATGACAATCCTGACTGACCGCCCCACAACAATCATTTTTGTTGGTTATCTTGTCTGCACCGCCCTCCGCTAAACAGATTACACACGTGTAGCTCTTCATGCTTGCGTTTTAATGTGTAAAACCAGTAAACCTGCAATGACTTGTTTATTACATCACCTTCCTTAGAGCTGACCACATTACGTGATCGTGACACTATCGCCTGGACAGCTTTCACTTGACTTCCAATTTCAGTTTTTTTCCCTGACTTCGTTTCACTGTGAATCTGTTCCTGCCCTCCCAACTCTTCCTTCATCCCCCCCCCCCCTCCCCACCCGCCAACCTCACTTCAGACGAACTGAATTATGTCGCGACTTCATGCCACTCCTTAAATCAATGGATATTTTCAGCGAAGGTTACTAAAACGAATACGACAGGCACTGTCGCGAAATTCACGACTCCTTTTCAAAATTCGATGATCTGGTTCATTTACGTCAATATCTAAAACTGCTAACCGCATTCGATCGTCTTCTAGTCCAGACTGTTGCCCATGACCACAATGCCAGCCATGGGAGTGACCATCAAACATGGCTCTGACCGAACTACGTAGGATGGCCCCATACACGTGCTCAAATGAACAGTTTTATGTCAGAAAGCAAGGACGGCATGTCCTTGGTTCGTTGACACAGCAAGACCGCGAACTCAACCACACTCACAGCCTTGGCTGTTCCGCAACAATTACGAACATTTTTGGAAAAAACTACGCTTACAGACCCCTAGTTTCTTCACGCTAATTCTTACTGCGCTATCCATCCTTTACCACACGCAGTGACACCCTCCTTGATGAAACTTATACTGAAACCATTCATCCTTTAACACAAGGTAAGAAACACTTTCACTAAAAGTAGTTTTGAAGATCCTAATTGCGCGCTGTCAACATTTCTGTTTGTTTCTACTGACCTATGTCACATTTGTGTACGGAACAACTACTGCGCAATATGACCACGATCTAGCGCTGCGGTTTATCCCAAGCTACGCCCTGTTTCTCTGATCTCAGGAAACGGTACTGAATGACGTCAAGGTGACATGGTCAGACTGTGATGTTTCCAGACGATTTTGTAACACGTGCAGCAAAGGAGCAATCTTCCACAAACATGAGATCGTTGTTGTTGTTGTTGTTGTTGTTGTTGTTGTTGTCCCCTGGCTAAATGACTCCAGGGGTCATCCGAACAGCCGAAGCGTTTGAACACTATGGTACAAATGCATCAGCTGGGGATGAGAACATTACGTGTGTGACCGTTTCTGATTACTCCGCCACGTGCGCAGCCACACTCCGACTTCGAGGGAGTCATGAGATCAATTATTAAGACAGGCAGCTAGCTGAGTCAGTTAAATGGAATCAGCTCACACAAAAAAAAAGAAATGTTTGGCGAACATACAGAGCTGCTCGACCCTCAGTTAAGTTAAAACGAAAGGTCAAACCATGGAAATCTATGCCAAAACGACGGGGCCCTAACACACATTACTGGGCTTATCCTTAACAGCCGAGGCTAATGGAGTTTAAATCCCCATTTTTCCAGGAAAGAGGAAAGAAGAACTACACATAGCAAAATCTGGACAAGCTGCAGGGAAAGCGAATATGATCTGCACAAAGAATAAAACCAAACGAAGTCAGATTCACTGTATGCAGTCTGGTCCACGTATGCTCCGCTGTGTCTTCTAAACCATGGGGCCAAGAACAAGCACACAAAAAACCCACAGTAGACAGCACTGTCCAACAGATGTCACCTTGGCGTCTTCCATTAAAAATAGAATCACTCAACGGTACCTTTCACAATCCTGTTAAAATAGAACGAAGAAGGGGTAACAAGTCCTCTGAACGTCAGAGCACTACAGACACTGGTCTAGATAATTAACAGCCACAAAGAACTAAACGCTAAGGGCAAGAAACTCAAAGCAGACATCCACCAGATGAAGTCGTTGGGAGAGGAGGGGAAGATTTCAAAGTCCTACTACTGCAATCACCTTCAAAGCAGTCAATCCGGATCGTCCTTCTACACAAAGGGTAGATCAACGAGGTCTAATGGCTACTGGCCAGTCTCTTTACTCCCGGTTTTCTTCCAGGTCAAAAGCCACCTGCATCCCCCCCCCCCCCTTCCCCTCTTTCCTCCCAAAAAGTGTTTGGCTTTCAACGCATTCTCTCTGCTTCCATGTCTCATTTCCTTCCGACTTCATTTGGTCGTGTTCCTAAATGGATTTGGTCCAAGATGACAGTTAACCTTTTCATCCTTTTTCTGAGCCTTAAAATTGTGGGGAAAAAAAACAGGCAATGGAAATGGGAAAATAGGCCAGAATAAGACATTTGAATGAATAGAAGCCATTCAGAGTTCAAAGACAAAAAGTTCGTATTTTTCCGATGCTCCATGCCATTTTTATTTGAATGAAATGAAATAATGTAAAAGAACATGAAAATAAAAAGCACACGCACAGACACAGATAGAACCAATGGATATTAGTTGGTTGTTCATAACTGGAGACAGATCAACGAGGGTTAGATAACAAGTCATGAACATGCGAGTGTTTGTGTGTTGAGCGCAATGAGTTGATCTCAAGAATTGCGCTATATAAAATCCATACATTATTATTTTGATGTCAAAGCAACACAAGGATGCTTAGCTACAGGGAAGAACTAACACACGGGGGGTGGGTGTGGGGGTGGGGGTGGGGGGACAGGGATAGGGTCAAAAAGAAATACATCAGACTGACTTTTCACGAACGGCAATTCTAAGCCAATAGTTGGGATTCAAACAGCATCGACACTCGTCCTTAAAACCCGAGGAACAGTAGATCAATGAGTTTACGGTCAGTTGCCAGTCTTTATCAATGAGTTTACGGTCAGTTGCCAGTCTTTATCAATGAGTTTACGGTCAGTTGCCAGTCTTTATCAATGAGTTTACGGTCATTGCCATCTTTATCAATGATTTACGGTCAGTTGCCAGTCTTTATCAATGAGTTTACGGTCAGTTGCCAGTCTTTATCAATGAGTTTACGGTCAGTTGCCAGTCTTTATCAATGAGTTTACGGTCAGTTGCCAGTCTTTATCAATGAGTTTACGGTCAGTTGCCAGTCTTTATCAATGAGTTTATGGTCAGTTGCCAGTCTTTATCAATGAGTTTACGGTCAGTTGCCAGTCTTTATCAATGAGTTTACGGTCAGTTGCCAGTCTTTATCAATGAGTTTACGGTCAGTTGCCAGTCTTTATCAATGAGTTTACGGTCAGTTGCCAGTCTTTATCAATGAGTTTACGGTCAGTTGCCAGTCTTTATCAATGAGTTTACGGTCAGTTGCCAGTCTTTATCAATGAGTTTACGGTCAGTTGCCAGTCTTTATCAATGAGTTTACGGTCAGTTGCCAGTCTTTATCAATGAGTTTACGGTCAGTTGCCAGTCTTTATCAATGAGTTTACGGTCAGTTGCCAGTCTTTATCAATGAGTTTACGGTCAGTTGCCAGTCTTTATCAATGAGTTTACGGTCAGTTGCCAGTCTTTATCAATGAGTTTACGGTCAGTTGCCAGTCTTTATCAATGAGTTTACGGTCAGTTGCCAGTCTTTATCAATGAGTTTACGGTCAGTTGCCAGTCTTTATCAATGAGTTTACGGTCAGTTGCCAGTCTTTATCAATGAGTTTACGGTCAGTTGCCAGTCTTTACACTTTCTCCAATGTTTTCTTTTTTTTTTTCAACACCTGGCAAACACTGGGCTTTCAACGCGTAACCGTCACTTCCCTCACTCGTTTTCTGACTCCGTTCACGTTTCTGGACGTCATTTTAGATGCACTCCAAAGCACATCTGAGCCTGGACCTCCCCCCCCCTCCCCTTCCCAACAGACACACAGTCTCCCTCCTTTCTGTCTCTTTTCCCTTTCCCCCAAACCCCATTCCTCCATCTCCTCAAAAGAAAGAAAGAGAGAAACAAACAAAACTTCGTTCCCCTTTCTCCCTACTCTGCTCCTTTCCCCCTCCTTCTCCTCCACCCCCCCCCCCCTCCACCCACCCCCCACTCTCATCTCTCTCACCCCAGAGGACCAGAATCATGTGTCGACCTCACAGCCCTCCGATACCGGCCGGAACGGCTATAGGGAAGGCGATGTCTAGAAATTCACGATCCCCTGTCAAACATCCCATTACCTGGTTCGTTACCTCTGCGAAAGGGATATTGCGTTTACCCATCGTTATTGGGCTTGGTGGTTTGTTTCATTTCTTTTTTTTTTGTCGACAGGATGACGAAAACACGGCTCAACCGATTTTTTTTGAGGAAAACGTGATGGAAAAAAAATGGAATGTGCCCGCCGGGACGGACCCTATTTGGATCAGGATCTGTGGCACGGATTCGAATCAAAGGGCAGATCCGGGATCCGTTGCATGTTGACAGAAGTCTACACTCTCCTGAGTGCTCTTCTTCTTGTGCCATTTGTTCTTTCACTCTCTCTCTCTCTCTCTCTCTCTCTCTCTCTCTCTCTCTCTCATCTAATCCAACCTAACTATTTCATAATTCGTGTACCTTTTGATTCAGTCTGCTGTTGTCGGCCAGAAATGAAGCCCCACTGGCAACATGCATCGATGAAGCTTCGAAAGCATTACGTGCAGCAACCTTTCTCGCATGTTCACTCAGAACTGAAAGTTGTTTAACTGTTAACAAGTCTTATGGAGGAAGCAAGTGAGAAATGTCATACACGGGTCAGATTACTCCTGAAGCAGTTCTTGTCGTACTTGTGAATCCTTTGACATAGGTGTTTCTTCCCCCCCCCCCCCCCCCCCCCCCCCTTCAGTTACAGCTTTGGCCTACACTGAATAAAATAAGTGATATTCGTATTATACGTATTCGTATTCTCTCTCTCTCTCTCTCTCTCTCTCTCTCTCTCTCTCTCTCTCTCTCTCTCTCTCTCTCTCTCTCTCTCTCACTCGCTTGCTTGTTCTCCCCCCTGAAGATTTTCACGCTAACAGGGTACACTTAAATCCCATGAAAAACGTCGGCAGCACGAAAGCTTGCTGGCACTAAAAGAGACTTTTTTTCGTGGCAGGATCAGTCTCAGTAGCCTGGCGACGATACTGACCGACCGCCGCACAACAGTCATGTGTGTGGGGTCATCTATGTCTGTACTGTCCTCCGCTGAACGTATTAAGCGCGTGTAGCTCTTCGCGCTGGCTTTGTTTTTGTACGCAGAAGTCAGCAGACGTTCAACGATTTGTTCTTCACCTCAACCCTTCTCTAGGGCTGAGCACACAAGCTGGCTGCGACGGTTTCCCCTCGACCGTTTTCGTTAGACGACCAATTTGAGTTATTTTTTCCCTTGACTTCTTTTCACTGTGAATCTTTTATCCACATTCGACTCCTGCCCTCCCCACTCCTCTCAGACACCCCCCCCCCCTGGCCCCCCGCCCCCCACCTCCACCCTCCCACTTCAGACGAACCAGATTATGAGGCGACATCATTCTACTCCTGTAACGGACGGAAATGTTCAGCGAAGGGGAAGAAACACGAATAGGACAGCCACTGTCGCGACTTTCACGACTGCCGTCAAAATTCGATTATCTGGTTCGTTTACGTCAACATTGAAAACTTGAAACCCGTATTCGATCATGCGATAAAGCTGTCTTCATCATTCGGACGATCGATATCTCATTCTCGCCGCCATGTTGTCTTTCCAGTGACCTGCAGACAGTGATTCATTGACTTTCCAATGTCACAGCGAAAAAAATTGGTCAACACCTCTCCTTTCCCCACTCCACCCTTAAAGAAAAGGAGAGAGAGAAAAAAAAAAGAATCCGTCCCCATCATTCTTACTTTCAGGCTATAAGGACAAGAAGGGATTCAAAGAACAATAGCAAGAACTGCACTAACACTATCAACACCAGCTTAACAAACCATCAGTGTTAGATAAGCATTAACAGTTCTTCTTGTCCTTGCTCTTGTTCGTCTTCTTTATTATCATCATCATCATTATTACGATCATTATCATCAAGCGCAGCAACATGATCATACGTACTGTCATCATCTCATTATCATTACAGAAACACAAATACCCCGAACCACACATGTTGTTTATCATGACTTTCAGAGTCTCATTTTCATTTAAGTGTATCGATACGAAGCAATGTTCTACATGCTCTTAGCGATTATGATACCTTTAACTTTTTAAGATTAAAACATTTATGATTTTTTTCAGATGACATTCGCTTTCGTAGCAGAAAATATGTGTTTCTCTGTACATCGAAAGAAAAGAAGACTGCGTCATGATTTTAAGCACACTTTTGAAGGACCAAGGCACTGTGGAAAAAACATTTTGAGAAATGAAATATGATGGAAAAAGTCTGTGACACTCGAAACGCACATCAGAGAAATAACACTGGAGCAAGATGTAGACAGTAGCACGAATCTCTCTTCCCCCCCTCTCTCTCTCTCTCTCTCTCTCTCTCTCTCCTCTCTCTCTCTCTCTCTCTCTCTGTTTCTGTCCCCTCTCTCTCAAGAAAACAGACATCGCAGAAACATTTCCAAACACTTTGCGAAGCGTATTTTAAAACATAATGAAAAAAACAGCAAAAAAAAACTGCGGCTCGACCTCAACACTACGACTCGAAATGCTAAAAAAAATCGACAAAAATGAGAAAATTCTAAAACCTCCAACACATATATTTTCTTTACAAATATACCATCCCAAAATATTTCCTGTTACAAGGAAAAAAAAACAACCAACAAAAAAAAAAACACACACACACAGAGAAAATTTCTCTCCCCCGTGTAAATCTGGGAAATTAGAATCATTGAGTCAATTCCAAGAGTCCTATTTAGCCCAAACAGACGCCCATGCGTCTCTCTCGGCAAAGCGGCGCTGTGATATAAAGACAAAAGGGAGAAAGCATCAACAGCCTAAAAAACAATCCACAAACTTATTTCCAGCGGGGCTTTTTTATTCTTTCCCAAAGGATCCCATTTATCAAGTAGCATAAAAAAAGAAAAAGAAAAAAGAAAAAGGAAACAAAAACAGAAACCAAGACAGGGCAAAAAATCCTTTCATAGATGTAAACGTATGCTTTTTGTTCTTCGACGGGTCGTATATATGTTGACTCTGAAACAATATTTTCTCTCTTTTTATCCAAAACTTTCTATTGAAATAAAACGAAAAATGTTCGAAGTTTGGATGCTGTCTGGCTGAACCCCACCCTCTCCCCCTTCACACACACACACACACACACACACACACACACACGCACAACACACACACACAATACTACACAACACAACACAACACACACACACACACACACACACACACACACCAAATAAATATACGCGAGCACGCAGTAACACACACACACACACACACACACACACACACACACACACACACACACACACACACACACATGCACGCATCACACATGCACGCAAGCGCACGCACACTCACGCGTGCGCGCGCGACATCTATGTTAACAAGCGAAAATGGTCCAAAGAGATCATAATCGTCACGCACGCACGCACGCACGCACGCACGCACGTACGAACACACACACACACACACACACACACACACACACACACACACACACACACACACACACACACACA
>CM031611.1:83015427-83022927 GCA_018398815.1 Conus ventricosus | reverse complement strand
GTTGTCAGTCTGGGAACAACGACGGTTTGATGTCCCCTGCCTTCGATTCTGAACGAAGACAGCATCATGCCTAGAAGAAGAAGAGTTTTCCAGAGATAATGTGAGAGACCTTCAACAGGAATACTGACCGATTTGTTTTTTAAACTCTAAACAAGGCAACGTTACCTGCGCTACTGAATTGTGACTTGCTGTATACCCGACTAAGAAAACAAGAGAGAGAGAGAGAGAGAGAGAGAGAGAGAGAGAGAGAGAGAGAGAGAGAGAGAGAGAGAGAGAGAGGGAGGGAGGGGAAGACAGACACACAGAAAAACAGACAGACAAACAGACAGACACAGACACACACACTCACAGAGAGAGAGAGAGAGAGAGAGAGAGAGAGAGAGAGAGAGAGAGAGAGAGAGAGAGAGAGAGACAGACAGACAGACAGAGACAGAGACAGATGCAGAGAGATCGTTCACTGATTGGTCTCCCAGAGGCGTGGTCAACGGTCCGAACAAACACCAGGCCACAAGAGCCCTGCCGTTCCTCCCCAACCCTTTCTGCTATCCCTCCCCCCTGCCACGTGTATCGTTTCACTGGCCCTCCCCCCTGCCACGTGTATCGTTTCACTGGCCCTCCCCCCTGCCACGTGTATCGTTTCACTGGCCCTCCCCCCTGCCACGTGTATCGTTTCACTGGCCCTCCCCCCTGCCACGTGTATCGTTTCACTGGCCCTCCCCCCTGCCACGTGTATCGTTTCACTGGCCCTCCCCCCTGCCACGTGTATCGTTTCACTGGCCAAAGGACTTGGTCAGACGACAGAGGCGCAGAGGGTCGTGGTTTGCGGACGACTTGATGAAGAGGACGATGTACTGATCGCTCGATAGCACATCAGTCCGCAGGCCAGCGCTTTATTGCGTATCGGTACCAGTCCACGGCCGCCGTGGTGACCGCCTTCACTGTTATTGGCACCAGGGGCTGAGTAGGGGAGGGGGGGGGGGGAAGGTGAGATGTGCGTGGGGTAGAGGGGGTACAGAGTTTTGGACTCGCCCATATCCGATCCTCCCACCCCTTCCATTTGTTCCGCCATCGTAGTATTTTTATTTTATTTTTAAGCATCAAAGATAAAATAAAATAGAATGAATTAGGGGGGGGGGGGGGGGGGGGGGGGGGGGGGGGGGGGGGGGGGGGGGGGGGGGGGGGGGGGGGGGGGGGCGAAGTGAAAAGAATTTTTTAAAAATCGCGAGACGTCTGCCAAGTTGATTGACAAATAAATATGTGGCCAGAGATAGATAGAGAGAGAGAGAGAGAGAGAGAGAGAGAGAGAGAGAGAGAGAGAGAGAGAGAGAGAGAGAGAGAGAGAGAGAGAGACAGACAGACAGACAGACAGAGATGGAGAGTCAGAGAGACAGACAGAGAGATAAACGACATGTCAGGCAAGTTGACTGACAAATCATTTGTTGCGCAAATTTGAGTTGTCTGTGCGCACCTCCGAACTAGCGTCCCATCCCACCCCACCACTCCACCCCCCCCCCCCCCACCACTCCACCCCACCACGTCCCCACCCCACCCACCTCGTCCCCCTCTCCTCCCCTCATCATCCTTCTCTGGTCCTTTTTTTTCTTTCTTATATGAAACTACCGCGGAGGTGGCTATAGGATGATCGTCTTCCGGTCCATGTCCTCCGTGTTCCCCGACATGACAAGTGTGATGCCGTCTGGAGGGGGTCTGGACCTTCTGCAAGTGTTTACATCGCCCCCACCTCTACCACCCACCCCTTCTACTCCCCCCCCCCCCCCCGCCCCCCTCTGCCCCCCCCCCCCCCCCCCCCCCCCCCCCCCCGTCTTCCTTCATTTTTCTACAAGATGAATCGATCCGCCTGGGGACACGGTGTTCTGTCTATTGCCAACGTACAGTTACCACTGACCTCCTGCGCGCCGCCCACCTCCTGCCCAAGGCAAAGTGTCTGTTCTCTGATGTCCTCTTCCACGTCAAAGCCTTCATCAGAACGTCTCCCAGGCTATCTATCCTGCATCTCCTTTGATCTGTCCGTGGCCCAGCCACCCCCTCTCCAAGACCCTGCCTCCTCATCTTTCAGGTGTTAGTGCTAGAACCCTGACTACAAAAAAAAACCAAAAACGGTTGCATCGTTGCCCTTTGTGTAAATGGCAGGAGAACTCAAGAGTCTTCGTGTATATCGGTAGCGTCAACGAATTTGGAATTTGACTGTGTTAGTATTGATAGAAAACATCAAGTGCAAGCATTTCAGCAAGATGGGAAAAGATCGGGATAGTGCTACTGGGACCCGGTGTCGTATAATATTTGGGAACCATGATATCTGGAACGCGTTCCCAGATTCACGGTAAATCTGGGAACGCGTGCGAAAAAAAAAAGTGACAAGAAGGCCAAAGATCTCAACTGCACCTAAATCAATTGTTTCCTACCTTATCTCGAAAATCCATTCTTTTTTCGTCTTCTTTCTGCCCTTCTGAGCTCTGAAAGACCACGTTCCCAGATATCACGGGCCTTCCCAGATATCACAGTACATTTTGGGAACGCGTTCCCCAAAAAATCTGTGATATCTGGGAAGCCTTCCCAGATATCACGTTCCCAGATTTCACGCGACACCGGTACCTTTAGGGGCCCAGTACCTTTAGGGGCCCAGTACCTTTAGGGGCCCAGTACCTTTAGGGGCCCAGTACAGGGGCCCAGTACCTTTAGGGGCCCAGTACTTTTAGGGGCCCAGTACCTTTAGGGGCCCAGTACCTTTAGGGGCCCAGTGCCTTTAGGGGCCCAGTGCCTTTTGGGGCCCAGTGCCTTTGGGGGCCCAGTGCCTTTGGGGCCCAGTGCCTTTAGGGGCCCAGTACCTTTTGGGGCCCAGTACCTTTTGGGGCCCAGTGCCTTTAGGGGCCCACTACCTTTAGGGGCCCAGTACCTTTAGGGCCCAGTGCCTTTCTACCTGCAAGCGGCATTGGACGGCATGCAGAAAAGGCTACCGAGCCCTGTTCACATCGGGTCTTAAACGGGAAGAAACCTTCACGTGCAGATCCCCGACAATAACAAGTCACCATATTGGGACAACCCTATACTAAATGGCAGCCGAGAACAGTCCACACACTTCAATCTCTCCGCAAAAAAAAAGTCCCTGAGCTGTTAGTGGGTCGCTCTTTAATGGACTTGACTTTTGTTTTATTGAACATTTTTGACTTTGTCTCTTTAACGTCTAACTCGCTATTCAAGACTTTTTCTGTTTAAGCACTCAGATTTAAAGAGTTTGTGGCGATTTCTCTTGACATTGCTTAATGTCCATCCGACTGCGCATGCCATGCTGAAGACCATTTACACAAGTCAAAAGATGGCAAAAGAACCCCCCCCCCCCCCCCCCCCCCACACACACACACACACAAACCGTCACCGCAACACACACACACACACACACACACACACACACACACACACACACACACACACACACACAGCCAAGGGAGCAACCGTTATGATGGCAATGGGTTCTAGCAGATCCATCAATCTGTTTATTGCTTGACAACACTGTGTGCCTGCAACGGAAGATAACACACAAGCAGTTTCTACAATTACGGGGTAACAGTTTCGAAGCAAGTCTGCAAACCTGAATCTCTCCCCCCCCCCCCCCTCCTTCCCTCCCCCCTCTCTCTCTTTCTTTCTGTCTCTCTCTCCCTCTTTTTCGGCTTGTCTGTCTGTCTCTCTTTGCATATGTGTGTCCACGTACAATTAGATACACATACACTGAGAGATGGAATCGAACAGAGAGAGAGAGAGAGAGAGAGAGAGAGAGAGAGAGAGAGAGAGAGAGAGAGAGAGAGAGAGAGAGAGAGAGCGTAGAACCAAGAGGCTGGAAAAAATTAATTTGTTCGGCCTTCTTGGTGAAAGTGGAGAAGGTGCGAGTTGAGCGTGATGCGGAAGGGAGTACCAGAGGGTAAAACACAGACAGACAGACAGACAGACAGACACACACACACACACACACACACACACACACACACACACACAAAGTCAGCGCCGGCAGCTGATCACGTCCTGCACCCTCCCATCCGTCCGGTTTCCAAATCCTACACCTTCTCCTGGACAGCTCACCACAGACGAAGCGAAAGGCACACAAGGAAACGTTTTGGGAGTGAGTGTGTGGAGGATGGGGGGGGGGGGGGGGACGTAAGGGCTGGAAAAGGGGGTACGGATGAAGGGCTGGGGACTGGGGGAGGGGGCGAGTGAGGCGCAGGGGTACCTATACCAGGAAAAAAATCACGAAGCAGCAACAAAGAGGAGATCTGTTCCATCTTGCCAGATAACTACCCAGACTGTTCATACACAGACACCGACGGACCCCGCCTTCGGCCATTTCTACACCGCCGTCAACCAACCACAATCTTCCCCCCAAAAGTACGCTGGGCGCTCGAGAGTGATTGTGTTTGAGCGTGTTTGCTTGCGCATGCGCGCACGTGGTGCTCGTTGTGTGTCCACGTTAGAATGGTGTGTGTGGCGTCTGTCTGGGACTGTGGTTGACCGAGACGTTTTGCTGCAGACATCCGATTACTGTCTTCCTGTTTGGTCCCAGTCAACATGCCCGCAACTGAGCATAGGGGAAAACTTTTCTAGATGAAAATCATCTCTGTCTGTCTGTTTGTCTGTCTCTCTGTCTGGGTAGGGGGTAGGGGGTGGGGGAGAGACTGGCCGACTGCCGTACAGAATATTCTCTCTCTCTCTCTCTCTCTCTCTCCCATTCTTTGGCCTAACTAAATAAAAGTCTGATTCTCTCTCTCTCTCTCTCTCTCTCTCTCTCTCTCTCTCTCTCTCCCCCAAAAATGTCTTTTCTCATATTTTAAGGCCTTTCGAGGTTGGAAGATTTTTTAGCCCGTGTTCCCGTTCAGAAATCCACCCTTCCCTTCCCGCCATCTCCCATTCTCCAGCCTCATCTCCACCTAAAACCACCACCTTCGTAGTCACCGATCGTGCACCACACGTTCAGTTCACGTATTCAGTACTCAGGGGCAAGATCTTCGAGAGTGCTGTAGCAAAGGCCATGGGTTGCGGGTGTCCTTGACTACTAACTAAATGCTCGGTCTTTGAGGGTGAACACGGCATATTCCTTCTCCTTCTTCTTCGTCTTCTGCGTACACAGGCTGATACTCCTGCAGACACTCCCTGTATGGAGAGGCAAGTATTAATCCCATCTACTTAACAAAGGAGTGGCGTTTTGTGTGTATGACCGTTTTTTTTTAAAATCTCGCCATTAATGCAGCCATACTCCATCTTCGGGGAAGGGCATATTCCTACTTACAGAGTCTGCTGGTGGCGCTGCGCTCTTTGAAGGAGAATACGGGCATGTTTGGCAATACTCTGTAAGGAGACAGCAAAATACAACACAAAACAACACAACACAATCCAACACGACACAACGCCATGCACTGCCACGCTAGAAAAGGCCAAGGGAAACACCACCATACACAACGACTGCCTGAAAACAAAGCTGACGGCGCATGTCGACGAGCTCACGTCAACGTTGTTTGGCACCGCACACAACAACAGGCCCTGCGTCAGTAGGCGCTCGCCAAGACTGATTTCAATGGGTGCCGGCACAGACGCATTGTGGTGTCGTCTACCAAAAGACTGAGCTTCCAGCATTTCAAACTTCTTCTTCGTCGTTCGCTCAGACAGGAACCCCCGATGCACTGACGAAGGCTGCTGTCCGGTGGAGGCCCTCCAGAGATCCGTAGAGTTTCTCCCTCATCGGTTGGTCAACAGGCCAGGTCTCCTGCTCTCAGGTTATGGTGTGTTGGACAGTCCTGTAGGAAGTGTTCCACTGTCACTGGGGCTGTACCGCAGGGACACACTGCAGACTCGCCAATGCGGAACCTTCAAACGACAAGTGGAGCTGGAATAGCTCGGCCGGTAGAGCGCCGTAATCTTGGGGTTGCGGGTTCGAATCTCCGCCGGGCCGTTTCGGTACAGGGGGATTTTTCCCTCGAAGTTAACATTGGTTCTGACTCCATTTCCATTGCAGTCTTTTCGAATGAGACTATAAATCGAGGTTTCGTGTGTGAACGCACGCATAACATCTTGCACACACGTAAAATCCCATCACCAACTTTCGGAAGAGAAGGCCAGTTTGGCCGTTGGTATGGATGACACGTTACACATAGCATGCACCTTCCCCGAAGATGGAGTATGGCTGCCTTAATGGCGGGATGAAAAACGGTCATATACACAAAACTCCACTCCCTTTGTTGGGTAGATGGGATTAATCCCTGCCTGTCTATACAGGGAGTGTCCGCAGGAATATCAGCCTGCGTACGCAAAAAACAACAACAACAAAAAACAAACAAACAAACAACAACAAACGGCAAGTATCTGTACAGTGTTGTGCCCAGATCCCGAGTTCTGATCCAGCCCTTGTTACTGCAACCTCTGGTATGGGAAGGCACTTTCTGGAACAACGGAGACCAAACACAGTCTGCTGGTAAAAGACCAGTCTGCTGCACCCTACGGCAGACCCCTTTGGTGTGACAGTATAGCCTCCGTCCCTAACTGGTAATAGTAATGATAATGATAATAATGATGATGATAATGATGATGATGATGATGATGATAATAATGATGATTACGATGATAATCACAACAGTAATAATAGTTACTATAACGATGATAATGATGATGATTATTATGGTGACGATGACGATGATGGACATTTACATAGCCCATATTTCAAGTAATAAAAAAAAAAAAAAGAAACTACAAAAAAATCCTAAGAAACACTAAAGCTATCTCCAAAAACAACATAACCTCCTTCCCCACCGCCTGTCCTCACCCTAAAACTACCGTCTCTCTTCTCTCTCTCTCTCTCTCTCTCTCTCTCTCTCTCTCTCTCTCCTCCTATCTCTTTCTCCCCTCGCCACACACACACACACACACACACACACACACACACACACACACACACACACACACACAGAGATTCTCTCTGACTTGCTGAAACATGCAGACACAAACACACACAAGCGCATGAGCATGTGCACGCATGCGCGCGCGCGCGCAGACAGACAGACACACACACACACACACACACACACAACACACACACACACACACACACTGAACTTGAATATACGCTCAGAAATCTTTGATCGTATTCAGCAGTATGAAGTTCAGGCTTGCTGTGTAAAACAGCTGGGGTTTAAGGAAAGTACTGAATCAGAGTGTCGAAGTATTGCCGGCAGACCATCGTGGGAAATCTTGGTAAGAAAAGACCCCTGGCATGTACTTTTGTCACTTTTTGTCCACACCACTGGTATTTTGAAGTTTGTAGCATCTGAACCCTTCATTCTCCAGCTTACCAACGCAGCAAACTTTTAAAACCCAGGATCCAACGGATGACGCCAGCCAGATCTCCACCAACTCTCACCTGCCCTCCCCCCCCCCCCCTTTTTTTGTTTTCTTTTAAAAGTCCAGCCTCTGTTTCTTGTGCATCTTTGTTGCTGGACCAGACAG
>CM031611.1:82974002-82994002 GCA_018398815.1 Conus ventricosus | reverse complement strand
GCAGACCTCAGGAGGCACCTTCAAGACTTGGGCTGAGCCCCACCGACCCAACGGCCCAGACTGCTCCATCAGCCCCACCGACCCAACGGCCCAGACTGCTGCTCAATCAGCTCCACCGACCCAACGGCCCAGACTGCTGCTCAATCAGCTCCACCGACCCAACGGCCCAGACTGCTCCATCAGATCCACCGACCCAACGGCCCAGACTGCTCCATCATCAGATCCACCGACCCAACGGCCCAGACTGGTGCTCCATCAGCCCCACCGACCCAACGGCCCAGACTGCGCCATCAGCCCCCACCGACCCAACGGCCCAGACTGCTCCATCAGCCCCACCGACCCAACGGCCCAGACTGCTCCATCAGCCCCACCGACCCAACGGCCCAGACTGCTCCATCAGCCCCACCGACCCAACGGCCCAGACTGCTCCATCAGCCCCACCGACCCAACGGCCCAGACTGCTCCATCAGCCCCACCGACCCAACGGCCCAGACTGCTCCATCAGCCCCGCCGACCCAACGGCCCAGACTGCTCCATCAGCCCCACCGACCCAACGGCCCAGACTGCTGCTCAATCAGCTCCACCGACCCAACGGCCCAGACTGCTGCTCAATCAGCTCCACCGACCCAACGGCCCAGACTGCTGCTCAATCAGATCCACCGACCCAACGGCCCAGACTGCTCCATCAGATCCACCGACCCAACGGCCCAGACTGCTCCATCAGCCCCACCGACCCAACGGCCCAGACTGCTGCTCAATCAGCTCCACCGACCCAACGGCCCAGACTGCTGCTCCATCAGCCCCACCGACCCAACGGCCCAGACTGCTGCTCAATCAGCCCCACCGACCCAACGGCCCAGACTGCTGCTCCATCAGCCCCACCGACCCAACGGCCCAGACTGCTCCATCAGCCCCACCGACCCAACGGCCCAGACTGCTCCATCAGCCCCACCGACCCAACGGTCCAGACTGCTGGAGATCAGAGGTCACACCTCTCCCTGAGTGACAGTGTCTGAATGCGCCGACTGTGTTTCATCGTGCTGTACCGTAGTGCTTTGGGTTAGCATGAGAGTCAGGTCCTCTTCTTAGTCTCCTTCTGGGGCCGGAATAGTTCAGTTGGTTGAGCGCAGGACTCGTGATCCTGGGGTTTGCGGGTTCGAATTTCGTACAGGGGGGATTTTTCCCTCGGAGTTAACATTGGTTCTGACTCTATTCCCCATACAGTCCTTCCAATGAGACTATAAACCGAGGTTCCGTGTGTGAACGCACGCATAACATCTTGCACACACGTAAAATTCCATCACCAACTTTCGGAAGAGAAGGCCAGTTTGGCCGTTGGTATGGATGACACGTTACACATAGCACGCACCTTCCCCGAAGATGGAGTATGGCTGCCTTAATGGCGGGATAAAAAACGGTCATACACACAAAACGCCACTGCCTGTCTAAACAGGCAGTGTCCGCAGGAGTATCAGCCTGAGTACGCAGAAAAAAAGAAAGAAAAGTCGCCTTCTTTGACGCAGCTGATGGGGTTTTTTCTTCCTTCCCCCCCCCCCCCCCCCCCCCCCCCCCCTGACTGCCCTCCGCGTTTTGTCTGTCTGTCTGTCTGTCAGTCTGTGGGGCTAATTCGCCCGTCGTTGTCCTATAAAGTCTATGCTTATATGTTTGTTTGTTAGTTTTTTTTCCTGTGTAGAATTGATGACAAGCCGGCTTTATTGGTTTTTTATGTTTTCTTTTTAAAATCTGGCTACAAGGTAGTGACCCTGTACATGCGGTCATTACTGGACACAAGCTATCCATTCTGCAAGGTCCAGTTGTCCGTACGGCCTTTTTCGTCTGCAATTTTGTGGCAGTTTTTTTTTGTTTTGTTTTGTTTTCTTTTCGTTTATCTTAATTTGATTTTTTTTTTTTTTACAATTTGTTATTTCTTTTCAACCTGGGGGCAATAAATCAAGGAGAACACTTTGCACCTTGGGTAAAGCCTGGTTGTATCAGTAATTTGAATATCAACAGATTTGGTTATTGTATGGTGAATCGCACAGACATCGCACGTAAACAGTTGATTGTTGTTTATTCTTTTCATAAGAACTAGAATTGTGTTCTTTGAGCGGTGGTGACGCCTCTGAAGTGGGCCCCGGTAGTCGGCTGAATTGTTGTGATCATAAAACTAAACAATGGCTTTCTAACTTACGTATTGGCCCCTTGGTGGCATTTTAACTACTGATCTTCCACTGGAAGGCATTGCAACTGAATCTATGTGTGTGTGTGTGGGGTGGGGGGAGGGGGGGCGCACCCCTCTAAATTACTGCTTTAGGGAGACAGTGATGTAACGTAATCTACCTCTCCAGGAAGCAACGTTCTGTCTCTCTACATCTCCTGGAGGCAGTGTGCGGGTAGTCATGCTATACACTCAATCTACTTCTCCGAGAAGCATGTGTTCCAATCTAATCTGTGTCTCCGGGATGCACGCAGTGGTCTAATATACTCCATATCTTCGGGCGGTAGTGTTCACGTTTAATTATATTTCAAGGAGGCAGTGTTCTCATTTGATCGATGTCCCTGAGAGGCAATGATTTAATTGTTCAAGTACCTCCAGGAAGCAGCGTTCTTACAGAATCTGTACCTCTATGAGGATGCGTTCTAACTGTACCTCTATGAGGATGCGTTCTAACTGTACCTCTATGAGGATTCGTTCTAACTGGATCTGTACCTCTATGAGGATGCGTTCTAACTGAATGTGTACCTCTATGAGGATTCGTTCTAACTGAATCTGTACCTCTATGAGGATCGGTTCTAACTGGATCGGTACCTCTATGAGGACGCGTTCTAACTTTAATCTGTACCTCTATGAGGACGCGTTTTAACTGAATCTGTACTTCTATGAGGACGCGTTCTAACTGAATCTGTACCTCTATGAGGACGCCTTCTAACTGAATCTGTACCTCTATGAGGACGCGTTCTAACTTTAATCTGTACCTCTATGAGGACGTGTTCTAACTTTAATCTGTACCTCTATGAGGACGCGTTCTAACTTTAATCAGTACTTCTATGAGGACGCGTTCTAACTGAATTTGTACCTCTATGAGGACGTGTTCTAACTGAATCTGTACTTCTATGAGGACGCGTTCTAACTTTAATCTGTACCTCTATGAGGACGCGTTCTAACTGAATCTGTACCTCTATGAGGACGCGTTCTAACTGAATCTGTACCTCTATGAGGACGCGTTCTAACTATAATCTGTACTTCTATGAGGACGCGTTCAAACTTTAATCTGTACCTCTATGAGGACGTGTTCTAACTTTAATCTGTCCTTCCAATGAGACTATAAACCGAGGTTTCGTGTGTGAACGCACGCATAACATCTTGCACACACGTCAAATCCCAGTTAGATGAAACTTTAATCTGTACCTCTATGAGGACGCCTTCTAACTTTAATCTGTACCTCTATGAGGACGCGTTCTAACTGAATCTGTACCTCTATGAGGACGCGTTCTAACTGAATCTGTACCTGTACCTCTATGAGGACGTGTTCTAACTTTAATCTGTACCTCTATGAGGACGCCTTCTAACTGAATCTGTACCTCTATGAGGATGCGTTCTAAATGAATCTGTTCCTCTATGAGGATGCCTTCTAACTGAATCTGTACCTCTATGAGGACGTGTTCTAACTTTAATCTGTACCTCTATGAGGACGCGTTCTAACTGAATCTGTACCTCTATGAGGACGCGTTCTAACTGAATCTGTACCTCTATGAGGACGCGTTCTAACTTTAATCTGTACATCTATGAGGACGCGTTCTAACTTTAATCTGTACCTCTATGGGGACGCGTTCTAACTGAATCTGTACCTCTATGAGGACGTGTTCTAACTTTAATCTGTACCTCTATGAGGACGCGTTCTAACTGAATCTGTACCTCTATGAGGACGCGCTCTAACTGAATCTGTACCTCTATGAGGACGCGTTCTAACTGAATCTGTACCTCTATGAGGACGCGTTATAACTGAATCTGTACCTCTATGAGGACGTGTTCTAACTTTAATCTCTACCTCTATGAGGACGCGTTCTAACTGAATCTGTTCCTATATGAGGACGCCTTCTAACTGAATCTGTACCTCTATGAGGACGCCTTCTAACTGAATCTGTACCTCTATGAGGACGCGTTCTAACTGAATCTGTACCTCTATGAGGACGCGTTCTAACTGAATCTGTACCTCTATGAGGACGCGTTCTAACTGAATCTGTACCTCTATGAGGACGTGTTCTTACTGAATCTGTACCTCTATGAGGACGTGTTCTAGCTGAATCTGTACCTCTTATGAGGACGTGTTCTAACTGGATCTGTACCTCTATGAGGACGCGTTCTAACTGAATCTGTACCTCTGTGAGGACGCGTTCTAACTTTAATCTGTACCTCTATGAGGACGCGTTCTAACTGAATCTGTACCTCTATGAGGACGCGTTCTAACTGAATCTGTATCTCTATGAGGACGTGTTCTAACTGGATCTGTACCTCTACGAGGACGTGTTCTAACTGAATCTGTACCTCTATGAGGACGCGTTCTAACTGAATCTGTACCTCTATGAGGACGCCTTCTAACTGAATCTGTACCTCTATGAGGACGCGTTCTAACTGAATCTGTACCTCTATGAGGACGCGTTCTAACTGAATCTGTACCTCTATGAGGACGCGTTCTAACTTTAATCTGTACCTCTATGAGGACGCGTTCTAACTTTAATCTATACTTCTATGAGGACGCGTTCTAACTGAATCTGTACCTCTATGAGGACGCGTTCTAACTTTAATATGTACCTCTATGAGGACGCGTTCTAACTGAATCTGTACCTCTATGAGGACGCGTTCTAACTTTAATCTGTACCTCTATGAGGACGCGTTCTAACTGAATCTCTACCTCTATGAGGACGCCTTCTAACTGAATCTGTACCTCTATGAGGACGCGTTCTAACTGAATCTGTACCTCTATGAGGACGCGTTCTAACTGAATCTGTACCTCTATGAGGACGCGTTCTAACTGAATCCATACACATCTGGCACTGAGTCTATGTGTCAGTAAGATGGCGTTGACACTGCATCTTTGTGTCTGAGAGGCAATCTCTTAATTATATTTCTGTGTGTGAGAAGCAGTCTTCTAACAGACTCTCAACGTGTCTGTGAGGTTTTTAACTTAAGTCTGTGGGTTGGAGAGAGAGAGAGAGAGAGAGAGAGAGAGAGAGAGAGAGAGAGAGAGAGAGAGAGAGAGCAAGAGAGAGAGAGAGAGAGAGAGATCCTATATTTCCGGGAGGGAAGCGTTCTGACATGACCGTCTACCTCACGGTTTTCACGGGGGACACATCACAACAGCGTGGGTGGTTGGTGGTGGTGGTGGCGGTGGTGGTGGTGGCGGCGTCATCATCGGCGGTCTGTGGACTGAGGTCTTGGAGAGCCAGGCCAAGAGGGACCCCGCCTGTGTTTACCTTTCATCAGGGCTAACGCGATTTGCCGGGGCACTGGGGACCTCCCTCTACTGTCCGCAATGTCTCGCGCCTGATCAATTAGCCCCCGCACCCCCCCCCCCCCCCCCCCGACCTCTCCCGTCTCTTCTTCACAAGAAGAAAGCGCGAGAGCGCGTGAGAGCTCCGTACGCACACACACACACACACACACACACACACACACACACACACACATACATACATACATACACAGACACACCCATGCATGCACGCACGCAAGCACGTGCACACACACACACACACACACACACACACACACACACACACACACACACACACACACACACGCACACACACACACACACACCACACACACACACACACACACGCTTGCGCACGCACGCACACACATAGGCATATGCACACACGCACGCACGCAAACAAACACACACACATACACACTCACACATACACAAGGGATAGCGTAGGGGAAGCGAAGCCACTACGGGATCTCCTTAATCTGTCCATCGATCAATTAAGGCCCTGTCCTCAGACGCAGAGACTGATAAATCCTCTCTTGGCTGCATCGGTTGAAGTGTTAATAGTTACGTAGTGGGAGGCACGGACAGAGAGAGAGAGAGAGAAAGAGAAAGAGCGAGCGAGCGAGAGAGAGAGAGAGAGAGAGAGAGAGAGAGAGAGAGAGAGAGAGAGAGAGAGAGAGACATAGAGAGACGGAGAGAGGGACAGAGAGAGAGAGAGAGAGAGAGAGAGAGAGAGACAGAGACAGAGACAGAGACAGAGACAGAGAGACAGATAGACTGACAGACAGACACACAGAGATTTTGTTTTTTTACGGAGGGAAAGGTTATGCACAAATACAGGGATTGCTTTTAGATGTTGCTCTCAATTAAAACAAATTGAAGCTAAACAACTGCAAAAGTGAATAAACAATGTAAGCAATACAGCGACCACTTGATTTCATCACAAATCGCAATGGAATAAGTAATCAAAAGAAAAGTGAAAGAGAATCGAATTTATGAAAAACTGAGAGAGAGAGAGAGAGAGAGAGAGAGAGAGAGAGAGAGAGAGAGAGAGAGAGAGACAGAGAGAGACAGAGAGAGAGAGAGATACAGACAGACAGACAGACACACAAACAGACAGACAGAAATGACTGAAAGAGAGGGAGGGAGGGTAAAACATAGAGGGGGTACAAAGAGAAAGGGGGAGAGGGGGAAAAACGGAGGGAGGGAGGGAGGGAGTGGAGGAGGTAAAGAGAAAGAGAGAGAGAGAGAGGGAGAGAGAGAAGGGGGTACAAAGAGAAAAGGGGAGAGGGGTAAAGAAAGGGAGAAAGACAGAAAGAGAGAAACGGAGGGATGGGGGGGGGGGAGGGAGTGGGAGGGTGTAAAGAAAAGAGAGAGGGAGAGAGGGGGAAGGTAAAGAGAGAATGAGAGAGGGAGAGAGAGAGAGAGAGAGACAAAGAGACAGAGAGACAGACAGAGACAGAGAGATACAGAGAGAGAGAAAAAGAGACAGAAGCACACACACACACACACACACACACACACACACACACACACACACACACACAGAGAAAGAGAGATAGAGACAGAGAGACATGAAACATGACGCGCGCACACACACACACACACACACACACACACACACACACACACACACACACACACAGAGAAAGAGAGATAGAGACAGAGAGACAGAGACAGAGAGATGACTTGATGGGAGATGTGTGTGGGGGGGTGGGGGTGGGGGGGGGGGGACGCCAGACAGAGCAAAGACAGAGACAGAGTGACATAGCAGGAGGGACGGACGTTCAGATCATCGGGAGAGATTCAAGAGCTGAAGTGTTGAACATTGAGCCTGAAGATTCCTCCGACATTATCCCCATGCCAGACGTTCACATCGCCACCCTCCTTCCAGTTCCAACAGCGGACAGAGAGCCTCTCTCCATCCAAGTGTGTCATACTGGAATCCCTCGTCGTCGTCACAAGAACCCCCCTCCCGAAAGCTCCACACTCCAGCTGTTTGTGGAAGACCTTCACATCCCTTGACAGCTCCGAGATCATCACTGATGTGTTTGTGCGCTTTTTTTTTTCCTTTTCTTTTTTACTGAATTTATCATTTCATCAACATACATTCCCCCCGCTTTGAACTCGCAGACGGATAACCCATTGTACAGAATCCGTCCAAACATGAAAGAGTTTGTAACCATGTTCTCAAAGTGGCCGTAAAGACGAAACAAGTCTTGTGCCGTTTGCATACTGGCCACTCGTTTTTTTCACCCATTCTCGTATTTTATCAAAAGGTGGAGAAGCTCCGTGGTGCACTCCATGTCATGTTCCACTCACAGTGAAACGTTCTTTTAAGAGTGTTGGGACTTGTACAGTATGAGGCATGAACACTTTACAGCAGACTCCATGAAAACCTTGTTCAGAAATGTCCCACCTGACGTGATCTTTGAATTTCTGAAAGAGATTAACATTTTTCTTCTGATCTAAGGTTTTACGGAGGAAAGATCTTTAATGAAGTTTCTTGTGCGTTTTTTAGAAGGTATGTTTTAAACAGATGTGTGAATAAGTTGGTTTTTTTTTTTTGATGACTTGCGAGTTAACTTCAACATGGTGACAGCCCTGATATGGCCTTTAGCGATCGGCTGGGCTATAAACAACATGACCTTACCTTTCCTCCGCTTTGTACTTTACCCTACCTTCTTTTCTCTTACCATTACTTTACCCTACTTTCTTTTCCCTTACCATCTCTCCCATCCATGACCCCGCCCCCTCTTCTCCCTCTTCCACCACCACATTTTCTCCCTCCCCTCCCCTTTACCTCAATGGCACACTCTTAAAGAAAGCCAGCTTCCTAATTCACTTGCCTGAGAGATTTTTTTTTTTTTTTGGAAAAGAAAAAAAAAAAGCGTTCTTCACAGTGTTCGCTGTCCAAAATAACATCTGAACTTTGTAGACAGCATTTTGATGGTAATCAGGAAAAGAAAGGCAAAGCCGTTACACAAACAAAACAAGGTCAAACACATCCTGAAGCTAGTCTGTGTGACACATCACTACACGACCATGAAAGCGTTGGAAGCTTTTCAATGTAGTGGTGACTCGATTACGTCAAGTGTTTTGGGTGCTTACTTTAAAACACACACACACACACACACACACACACACACACACACACACACACAAACCCAAGCGGATGTCATTAGTTCCACGATGAATTATGGTGAGTGTCTAGATTGCCTTAAGATCGTCTCCCATCTATCTGTCTGTTTGGCCATTTAAACAACCATCACCCCCCCCCCCCTTCCTCCCCAATCATCTCCTTGCTGTGTCCATGTTTGTCTGTGTCTGCTAATGGTTGACTCGCATAATTTGAAGTTCTTCTTTCCTGTCTGTCTGTCTCTGTTCCAATCCCCAGCCCCTCCTCCCCCAACCTTAATCTCCATCAAGATCATTAAATGATCTCTCTCTCTCTCTCTCTCTCTCTCTCTCTCTCTCTCTCATCCTTACATATAGCGTCTCCCCCCCCCCTCTCTTATTTATTCCTCCTCCCCCCCCTCTCTCAAACCACTACATAAAAGTCTCTCTAACTCGATTTCCCCCCCCCCCCCCCCCCCCCCCCCGCCTCCATCTCCTCTCTGTCTCTCTCTCTCTCTGTCTCTCTCTCTCTCTGTGTCTCTCTCTCTCTCTGTCTCTCTCTCTCTCTCTGTCTCTCTCTTTCTCTCTCTCTCTCTGTCTCTCTATCTCTCTCTCTCTGCCTCCCTCATTCTCACAACTCCCACCTCGCCTGTCTACGCGTCGACGAGTGGGTCCACGGAGAAATGATTTAACCAGGAGATAGGCGGATTAAAAGATTCTCTCTCGGCTTCTTCTTACTTACCACCGCACCCCCCTCTGTGCGGGGGTGAGAGTCTGCAGACGAAAAGAGAGGGAGGACTAATTCAGCACGCGCTAGACAGGGCCGACAGCGGGGATTGCGGGCCGTCCCCTCCCTCTAATCGTGTTAACCTTGATGAAACGGAAACGGAAATCTGGATCCTTTTGGAGAGGGCACCAAGTCACATCTATCTGTGTTAACCCCAGCGAAACTTGAACGACAAGTCTGGCTCTCTTAAAAGTACATCAATTCATTCAATATTACTGCTCCATAAAAAATTCACCTTTCTGCCTAAATTATTTGATGACATTACAATAATTAGAAAAAAAAAATCCATCTGCCAAATTAAAGAAAAAAACCCCAATGGTAAACAATTTTCAGCCACTGTCATGAGGCGCCAGAAGTTGAGATAATGCTGCTCAAATTTCACTAACACTAAATGTGTCTCTCCAGGAGTGGTTGATGGCAGAATATGTCATAAAAGGAAACGTCGGTTACAGGCCCTTTCATGGAGTCTCAAGCAAACACACAGACACCACACACACACACACACACACACACACACACACACACACACACACACACACACACTCACACACACACACACTCACACACACACACACACAGTATAATCTTCATCACCTTCATCCTCGATGACGAGAGTTTAAAAACAAATCTCACATTCCGTGGACACTAACGCTGGTTTGGTGACCTCAAGCTTTGATCAACCCTCCATATTCATCTCTGAAATGAGTTCGTCTCAATCGTTTCCACGTCAGCAAGCTCACGAGAGCTGTCACGGGATACGCGGTGTTGCAGCCTCTGAGATGAACGCTGAGGCTGGCTCCATGAATCAGTAATGACTGTCAACAGTGAGAGGGGCTGGGGTGGAGGGTATGCCTCATGTGTGAAGGACAGGGGGACTTAAGAGGTGGCATCATGTGCGTGTCAACTCAGCAGCAGGTACTACTGATCAGCAATGAAGTGGCTCAGCAGCAGTGCAGTGTTTCCTCTGGTGGGTTGCCTCATAACGACTTAATATCTCCCTGTGAAGTGCTGGCACTGAGACTTTAAAAAAGAATGAACCTAGATGTGGCTGTGCACATAGAAGTTGCAAAGACCAGACTGGGAGTGATGGCAATGAGATGTAGTTTAGAAGATGAATGGGGGCGTTGAGGCTGGAGATGGGAATTCATATTTGAAACCGTTTACCCTCGTGTGAATTACGACACTTATTTCCTGGTGTGACATCACACGCTGAGTTCAGATCAGAGCTCTCTGTCTTACAGCAGTCAACTCAAGCCTGTCGTTATCTGGCAATTCCTCTATGAGTCCAGGCTCATTAGGGATTTGTTCTAAATCTAATTGAAAACAGCAAAAAACGGATAAAACACACACACACACACACACACACAAACACACACTCAATAATACAGAGAGAGAGAGAGAGAGAGAGAGGAGAGAGAGAGAGAGAGAGAGAGAGAGAAGGGAGGTGGAGCAACACAGACAGAGAGAGGGAGGAGATGGGGGGGGGGGAGGGGGGAGAGAAACTAGACGGGAGATAGAAGCATGAGAGATAGAGACAGAGTGACAGAAATCATCAGGTAAGATTCAACCTGAAGTGTTGAACATGAGCCTGAAGTTTCATCCGACCTCATCCTCATGCCAAACATTCACATCCTCACCTTCATTCGAGTTCCAACAGACAGCAAGTCACTCTCCTACACTGTGTCACGTCGGAATCCCTCTCTGTCACAAGAATCCCGCACTGAATGTCCAGCATTCCAGTTCTTCATGCAACACGTTCACATCGCTGGAAGTCTTGACACCTCCAAGATAATTACTTTTTCTGTTTGCGAGCTTCTTTTGTTTTCATTAAAATTCATTTAATCGACATACATTCTCTGCCTCTTAGGTTTTCCTGTATCCTCTTCTCTTACCATCACTCCCACCACCCAGCCTCCCTGTTACCCCCCCAACCCCCTCTTCCACCACTACAGTTTCTCCCCTCCCCCTTTACTTCCATCACTCACGTACAAAGCAAGCCAACTTCCTAGTTCACTTGTCCGAGAGATTACAAAAAAGTTTACTTTACAGTGTATGCTGTTCAAAAACAGCATCTGAACTTTGTGGACAGCATTTCGACTGTAATCGGGAACAGAAAACCAAAGCTGTTACACGACAAAACAAGATCAAGTACAGCACTACACCTAGTCTTTATGACGCAGCATTACATTACAGTAAAAACATTGGAAGTTTCGCAATGTGATGGTAACTGGGTTACATCAAGAGTCTTCGGTGCTTGACAATTCAAAAACACAATACACACACACACACACACACACACACACACACACACACACACACCTACAAACACACACCTACAAACACACACACATGCACACACACAAACACACACACGTATACACACACACACACACACACCACACACACACACACACACACACACACCGGAAAAAGGAAGACATGAACGTCATTAGTTCTATGATGAATACTGGTGAGCGTCCAGATTGCCTTAAGAGGAACTCTCCCATCTGTCTGTCTATGTGCTTATTTAAACATCCACTCCCTCACCCCGTCCCCAGACCCTCACCCTCAGGGTCCTCCTTTCCCACTGTCTCCATGTGTGTCTGTGTCTGTTAGTGGCTGGGTCACATAATTTGAAGTTCTTCTGCCTGTCTTGCCATGTGTGTGTGTGTGTGTGTGTGTGTGTGTGTGTGTGTGTGTGTGTTTGGATTTGGATTTGGATTGATTTAATTTAGAGTCTGTTCACAACGATGGTGATATTAGACTTTAAAAAAAAATAATAATAAAAAAAAAAAAAATAAAAATAAATAAATAAAAACCCACCTTATATACACGTGTGTTTGTGTGTAAGTGCGTTATATGAGAGTGTGTGAGCGCGAGTGTGCGGTGTGCGTGCGTGCATGCATGCGCGCACCCGTGTGTATGTGAGAGTGAGAGAGAGAGAGACACAAATACATGAAAGTTTGCCTATTAACGACCAAACAATAATTATAAACTGATAAATCAATTACAGCAAATGAATAATAACAGAACTCGATATAGCCTTTGCTATATCAATCATTTTGGGGCTGTAAAGAATTTCATGTAAAGCCCCTAATGAAGCAATATCTATCTTTAGAATATTATATAAAGATGTTAGAACTGGACATTCAAAAAGAATATGTTGAATAGATAATGGGAGACACACAAGCGCAATCTACATCCTTAGAAAATTTGGTTTTCCACGAGTTTAAACGCATTTTATAAATTATACTGGACAACGATCTTTGACATAATAACACTTTCGTTTTTGCAGGAAGTTTTTCATTGTTCATACAATTTTCTAATAGAGAACTGATTTCATGTTTATCCAATTTTAATTTACTATCTGGATTTTTTCTAAGAGCACCCTCTTTTGCTAATTTATCAGCTATTTCATTTCCATAGATACCACAATGGGATGGGATCCAGCAAAACTCTACAAAAGTTCCTTTCGCCATAACGGAATGTATCATAAATTTTATATCAAAAATTAGGTCTTTCCTTACATTTGCATCCCAATTTCGTAAGCTACAAAGTACAGATTTAGAGTCAACACAGATTAAAATGCTGTAAATTGCCACATTAAGATCAGATATCCAAGATAAGGCCATAAGGATTGCGTATAGTTCAGCAGTGAAAACTGAAAAGTTCCTTCCTAAACAAAATGATTTCTTTACTTTTAAATCGGGAATTACAAATCCAGCTCCTGTATAAGATTCTAAAACTGAACCATCCGTGTAGATTTTAAGATGATGTGGATATGTGTTTTCAAGATGTTCTTTTGCTTCTATTGATATCAAATTGATATTATCTTCTTTTTTTAAAGTAGTGTAATCTATATCAAAATTTGGAGAAATATGCTCCCATTGAGGAACCGTGGGCATAGTTGGAGGTGTGTGTGTATGTGCGTGCGTGCGTGCGTGCGTGTGTGCGTGTATGCGTGCGTGCGTGCGTGCATGCGTGCGTGTGTGTGTGTGTGTGTGGTGTGTGTGTGTGTGTGTGTGTATGTGTGTGTGTGCGTGCACTCCACCACCACCACCAACCACTGCCTTCATCTCTATCAAGTTCAGAGTTCTCTCTCTCTCTCTCTCTCTCTCTCTCTCTCTCTCTTAAAGCTACGTACAGCCTTTCCCCCCTCTCTCTCTTACTCATTCTCAGCACCCTCCTCTCTCTCAAATTGCTATATTCTCTCTCTCCCTCCCTCTCTCGCTCTGCCTCACCCACCCCTCTGTTTCTCTCCCCACCTCTCTCCCTCTCTCTCTTGCTCACTCTTCAAGATCACTGCATGAAGGTTTTTTCTCTATCAAAATCGTTTACGAACTTTCTCTCCGCCCACCTCTCTGTTTCCCCACCCCCCCCCTCTCTCTCTCTCTCTCTCTCTCTCTCTCTCTCTCTCTCTCTCCTCTCTCTCTCTCTCCTCCCTTCCTCCCTCCCATCACTCTCCCACCTCCGAGCCCGTCTGTCTAGGCGTCGACGTGTAGGTCCACGGAGAACTAATTTAACCACGAGATCGGCAGATTAAAAGATCCTTTCTCGGCTTCCTACCACCACCGTGCCCCTCTTGTGTGTGTGTGTGTGTGTGTGTGTGTGTGTGTGTGTGTGTGAGGGGCGGGGGGGGGGGGGGGGGAAGGGGGAGCCGAGAGTCTGCAGACGAGAAGAGAGAGGGAGGACTAATTCAGCACGCGCTAGACAGGGCCGACAGCGGGGATTGCGGGCCGTCCCCTCCCTCTGATCGTGTTAACCTTGATGAAACGGAAACGGAAATCTGGGTCCTTTTGGAGAGGGCACCAAGTCACCTCTGTTTATGTTAACCTCAGAGCGAAACTTGAACGACAAGCCTGGCTCCCTTACAAGGTAGATCTAGTCATTCGATCTATCCAATCCATTTTTTTTTCTCTCTCTCTCTCAAACTTTCCGTCCAAGTGAATGCAATGTCGTTTCAATGAGTAGGAGAAAAAAAATTGAACTGGAAGCTTTAAAAGAACTCCCCATGGCGATGAAGTTTCAGCCAGTGTCACAAGCCATTAGGATGAGATGCCGATGCATGTCTAGCTGTTCTGCTCATACTTCTTTGTCCTGAAGGTGTCTGTACCTGCCAGCTGAGGCTGATGGTGGAAGGTATCATGAAAAGAAACATGGATTACAGGCCTGTCATAGTCTCTAAGGTGTGCACACATGCATGCATGTGCATGCACACACACACACACACACACACACACACACACACACACACACACACACACACCACACACACCTACCAGATCAGTAATAATTGTAGCAAGTGAGAGGGTGGGCTAGGGCTGCAGGTATGTTGGTTTCTGGCAGAAAGCAGGGACCAGGTAGACAACATCCCCGTGTATGTTCATCAGAGAAGACACTACTGAACAGCAACGAAGTGGCTCTGCAGCAGTGCAGTGTCTCCTCTGGTGGGTTGCCTCATAGTGACTTCAAGTCAATATTTCCCTGTAGAGTGCAACATTCTTCATGGCAGGAGGCAGCAAATCATGGCCAAGAACAACAATGCCACTTGGAACGGGCAGGCAGAGTCTGCTGGACGGGGCAGATGACTGGGAGTGCACTGCAGAGCTCCCAGAATGGAAGAGTCACCCAGAGATCATCAGCAAGAGTGGCATGAGACCAGACATAGTAGTCCAGTCTCAGTCAACCAAGCAGCTGATCATGATCGAGCTCACTGTGCCATATGAGAACAGAATGGAGGCAGCGCAAATCTACAAGACTGAAAAGTATGCTGATCTGGCAAACAGCCTGGGGACAGAAGGCTATCAGGTCAAAGTCCTCACTGCAGAAATTGGAGCTAGGGGGTGTGTAGGAACGTCTGCATACAGCCTCATGAAACAGCTCTCAGTTGCAGGGAAGGAAAAAACCAGAGCCCTGAAAGCAATGGCAGAAGCGGCAGAGAGGTGTTCAAGCTGGATCTGGTCAAGAAGGAACAAAAGTGAACTTCATAAGGCTTAACTTTCCCTACAAATACCAGGTGCCCCAGTGGTTCAGTGGTTAGAGTGCGAGACATTAAGTGGACAATCCCTAAAATGAGCATGTCCACAGGGTCATGGGTTCAAATCCCAGCCATGACTCGTCCCAAGATGGAAAAAAAGGGGGCAGCAGAGGGACATCCGGAGTCATGAACTGGGTGTGGCCCAACCCCCCTAGAGTGTCAGGAGATAAGGGCCGAAACACTTGCTTGAAGGGGGCTTCTCTCCTGAGGACTCTCTGCTGCCACGCTCTCCACGAGTTTCTTTCTACTGGTGCTGAGACTGCCACAGAATGAACCCGAGGTGGCAGTGCACGGAAAGATCGGACAGGCAGCAATGGCACCGAGCACTGCGGAAGATGAGACAGGGGCGTGGGGATTGGGGGTGGGGTGGGAGGTGGGCTGGATGGGAATCAATATTTGAAACCGTTGGCCTCCCTGTGAAGGACCACCACACAGATTCCCTGGTGTGACGTCATACGCCGAGTTCAGACCAGTGCTCTCTCTGTCTCACGAGAGTCAACTTAAGCCTGTCATGATCAAAGAGTTCCTCTGTGAATCCTGCCTCATTACGGGATTAGTTCCAAATCCACCCGACAACAGCTGAAAATGGACAGCACGCACGCACGCACAGGCACACACACACACACACACACACACACGCACACACACACACAACACACACACACACACACAACCCCCCCCCCACACACACACACACACACACACACAACACACACACACACACACACACACACAGAAAGAAAGAAAGAGAGAGAGGGAGCGAGGCAGAGAAAAAGGGAGAGAGAGAGAGGGAGAGAGAGGGAGAGGGGGGAGAGAGAGGGAGAGAGAAAGGGAAAGAGAGAGAGGGAGAGAGAGAGAGGGAGAGAGAGAGGAGAGGGGGGAGAGAGAGGGAGAGGGAGAGGGGGGAGAGAGAGGGTGAGAGAGGGAGAGAGAGAGGGAGAGAGAGAGAGAGAGAGGGAGAGAGAGGGGGAGGAGAGTGGGAGAGAGTGGGGAGAGAGAGGGGGAGAGAGAGGGGGAGAGAAGGAGAGAGGGGGGGGGGGGGGAGAGGGAGAGAGTGGGAGAGAGAGGGAGAGAGTGGGATAGAGAGGGGGAGAGAGGTCTTTGCAGTTACCAGCTGCACTGAGCTTCTATGCCCAAGAACCTGTTTCATTTTTATTTTTATTTTTTTTAATCTGATTTTTTGTCTCATTCTTAGTGTCGATGTCGTTCATTCCACTGTACAATGTGGCTTTAATCAGCACCACAGCGACCTTCGCTTCCTTTCACCGCACACGCCATGTCCAACGTGATAAATCGGAAAATTAGCTGCAGGTATTGAACTTCGTTCTTCATTGATCCACGCAGCTTTCCTTGTGTGTATGATGTATCTTGATGACTAAGAGGGTGATCACACTGACAAAAAAGAAGACTGACATTACGTCGTTCCTGGAGTCAATATGATGACCTTTTCATAATCACGCGCATTTTCTCCTCCTGACATACCTGTCGCGATCGCAGAATTGCTCTGTAAATCCAGACTCATTACGAAAACGGACAAAAGACCACCCCCCCCCCCCCGCCTCTCCCTCCCTCCCAATAGGACGTTTGAAGCTTGCCTATATACTTTGCACCTGAGACCACTGGACACAAGGGCAACAACTGGGAGAAATGAACAAACACAGCAGTTCTTCAAGACTGGCATACTCTTTTCATTGTGTATATACAGTCAAACAGAGCTCATGAACGAACAGGAGCAATTGCAAGGAACCTTGGCGTTATTGATCAGAATCTTAAATGAGGCAACAAACAGTAACACAAACAAGTAGCGTAATTCTTATTCCCATGATGAGATTATTTTACACGCCCATGACTCCAAATGAATGGCTGCTCACAACACACTAAACCCGCTTCGCACAAACGTTAACACATACGTACACAGAACTAACAAAGACCCCCCCCCCCCCAAAAAAAAAAAAGAAAAAGAAAAAAAAAGAAAAAAAAAAGGATGTTCCTAGCTTGTCTATATATCCTGCACCTGACATACGTACACAGCAACAATAACTGTACAAATTAACATGTATTCACGACTGGCACTGTCTTTTGATCTTGAACAGGTTCAATTAGAACACAGATACGAACAGAAACAAATACAGTAATTTCAGTGTGATTGACAAGAAATAGAATCTGAAACAAGGCATGGAACACGATACCATAAATAACAAATAAGTAGGGTAGGTTTTGCTCCCATGAAGAGATAATTACATGTAGATTTTTTTTCCCTTAAAATAAAGCCTACTTTCCAAAATTTTATAGCCACTTTGAAAAATAATGTTGAAAAAATCTGGGGGAAGCAACAAATATAAGTTTTATATGCAATATAAAAGGGAGTTGAAGAGAGAAAAATATATATAAATTTTTTGCCTTACATTTATACAGTTTCATGACTGACGTTTACATGAAATAATCACTGCTTACAACCCTGAAACAGGGCGAGCAAACGGAATACCAAGAGCAGAACGTACTTATTGAAGATGTAACAAGCATACTGTTGGTAAACAGTTTCATTTGAATATGAAGTGTCTTTCTGGTTTTATGATACACACAATGTTGCTACCGATAGATGATGTATGTCCCAAATTAACTCTTCGTTTCTGACCATCGTTTTCCGCAGACAAACGGGTTCTGTTCAAACTGTTTGCAAACCCATTAAACCTTGCAACGTTCAAAGCACACATCTGGCACACGAACGAATGGCAGCATTGAACGGACCTTGATCAAGGCAAACATTATTACGTAAAGTCTCGGGGCCTGTTTTGTGTTGATCAAATGGTTCTCTGAAATCCTCCATGCCCCCAGGATAAGGGGAACACCGGAACTGTGAATCTTGAATCTTGTTGAGTCGTGGAAAGCAATCAAAGTGTAGGCGCGGAGGGGGGGGGGGGGGGGGGGGTCCCCACAGATGTAATAAAACAAGGCCAACAACTGGAGAGGGGCGGCGGACCAGATGGGGATGCCAGAAGGAGGGGTGGAGAGGGACAGGAGATTGGATCTCTTTCCTGTTCCTTTTCTCATCGATTGTCACGTCTCCCATGGCCAGCAGACGGAGGGGGGGGGGGGGGGGGAGGGATGAGTTGGAGTCAGGATGGGCCCGGGGAAGGACCCCGGGAAAGGGGGATAAGAGGGGGTGGGGGCGATGTAAATGCGGTCGTTGCAGAGGTTTTGGGGGGGGGGGGGGTGATGTGAGGAGGGAGGACGTGCAAGGTGTAAGAGATGGTGCAGAGGGTGAGGGGGGGGGGGGGGGGGGGGGGATGTTCTTCTAGCGAAGAAAGGTATTTTTCTCCATGTAAACGGGACACTAGCAAGGAAGCAAGCACGCACGTATGCGTGCCCGCGCCCGGGGCGCGCGCGCGCGCACACACACACACACACACACACACACACACACACACACACACACACACACACCCCACACACGCGGATGCGCGCGGTGCGCGCGCGATCGATCATCCATTTTAGACTCTGAAATGAAGCAGATAAGACATCGCCAGCCATAACTTTGATGAATTATGGACAGGGTGAGACGATTGGCCAACCTTCAAACTTTCAACAGAGCCAACTCGCCCCCCCCCTCCCCTTCCTCCCCCCCCCCCCCCCCTTGTCCCTCCTTCTACTTGTAATCGCAGGCGCCTGGAGTTTGGAGACTGCAGCAGTCGCGTTTGCGAGTGTGATCGAACAGAGTTTAGTCGTGTTCGTTAAAAATAATGAAGGGTTGCCCGATCCTCCTCGGTGTTTATTGGAAGCGATGACCTTACCAGCTGTTTACCTATCTCTGTCTGTCTGTCTGTCTGTCTCTCGCTCTCTCTCTCCGTGTGTGTGTATAAGTGTGTGTGGTGTGTTGTGTGTGTGTGTGTGTGTGTGTGTGTGTGTGTGTGGTGCGTGCGTGCGTGCGTGCGTGCGTGCGTGCGTGCGTGCGTGCGTGGCGTGCGTGCGTGCGTGCGTGCGCGTGAATAAAGATCCCGTTGCCCATGGCTAGCCATCAATGCAGCTGGAAAATCCTGTTCTTCCCCCGAATGTACCTTACCCCACCCCCCTCCTTCACCCTCCTTCCACTTCCTACACCCCCATCCCCCTCCTTCCCCCTCCTTCCACTTCCTACACTCCCCCCCCCTTCCTCCATCCCCCACCTCTCCACCAGTACGACCGTATGAGTACCTAAACATCTTGCTATAAACATCCACCCAAAAAAAAAACACGTTTTCTTCCAGACAGACTATACCCATTAAAGATGTTTCTTAAAAAGAAAACAACAACAACAAAAAATTCAGTAGATCAGGCTTCTTATGAACGAAACGTCAGCACACTTCGACAGTCGGCTTGATCTACGAGACCAGTCCAAAGTTCCAGCACCAACCGCAACAAAAGAGAGGTCTGAAAATGCTTAGGAGAGAAGTGCTCGGGGTGTACCAGAGTGCCTGGGCTGACGAAAAGATACCAACAGCGACGCTCAGTACGATGCCATGAATCTCCGGCACCTGGGAATACGTCTGGCAGCTCTGGCGCGGGACTAACACTGTCCCGGGAAAAT
>CM031611.1:82966502-82969002 GCA_018398815.1 Conus ventricosus | reverse complement strand
TTCACCTTTTTTTTTTCGGCCTATAGTTTTGCTTTTTTTAATTCATGTTTAGTCTGGTCTCCCTCCCTCCCTCCCTCCTCTCTCTCTCTCTCTCTCTCTCTCTCTCTCTCTCTCTCTCTCTCTCTCTCTCTCTCTCTTTTGGACAGGGTAACAAAGGTTGGAACGGTACATGAACCACCGACTGGAAAGTCCCCAAAGACTTTTCGTAACGGAATTCACAAACACTGAAAGCAATTTGTTTGTTTGTTTGTTTGTTTTTCAGAGACTATTTTTTTTCCCCACAAATTTCAAGGACAACTGACTCAGATCCATATACATTCTATCTAAAGACAAACATCTCATTTTGTAAGAACTGTACTTCAAATGATCCATATACATTCTATCTAAAGACAAACATCTCATTTTGTAAGAACTGTACTTCAAATGATCCATATACATTCTATCTAAAGACAAACGTCTCATTTTGTAAGAACTGTACTTCAAATGCATTTTTTTCTGCACAAACTACGCTCGAGAAAAACAACAACTGGTCTTTACTCATTAGGACAGAAGCCTTGGAGGTTAAAAGAAACAACGTTGTATTCTTTCTTTCTTCTTTCTTTCTTTTTTTCTGCGTACGCAGGCTGATACTCCTGCGGACACTGCCTGTATAGACAGGCAGTGGAGTTTTGTGTGCATGACCGTTTTTTATCCCGCCATTAAGGCAGCCATACTCCATCTTCGGGAAGGTGCATGCTATGTGTAACGTGTCATCCATACCAACGGCCAAACTGGCTTTCTCTTCCGAAAGTTAGTGATGGGATTTTACGTGTGTGCAAGATGATGTTGTGCGTTCACACACGGAACCTCGCTTTTTAGTCTCATTTGAAGGACTGTATGGGGAATGGAGTCAGAACCAATGTTAACTCCGAGAGAAAAATCCCCCTGTACCGAAATTCGAACCCGCAACCCTAGGATCACGAGTCCGGCGCTCCAGCAACTGAGTTATCCCCCCCCCCCCCCCCCCCCCCCCCCCCCCCCGTATTCTATCAAACAACGGCAGAAGAAGAATATAAGCGGGTGGCACAGCAACAACATGCACATTTAATTTCAAACACAAATGTTTTGTCCAGCTTGCGATTAATTTTTTTTTTCCTTTCGAATTTGATAAAGTATCTACCCTTTTTTCCCCCCTTATTGCCATGCAGCGGCAACATTGATGGCCATTTACACAAACTTTTACACAAGGCTCCAGTCTACTCTCTTGTCGAAAGACTTTCACGTACTGTGATCATTTTTCAAAGACTTCCGAAGACTTGACAATGGCGCACCGTTTCCCCAAGACTTTAAATGGCTAGATAATGGCACTCTCATTTTTCAGACTTTCAAAGGCGCCAGAGGAGAGGGAAATGGGAGAACAGGAAGGAGGGGGTTGGGGGGGGGGGGTGAGGCAGGAGCCGAAGGTGGAGGATGGGGGTGGGGAAAGGGTGGAGGTTATGTGGGGAGGGTGGAAAGGTGGTCGCGAAAGCGGGGACGAAAAGAAGAACGAGTTGTAAATGCCGCTCTCTCTCTCTCTCTCTCTCTCTCTCTCTCTCTCTCTCTCTCTCTCTCTCTCTCTCTCTCTCTCTCCCCCTCTCTTCCTCTCTGTTGTGTGTGCGCGCGCGCGGGGGCGTTCTTATCTATCCGACCCGCATACCCGTTGCGACTTGGTGTGTGCCTTTCACGGTGGGTTTGTGGGTTTCAGTGTCCGCTCATCCTTTTGTCAGATGCTCTAAAACTCTCGCTATCATCATCGTCATCTTCTCGTGTCTGTTCATTTCTCCCGTCATTCCTTCATTCTGTAGCGAACACACAAGGGGTCCTTCAGTTTACATACACAGTACCCTCGTCCTCTGCCTTTTTTGTCGAAAGACTTTCACGTACTGTGATCATTTTTCAAAGACGTTCCGTTTTCAGTGACCCTCTTGATCTCCTTTCGTTTGTCGTTAGGCTAACATTCTCTTTCTTTCTTTTTTTACCTCTTCTCCCGATTATTGTCGCACCCCCTGGCCGTTCCAGTCGTCTGCGCTGTTGTCAAAAAGCCTCTACAAACAATCCACTACACGCTACGTCACTCTAGTCTGATGTCTTAGTTTTTTTTTGATGATACTGAACACTTTGGGATGAATGGCGACGGTCGATTCCGCAGCGTTGTGGGACAATATACCCACTAAACATGTCTTTTGAGTGCCAAATAGGACAATATACCCACTAAACATGTCTTTGGAGTGACAAATAGGACAATATACCCACTAAACATGTCTTTTGAGTGCCAAATAGGACAATATACCCACTAAACATGTCTTTTGAGTGCCAAATAGGACAATATACCCACTAAACATGTCTTTTGAGTGCCAAATTGGACAATATACCCACTAAACATGTCTTTTGAGTGCCAAATAGGACAATATACCCACTAAACATGTCTTTTGAGTGCCAAATTGGACAATATACCCACTAAACATGTCTTTTGAGTGCCAAA
>CM031611.1:82936502-82959002 GCA_018398815.1 Conus ventricosus | reverse complement strand
AAAAGGAAAAAAAAAACAAACAAACAAACAAACAGGGCAGACTGCTGAGATTTACAGTTTAGAAAAAAAGAAAAGAAAAACGGAAACGGAAAAAAAGAAGATCAACGTCAATAAATCGTGCATCCCCTCTAGTCTTGCAGGGAGGAACCCGAAGCGTAATCGGTGGACGGACCGTGTTAGGCTCGGGGCATCACGGCTGGGTACAGTTTCCCCTGATCCCCTCCTTTCGTTTTCTGTGCAGTTGCTTCCCCTCCCGTTCCTCTGTCCATCTCCGAGTCCCACTTCCACGTCACGTCTTGGGGGATGGTGGTGGTGAGGGTGAGGGGTGGGAGGTTTGGCTGGGGCGGGGAGTGGGGTGGGGTGGGGGAGAGGGAGAAAGGGGGGGGGGGGGGGGTTGTTGCTGCTGCTTTAAGACGACGTAAATGTCTGGAGCTGGTTAGCTCCGGTCTGAGAAATCTGTTCATTTTCCTTCCAAGCTGAATATCTTACAGAGAAACTGATAAAAACCAGATTATCCCACCCCACCCGTCCCTATTGTCCCACCCACCCCACCTCTTATACCCACCCCCATCTCTTAAAAACTTTCTTTAAAAAACGAAATTAGATATGGAATGAGGCAGGGAACAGTAAATAATAAACAATAAACAAGTAGGGCAACTCTTGCTCCCAAAAAAACGTAACTCCGACACCAAATCGCCCAGCAGACATGACAGCACAGAGCACACAGAGAACAAACAAGAAAACATCTCTTAAAAAAAAGTCAGAGAAAGCAGACACACATGGGCCGTTTTAAGTTTTCGGTTCGTAACTGAACCCAGAGATATCTAAGGCTAACAACGCACCTTCAATGTATCCACCCACAGAAGATCAGCCTGTTATGATGTATCGGTTTTGTAAGTGGTCAGAAATAAATCAGAGAGGAGAGAGAGAGAGAGAGAGAGAGAGAGAGAGAGAATACGAAAGACTTTTGAATCAAACAAGGAATGTGACGCTTCCTCACCTATCTACCCTCATCTCAGCCGACGAATCACAGTAGATAAATCAATAAACGAAAAGAAAAGAATAAAGAAAAGAAAAGACGCACCAGCAAATGGATCTGTTGCACAAAAAGGGGAAGAGGAAGAGGAAGGGGAAGGGGAGGGTGGAAGGGAAGAGGAAAGCTGATCGTTTTATCTGCTTTCCTTTTCCAAGCAGACAATGTGAATCAATCTCTCTCTCTCTCTCTCTCTCTCTCTCTCTCTCTCTCTCTCTCTCTCTCTCTCTCTCTCTCTCTCTCTCTCTTTCTCTCCCCCCCCCTCCACCACCACCAAGGTATGTTGTGCTGTAAGTCCTCACCATGTGTGTGATCGTCCAAACTGCGATATGTAAAGACTGTTCGATGTTGGTAGTGGTACATGTGTTATAATCATTGAAATCACTACTACTACTACCACTACCGCTACTACTACTATTACTACTACTACTACTAACTACTACTACTACAGCCAGTTTCTACTTCTTCCCGTGTCGCTACTACTACTATACTACTACTACTAATACTACTACTATACTACTACAGCCAGTTCCTACTTCTTCCCGTGTTTGTTCACTCATAAATTCCTCTTTTCCTCCATCTACTTTTCTTTTTCCTTAATTTCTTTTCCTGCCCTTCGTTCCTTTCCCGTTCCTTCCTTCCTTCCTTCCTTCCTTCCTTCCTTCCGCACAGCGCAATGAAGCATAGCACAAAACACAACAGCCCAATACTGTAAAGGAGAAAAAAAACAAACAAACAAACAAAAACGACAGCAACCACAACTTTGACGACTTCGATAACCATAACCTAAACAAAAAAAACCACAACCAGCAGAACGGTAAATATGGCAACACACAGGGCCACGGGGAGTTCTGAAAGGAGATACAGAGTGACTGAAACCAAAGACTGACAGACGAAGAGGATTTTTTTTGTTGTTGATTTGGTTTCCGTGTCCCCTCAGCGGAGTAACTCCTAAGCTGCTCGTTCCGACTCCCCCTCCCCCCCCCCCCCCCCCCCCCCCCCCCCCCCCCCCCCCCCCCCCCCCCCCCCCCACACAGCTACATCCCAGGCTGGACCTGTTGTTGTGGCGCCTCGGCAACCCCGGCAGTCCACAGAAAGGAGTCAACGTCCAGAGGCAAACCCACCAAAGGAGACACTGCACCGAGACCTCGTCACTCTCGGAAAGAAAGCGTTTCCTTGTTTTATGACACAGCTCCCCCCATCTGCCGATTAACGCCCCCTTCCCACTGTTGTCCAAACAATGACGCCCGCTTCCCACTGTTGACAACACTTTTCCGCATGATGCCCCCTTCCCACTATTGACCAACAATGACGCCCCCTTCCCACTGTTGACCAACACTTTCCGCATGATGCCCCCTTCCCACTGTTGACCAACACTTTCCGCATGATGCCCCCTTCCCACTGTTGACCAACACTTTCCGCATGATGCCCCCTTCCCACTGTTGTCCAACACTTTCCGCATGATGCCCCCTTCCCACTGTTGACCAACACTTTCCGCATGATGCCCCTTTCCCACTGTTGACCAACACTTTCCGCATGATGCCCCCTTCCCACTGTTGACCAACACTTTCCGCATGATGCCCCTTCCCACTGTTGACCAACACTTTCCGCATGATGCCCCTTTCCCACTGTTGACCAACACTTTCCCTTCCTCTCTTTCCAACTTTTACTGCCCCCCTACCCCTTGTCTTCCCTCTTCTCCACCCTCCCCCTCAACCCTTCACACGCTCCCCCCTTTCCCTCCCCCCCCCTCCCTCCCCCCCCCCCCCCCCCCCCCCCCCCCCCCCCCCAACGTCTGCTACAGTCCTGGCTCCTCATTCAAGCGGGGATAATCTACAAGCCATTCGCCCGCAGTAGGGTCCGCTTTCTCTGATCCAATCAAATATCACGACAGAGAAGAATGGCCCCCCCGGTGACAAAAGGATACCGTTTGTAAACCCACGTCTGATTGGTTTCCCATCCGGAGCGAGGAAGATGGACGAGGACCAGACCCCCTCTAAAAAAAAAGAAAAGAAAAAGAAAACAAACAAAAAAAAAAAGAAAGAAAGAAAAGTGGCGCGTCCGACTGCAGAACAGTGAGCCACGGGCTCGGGGCAGAATGAAAGAGGGCTGCCACCTAGCGGCCGATAAGCGAGAGACGAGAGACGGGGACCATTCGCACTCCGGCCGTCCCCATTTTTTTTTCTGCTGATCCCGTCGCTTACACATTCATACGTTCATTTCCTGCCCCGTCATCTTTACACCCCCTTTAGGTATTCCGAATTAAAGAGTCGCTATCGTCCTCCGGAATGACTGCTTCGGAGGCCTTCTCCGCATAGGGGTGAGCAGAAGACAAATGAACGCCATCAGACAGCGCCTCTATATACATGCCAAGAGATAGGAAGCGGCCCCATGCACCCACCACCCACCAGACGTGTTGCTGAGCTTGCCTCGGATGGGGGACGAGCACCGCGCCACGACTCCTGTTCCAGACCAGCCGAATGGAAAGCTGAGCAGGCAGACAGACGAGGTGATGAGTTCGCCGTGGACAGGGACATGGACGCTGCAGTGACTCCCTGCTCAATACCATCCGTCACCGCCGGCAGGCGGACGTGTTGGAAAATTTGCCAGAAGGAGGACAGGGATCACTCCGTGACTGTTCATTGTTCCAGACCGTGCGGTAAGATTCTGAGCAGGCAGAACAATGCGGTGCTAAGCTTGCCCCAACATCTTCTTGTGGCTCCCGGCAGAAAGGCGTGTTGGAAAGACTGTGTGTAAACACCACGCCATTCCTCGCTGTTCCAGCCCATCCGGCAGGACACTGACCAGGCACACCGACAGACGTGGTGGGTGACAAGCTTGCCTTGGATGGGATAAGCTTGCCTTGGATGGGATAAACTTGCCTTGAATGTACCAAGCCATGACTTCCTGTTCAAAACCATCCAAAAGGCCGGGCCGTTTCGGTACAGGGGGATTTTTCCCTCGGAGTTAACATTGGTTCTGACTCCCATTTCTCATACAGTCCTTCGAATGAGACCATACACCGAGGTTCCGTGTGCGAACGAATACATGTACATCTTGCACACACGTCAAATCCCATCACCAGCTTTCGGAAGAGAAGGCCAGTTCGGCCGTTGGTATGGATGACACGTTACACATAGCATGCACCCTGCGTAAGAAATGGAAAGAATGAAGGAAGTAAGGAAACTTGAGTGAACGATATTGAATGAAATGGACTGGACGACACGGGAAACGACTGAATGAAGCGCCAGCTGGCAGCTCTTCAGTCGGCGCTATCCAGGTAGGCAGCCCATTGTGTACACGAGTGTGGATTGTAAAGCGCTTAGAGCTTGGGCTCTAGCTGAGAATAGGCGCTATACAAGTATTCATTATAATGATATGATAATAATAATAATAATAATAATAATATAATAATAATAATAATATAATAATACCGAGCAGGCAGAAGACATGGTGATGCTTTCTTTCCTTGGAAGGGGATAAGCTTGCATTGACTGTACCATGCCAAGACCATCCAGCAGGATAGTTAGCCGGAAGACAGACATGGTAAGAAGACTGTCAGGATGGGGGTATGTTCAGGGATGGGGGTATGTTCAGGGATGGGGGTATGTTCAGGGATGGGGGTATGTTCAGGGATGGGGGTATGTTCAGGGATGGGGCTACGTTCAGGGATGGGGCTATGTTCAGGGATGGGGCTATGTTCAGGGATGGGGGTATGTTCAGGGATGGGGGTATGTTCAGGGATGGGGCTATGTTCAGGGATGGGGCTATGTTCAGGGATGGGCTATGTTCAGGGATGGGGGTATGTTCAGGGATGGGGCTATGTTCAGGGATGGGGGTATGTTCAGGGATGGGCTATGTTCAGGGATGGGGGTATGTTCAGGGATGGGGGTATGTTCAGGGATGGGGCTATGTTCAGGGATGGGGGTATGTTCAGGGATGGGGGTATGTTCAGGGATGGGCTATGTTCAGGGATGGGCTATGTTCAGGGATGGGGGTATGTTCAGGGATGGGGGTATGTTCAGGGATGGGGCTATGTTCAGGGATGGGGCTATGTTCAGGGATGGGGCTATATTCAGGGATGGGGGTATGTTCAGGGATGGGGCTATGTTCAGGGGTGGGACTATGGGGCTATGTTCAGGGATGGGCTATGTTCAGGGATGGGGCTATGTTCAGGGATGGGGCTATGTTCCACGCCATGACTCCCAGTTCAAAAAGCTCTCCATCGGGGCAGGACGGAAGACGCTACGCTCAGCCTGGCTGGGGACAGGGACTCGTACCACACCATGACTCCCTGTTCAAGACCTTGCAGTAGGAAGCTGAAGAGGCAGACAGAGTGATGATAAGACTGACCGAGGACGGCGACACGCCGTGCTTCCTTGGTCAAGACCACCTGACAGGGCACCAGCAGGCAGACAGACGCAGGTATCAGCTGCCCCGAGGACGACGACGTGTGCCTCGCCTGCCAAGACTTCCTGTCCAAGACCACAAGTTTATGTACTCTGATATCCCGAGGTGGAGACGATGGTAAAAGCAACTCTACCCGTGGCGCATGACGGAGGACACAGAGGTGCTGAGGCCTCTGAGTGGCTGCACGTCTATCAGTGTCAACACACGATTTACGGTCACACCATGTGAACGAATGAACGTGTGACTGACTGAATCGATCCCTTTTGTTCGTCGGCATTAACAGTTGGTACTGTTCAATATGTATACATACTGTGTCCTTATGTGAATTTATGTTTGAAAATGTTACAATATGATATTACAGTTACCTGTCAATGCTGCTGTATGTATCAGATCAGTAATCACATCAACGACAAGCTTCTCTCCTCGTCTCGATTAATTTCTCATTCATTTAAAAACAAAAAAGAATCTCTGTTATCTTCAAGGATCTTCATATTTATTTACTGAATATAATTCATAAAGCACCAACTGTGCTCCTGCGGACACTGCCTGTATAGACAGGCAGTGGAGTTTTGTGTGTATGACCGTTTTTTTGTTTAATCCTGCCATTAAAGCAGCCATACTCCATCTTTGGGGAGGTGCATGCTATGTGTAACGTGTCATCCATACCAACGGCCAAACTGACCTTCTTTCCGAAAGCTGGTGATGGGATTTTACATGTGTGCAAGATGTTGTGCGTGCGTTCACACACGGAACCTCGGTCTAGTCTCATTCGAAGAACCGTATGGGGAATGGAGTCAGAACCAATGTTAACTCCGAGGGAAAAATCCCCTTGTATCGAAATTCGAACCCGCAAACCCCAGGATCACAAGTGCGGCGAACTACCAACTGAGCTATTCCGGCCCCCTCCCCCCAATCCACACTGACCTTCATAACACTGAAGCGCCCCGCTCTGTCCTGCTCTCATTGTATGGTGCATGTATCGGGTGCAGGCGTGATGGAAGAGTTGTTGGAAGCCGCTCCCAAGACGTTCATCGCTGAAGAAGAAGTTTTCTGCTTGTTGTTCATGAGTTCATCGTCTCATCATGTAATCAGGATATCGGACAACATCACTCTCAGTGTGGCTGTGCACAGGGTGGTCGGAGTGAGCAGAGTGCGGGTAAAAACACTGAAGGAGTAGCAAAGCTTGTGCGCGCGCACGCCTTGCACAGACAGACAGACAGACAGACACACACACACACACACACACACACACACACACACACACACACACACAAGAGAGAGAGAGAGAGAGAGAGGGGGGGGGGGGCTACTGTAGAACAAGATACTGTTTTCGGTATGTCTCTCGCTCTGTCTCTGTCTCTCCCTCCCTTTCCCTCTCTCTCCTCTCCTCTCTCTCCCTGTGCCCCCCCCCCCCCCCACCTCCCCCCTTTCTCGCCCTGTGCCCTCCCTTTCTCCCTTGTCTCTCCCCTTTCCCCCTCTTTTACCCCCTCCCACTCTCTGTCTCTCTCTGTGTCTATGTCTGTCTGTCTGTCTGTCTGTCTGTCTGTCTCTCTCTCTCTCTCTCTCTCTCTCTCTCTCTCTCTCTCTCTCTCTGAATGTGCTCGTCTTCACACGTTTAGCTCCCACTGTTTCAACGTTCAGCCCGTAATTGGATTTCCCTCAGTCCGTCCCTATTTCCCAGAAGAAGCTTACGCAAAGAAGAAAAAATGGCTGGAGTAAGCGAAAAGAACAGAAAAGGAAAAAAAAAAAGAAGAAAAAAAAAAAAGAAAGGAAACGACAGAACCAGTGAGCAATGAGAAGGCAGCTCCTTCCACATTACCAGAGGGACCAATCCGCTGTCACGCTCCTGCACGTGACCATCAGTGTGACGACTTGTCAATTTCAAAAGGATTACCATGACTGTCTTTACGGGTGAGACCAACGATTATCAAAAAGAAATCAGTGATAATTACGGTTCACGTGAAACAGCAATTTTTTCCTTTTTCTTTTTCTCTTTCTTTCTTTCTTTCTTTCTTTTTCTTCTTCTTCTTCTTCTACTTCTTCTTCTTTTTGTTTTGATGATCAGTGAGAATGAGGGTAGCGCAAACAAAATGGTTTATAGTTTCGAACCCGCAATCCCAGGTGCACCAGGAATAATGAATCCGGTGCTCTACCAAAATGAGCTATTCCGGTTCTTCCTCCTTGTTAATCAACTTTTCTTCTTTCCTTTTAAAAACAAAAGACAACGGCCATTACGAGCTATTGACGCCAGCAACGTCCCATACATTAGGTTCCATTTAAACACCTTCAGTCTCGTGCCGTCACGTCCGTTCTGTTGACGGCTCGGAATGTTCTCTTTCCGTCCCGTCCCTTTGGCTATTTTTCGCCCCCTCCCCCTCCCGTGTCTACCTTCAACTGTCTCTCTGTCTGTCTCGCTCTTTCTATATCTCTCCCCCCCCCCCCCCCCATTCTCTCTCTCTCTCTCTCTCTCTCTCTCTCTCTCCCACCTTCCATTCCTTCTCTTCCTCCCCCATCCCTCTTTCTGACCCCCCTCCCGCTCTATCTCCCACCCCCCTCCTTTCCATCCTTCCTCTCTCTCTTCTTCTCTTGCTCAAGCACCCCCCCAACCCCCCTCCCCCCCCCCCCCCCACACACCCCTATTCCCACCAACTCCTCATGTCTCTTTTTGATCCCTCCCAGTTTTTCCCTCCCTCTCCCTCTCTCCTCCCTCCGCCTCTCCTTCTCCCTTTTCACCCCACCCCCACCCCACCCCACCCCTTCCAATTTCTATTGTCTGCTAGCTGGCATCCAAGACAACCCTAGCGTGATGCTGGATGGGGAAGGCTGTGCACTCACTCCTCTGGCAGGCTGCAGGTGGACAGAGCGCGTGGAGTCAGTGGTGGCACCACGTGCGATCTGTTGGCATGCCAGTCGTCACAGGGGAAGCCGTTGAACTTCGGAGTACAGCAGGTCCCTTCGTTGAACTTCGTTGAACTTCGGAGTACAGCAGGTCACTTCGTTGAACTTCGTTGAACTTCGGAGTACAGCAGGTCCCTGGGACTGTCTTTGTCTCTCATTCTTTATTTTACTTCCTCTTGACAACTCTATGATTGGTCTTGCCTGCGATTTGACTGAACGGCATTTTGTTTCACGCGGAAAGATGACGAGGGAGGGAGGGAGAGAGAGAGGGAGGGAGAGAGAGAGAGAGAGAAGAGAGAAAGAGAGAGGGAGAGAGAGAGAGGGGGGAGGGAGAGAGAGAGGGAGAGAGAGAGAGAGAGAGAGAGAGAGAGAGAGAGAGAGAGAGAGAGAGAGAGAAGAGAGAGAGACTAAGAGAGAAGGAGAGGGAGGCAGAGAGTTTATGTATGTGCGTGCGTGCATGCATCACTCACTCACACACACACACACACACACACACACACACACACACACACACACACACACACACACACACACACACACACAGAGGGAGAGACAGGCTAAGAGAGGAGAGGGAGACAAAGTTTATGTATGTGCGTGCGTGCGTGCGTGCGTACGTGTGTGTGTGTGTGTGTGTGTGTGTGTGTGTGTGTGTGTGTGTGTGTGTGGTGTGTGTGAGACAGAGAGAGAGAGAGGAGAGAGAGAGAGAGAGAGAGAGAGAGAGAGAGAGAGATGATTGATTTTATTCGGTTCTGTTATACTTTCCCTTTTTCTCGATGTTTTTGTGTATTAAATGAAGTATTTTCTATTCATTTATATATATATATATTTATATTTAGTTTGTTAGTGTTGTTTGCTTTTTTGTTCACATCTCACAGCATGTCACCAATTCTCATTTCCCTCGGGAAATCATCCAGACAACGTTTTCTGCACTGAACTGAATTCAGTCTCTATATGATATGTCAACATATTGATCAGTTTTTCTTTTCTTCTTTTTTTTTTTTTTTCTCTCTCTTTCTTTCTTTCTCTGAGGAGGGGGGAAGGGAGAGGGACAGAGAAAATCATGTTTAATCTTTATTACACATGAACTTATCTATCATCAAAATCGAAAAAAAAACCTCCAAACATATTTCATTGTAAGTAACACTACCGTCCCCCCCCCCCCGCCCCCCCCCCCCCCCCCCCACCTGCAGGGCGTTTCAACTCTCCCCCCCCCCCCCCCCCACCTGCCCCCATCTTCCATATTAACGTTCTTTCTGTCGTCCTTCTTCTTCTCCCTTTTAGCTGACAGCGCAGACTGTTGGTTGCATGAAGTGAAACCTGCCACTCTTGTCCATTGGGTTCCATCGATTGCGTGCCGATTGCAGGCGTTAACTGGCCACGGACTAGAGTACAGGCCCATTTACAGGAGAGGGGTCTTGGAGGGTGCTCCGACCGACACCTCCGTTGGACGCTATGTCAATACTGCTCCTTGTCCGCGTGACACAGGGCTGGGGCAGGGTCGATTCCTGCCTTCTCTGTCTGTCTGTCTGTCTGTCTCTGTCTGTCTGTCTCTCTGTGTCTCTCCCTCTGTGTGTGTGTGTGTGTGTGTGTGTGTGTGTGTGTGTGTGTGTTGTGTGTGTGTGCGTGCGCGCACGTGCATCTGTGTGCGTGCGTGTGTGTGTGTGCATGCATTTCTGTGTGTACGTCGCGCGCGCGCGCGCGCGCGTGCGTGTGTGTGTGTGTGTGTGTGTGTGTGTGTGTGTGTGTGTGTGTGTGTGTGTGTGTGGTGTGAGAGGGGGGGGGGAATAAGTGATAGGCTTGTTCTAGTTAAATTACTGATATGTGTATGTGTGAGCGCATGTGTATGAGTGCGTGCATGCATGCGTGCATGCGTATATGTGTGCATCTGTGTGTGTGTGTGTGTATGTATGTGCGTGTATGAGTGGGTGTGCACACGCGTGTGTGTGTGTGCGACTGCATGTGCTTCAGTATGTGTGTGTGTGTGTGTGTGTATGTGTGCACGCGTTTGTGTGTCTGTGTGAGGGTACGTGTGTGTATATGTGTGTGTGCGCATGTGCGCAAGTGTGTGCATATGTGCATGGTTGGCGTACGTGAGCGAGTGTGTGTGTGTGTGCACACCCACATGTGTCTGTGTATGTGCACACGTGCGCGTCCTTCACTGTGAAGTGGCTGATCAATGTGGTGACGACGAAGACCGACAGACTGAGCCTCAAGAGACAGACAGACAGAGGCTCAACAGACAGACAGACAGACAGACAGAGGCTCAACAGACAGACAGACAGACATCAGAGGCTCAAGAGACAGACCGACAGCGCCCTGTCCATCGTGAGAGGCCGGCTGTGCCGATAATCCCCTCCCTCGTGTTTAATCCTTCCGAGGTGATGATCCCTTTTAGTCTCCCTCGCGGTGGCTCCCTCCCCACCGCGCCACAACGTAAAGGACAGCCAACTCTCCACGGCCTTTTTACACTACTTTCACACACTAACGCCAACGTGCCTCCCGTGTGTCCTTTCTGTCTGTGTGTCTGTGTCTTCAGAGACAAGCCTATGCGAGCGAATGGGAGCGGAGAATCTATCATCCGGGAAAGAAGTAAAAAGAGCAGTGTATGTTATTTAGTCTCTTGGGTTTCTGCTTTTAATAATATATAGATGAAGTCAGGGGATAAATCATGATTCAATGATACTGTAAGATGATCAGGCTGTTTGGATGATAGGACTTGGGCGGAGATGGGGGTGGGGGTGGGGATGGGTGAGTGGAGAATGGGTGGGAGGTTAGGTGGCTGGGGGGGGGGGGGGGGGGGGGGGTGATGGGGAAAACCAAGTAAGGGAGCAGAGAGAGTAGGAGAGGAGGTGCCCACCTGCTGGTCTGTCTGGCAGTCTGTCCGTCTCGCTTTTTCTCTATATCTCCCCCTTCTCCTTCCCTTCTCCCAGCCCCAACTCTTTCTCTCTGCCGCCTTCCATTCCTTCTCTCCCTTCCACACTCTCTTTCTGTCACCCCCTGCATCTCACCTCGCGTCCTTCCCAGTCCCCCCCCCCCCCCCCTCTTCTCTCTCTCTTTATATTTCTCTCCCTTCGTCCCTCCTTCACTCCTTCCTTGTCTCTCTCCAGCATTCCTGCCAACTCCTCATCTCTCTGCCTCTACCTCCCCCCCCCCCCCCCTTCTCTCTTCCAATTTCTATTATCTGCTGGCATCAAAGACAACTGTAGCGTGATGCAGGAGAAGGCTGTCGTCTCATCTGGCAGGCTGCATGTGGACAGAGCGCATGGAGTCAGTGGAGGTACCACGTGTGATCTGTTGGCATGCCAATCCTCACAGGGCTAAGTGTTGAGCTTTGGCAATACAAGTCTGCCTTTTGTCGGCCTTTTGTCTCTCTTTCTTTATTTTGCTTCCTCTTAACAACTCTATGATTGGTCTTGCCTGCAAATTGACCGAATGGTATTTTGTTTCACTCAGAAAGATAAGAGAGAGAGAGAGAGAGAGAGAGAGAGAGAGAGAGAGAGAGAGAGAGAGAGAGAGAGAGAGAGAGAGAGAGGGAGAGAGAGAGAGGGAAAGAGGGAGAGAGAGAGAGTGAGTGAGAGAGACTAAAAAGAAGAGAGAGAGGGAAAGAGAGAAACTGAAACGAGTGAGAAGGAGAGGGAGGCAGAGAGTTTATGTATATATGTGTGTGTGTGCATGCGTGAAGGAGAGAGAGATGAGAGAGGAGAGAGAGAGAGAGAGAGAGAGAGAGAGAGAGAGAGAGAGAGAGAAATCGATTTTATTTGTTTCTGTTATCCTTTCCCTCTTTATTTCCATGTTTTTGTTCATCTAATCACGTATTTTTCTTTTCGTTTTTATTGTTTGTTAGTGTTGTTTGTTTTCAACACCTCACAGCATGTCACCAATTCCCATTGCCCAGAGGAAATCATCCAGACAACATTTTCTGCACTAAGCTGAATTCCATCTCTATATAATACGACAGAACATTGACCCGTTTTTCATTTATTTTTCGGGAGGGGAAGGGGAGGCTGAGGGATAGAAAATCACGTTTAATTTTATCACACATTGACTTATTCCTAATAAAAATTTTCAAAGAAAACTCAGAAGGTTTCACTGTTAAGTAACACTATCGTTTTTCGCCCAACGCAGAGCGTTTCTGCTCCCTCCTATTTTAACGTTCTTTCTGTCATCCTCCTCCCGTTTCTGCTGGCGGCGCAGACTGTTGGTTGCATGAAGTGAAACCTGCCACTCTTGTCCATTGGGTTCCATCGATTGCGTGCCGATTGCAGGCGTTAACTGGCCACGGACTAGAGTACAGGCCCATTTACAGGAGAGGGTCTTGGAGGGTGCTCCGACCGACACCTCCGTTGGACGCTATGTCAATACTGCTCCTTTTCCACGTCACATAGGGTCTGGGCGGGTCGATTCTGCCTTCTCTGTCTGTGTTTTTCTTTCTGTGTGTGTGTATGGTGTGTGTGTGTGTGTGTGTGTGGTGTGTGTGTGTGTGTTTGTATGAGAGAGAGAGAGAGAGAGAGAGAGAGAGAGAGAATTAATGCTTGATCTAGTCAATTTCTGGAGCATTTCTTTGCATATATATGCAGGTGCACACTCATGTGTGTATGTGTATGTGCGAAAGAGAGAGAGAGAGAGAGAGTGTCACACTGTCACTCTTGCATACCCGCATTCATGACAGCATTTACTCCATACGCACACGCAATCTTTCCAATCACCCAAAAGGAGCACTACCGAATGTTTTTCTTCTCCCCCTCTCCTTCAGGGAAAACACTTTACTAAGTCACAACAACAACTTGTAAACAGATTTTACACCTGTATCTCTCTCCGCACTGAGAGACAAATAAATCTGCACACATGTATCTCTCCTCACACCAAGAGACAAATCAATCTTCACACATGTATCTCTCCTCACACCGAGAGATAAAATAATCTTCTTCACACATGTATCTCTCCTCACACCGAGAGATAAAATAATCTAGTTCCGCTTCTATAAAGCTATGGCCTTCACATTCCGTTATCCCAAAATTCCGGACCAGGAGAATACATAACTCCCGTAATCACTGAGGACCTGCCTGCCTCAAGTAAAAGCTTCCCTGCTTTCTCCTTTCCCTGTCTCCCTCTCTGAGACAATATACTGCCCCCTCGAATTCTCTTGTCCTGGAGATACGAGTCTCGACTTCTCTTCCGCGACTTCTTCTGTCTCTTGCGAAATGACGAGCTTCAACTCCTCTCCCTGGAGTTGGTACTGGCTGGGGCTGAACTACCGGTGTGTTCCCCACACCATGGCCATCTTCAACCACCTCACGGGGTGAAAGATGAAGGGTGAATGGCGAAGGGTAAAGGGTGAAGGGCTGAAACACGAATAAGGTTCGTGTAAGTAACCTGCTTCTCAATTCAACATATGAATTCTTTCTCTCTTCTTTAAGTTTTCCCCCTGTAGCTTTCCCAACTATCTATCGCTCACCTGGTAATGACTGGTCAGCAACGAGGACCACCGTCCTGACAGGTTCGAGTCTCTAGGCCATCTGCTGGGTTAAAACTGACTCTTTCCCCTTCTCCTAGTGAGTGCATACTCAGTGTTCAAAACACATGACCAGCACCTTACCTTACCAGCCCTTGTTAAACTATCACTCAGTGGTCACTTTCACCAATGACCACATTCGTTTCTTGAATGAGTCATACTCACAATTATTTTGGGGACGCCCGCTACACTAGTCAAGCCATATGAATATTCTTCCTTTAATTGTGGCACGGGGAAATGATTCATATCACTAACTACATGTGATGGAGCGTCACATGCCTTGATGTGAGGCTACGTCACATGACAGAGAGAGAGAGAGAGAGAGAGAGAGAGAGAGAGAGAGAGAGAGAGAAAGAGAGACATACATACATACATACAGACAGACAGAGAATCAGTGATAGACTTGCTCTAGTTAATTCCTGATGTGTGTGTGTGTGTGTGTGTGTGTGTGTGTGTGTGTGTGTGTGTGTGTGTGTGTGTGTGTGTGTGCGCGCGCGTGTGTGCGTGCGTGCGCACGTGCGCGCGAGCGCGCGCACACGTCCTTTACTTCGAGCATGTGATCGATGCGGTAAGTGAAGAAGACAGACAGACAGAGGCTCAAGAGACAGACAGACAGACAGCGCCGTGTCCATCGTGAGAGGCCGGCTGTGCCGATAATCCCTTCCTTCGTGCTTAATCCCTCCAAGGTGATGATCCCTTTTAGTCTCCCTCCCCACCGCGCCACAACGTAAAGGACAGCCAACTCTCCACGGCCTTTTTACACTACTTTCACACACTAACGCCAACGTGCCTCCCGTGTGTTCCTCACTGACTGTGTGTCTGTGTCTTAAGAGCCAAGCCTTGATGCGAGCGAATGGAAGCGGAGAATCTATCATCCGGGAAAGAAGACGAAAGGGCAATATATGTTATATAGCCTCTTGGGTTTCTGTTGTTAATATTTAGATGAAGTCGGAAGATAAATCACGATTCAATAACTGTGGCATTTACTGTAAGATGATCAGGCAGTTTGGATGAAATGGTTTGAGCCGGGGAGAGGGAGGGGGCAAGGGGGGGGGGGGGGAGGAGGAGGAAAGGGATAGGGGTGGATGGGGAGCTGGGAAAACCAAGTCGGGGAGCAGAAGAGAGTAGGGGAGGGAGGGGGAGTGGTGGGGAAGAGATACAAAGGGAATGATGGCTAGCGCAATAACTGTGATAACATGCAGTGTTGTGTATGTGCGTGTGCGTGTGTGTGTGTGTGTGTGTGTGTGTGTGTGTGTGTGTGTGTGTTGCGCATGTGTGTGTGTGTGCATGTGTGTGTGTGCATGTGTGTGCGTACATGTGTGTGAGTGAGTGTGTGTGCGTGTGCGTGTGTGTGTGTGTGTGTGTGTGTGCGTGTGCGTGCGTGCGTGTGTGTACGTGTGTGTGTGCCTGCATGCGCGAGCGTTCCTTTGTGTGTGTTTACATCTGTGTTCACCTGCTTGTGTGAATGTGTGTGCATGTGTGTGCGTGCGCGTGCGCGCATGTGGGCTTTCTGTGACAATCTGTTTCACCCCTACAGACTGCAGTGTGTTGCTTTTGTTTGTTTATTCTCCACTACTTACGCCTGAATTTCCAACACTCATACAGTTGTTTTGCAAGTTCGCTACATTTTCGTCTCGCACGTTTAAATGGCCTGATCGAAAACTGTATTGGACGAAAGGAAATCCAAAATGAGGCAGGCAGCAGCAAACAGTCCATAACGAACATGTAGACTAACCCTTTGCTTACATGAAGAGATGATTGTACGCCATTAACTCCGGACACACACTGCGTAAGACACCAAATCGCCTTGCACAAAATATCAACTCAGAGCACACAGAATGAACAGGGAGACATCCTCCAAAAAGGACGTTCCAAGCTTGACCCTACATCCCCGACACTTGCGTACAGCAACACGAACAACGCACCGGAGAAAGGAAACAAACACCTTCTGACATTTATTCCAGACTGGCACAGCCTTTCTGGATCTTGAGAATGTAGGCAAACAGAACGCACCGGCGGGAGCAGAGACAAAACACGGGTGATCTCGATGAGATTGGTATGAAGAAGGGAAAATCTTCAATTAAGCGGAGGAAAGTAAAAGGTAAAAACAACGAACAATTAGGACAGCTCTTGTTCCCATGAAGGGATACTCGTACGTCTGTAACTCCAAGTGAATGCTGTCTACAACACCAAACCATCCAGCACAAATGTCAACATACAGCACACAGAATAAAACAAGGAGACGTCCCCCAAAAAGAACGGATATTCCGGGCTATATTATGGATGTGTGTACGAGAATGCCCGCGAGTGCACGTATGTAAGCGTGTGCGTGCTCCTCTCTCTCTCTCTCTCTCTCTCTCTCTCTCTCCTCTCTCTCTCTCCTCTCTCTCTGTCTGTCTGTCTGTCTGTCTGTCTGTCTGTCTGTCTGTGAGTGCGCGAGCGCGCGTGTGTCCGTGTGTGTGTGTGTGTGTGTGTGTGTGTGTGTGTGTGTGTGTGTGTGTGTGTGTGTGTGTGTGTGTGTGTGTGTGTGTGTGCGTGCTGTGTGTAGTGTGTGTTGTGTGTGTGTGTGTGTGTGTGTGTGTGTGTGTTGTGTGTGTGTGTGTGTGTGTGCACGCGCGCGTGCGTGCTGTGTGTGTGTGTGTGTGTGTGTGTGTGTGTGTGTGTGTGTGTGTGTGTGTGTGCGCGCGTGCGTGCCTGTGTGTGTGTGTGTGTGTGCGTGCGTGCGTGTGTGTGTGTGTGTGTGTGTGTGTGTGTGTGTGTGTGTGTGTGTGTGTGTGTGTGTGTGTGTGTGCGTGCGTGCGTGTGTTCTCTCCAGCCGGAAAGCTGTAAATTCATAAATCCTGTGATGCCGTATTTTCTATTCGTGGTGTGCTGCTTGAGAAACGACCACATCTCACGAGGACCCAACCGATGACCTCTCTTTTTAGTGTGTCCGTCTGGCCGGCTCACGCCGTTTTCCTCCCCGATACCCCCCTTTAAACTCTCTCTCTCTCTCTCTCTCTCTCTCTCTCTCTCTCTCTCTCTCTCTCTCTCTCTCTTCTCTCTCTCCCGTAGTGTGTGCGAGTGTACCGCAAGCGCGAATGTGTGTGTGTGTGTGTGTGTGTGTGTGTGTGTGTGTGTGTGTGTGTGTGTGTGTGTGTGTGTAGGTGTGTGCGTGCGTAGGTGCGCACGAGTGTGTGTGTGTGGTGTGTGTGTGTGTGTGTGTGTGTGTGTGTGTGTGTGTGTGTGTGTGTGTGCGAGCGCGCGCGTGCGTGCGTGCGTATGTGAGTACGTCCGTGAGTGTGCGTGCGTACGCCTGTCAATGCGCGTTTGAGCTTTTCACTCCATTAATGACATACTGGTACCTTCAATTTGTAATGAACTGTAATTAGATCGACAGAGATTAACCCACTCGCGCCAATCCATCAATACATTCTCCATCACATTAATTACTTCAAACACGTTCCAAAGACAGTGTCAACCAACTACTGAAGAACATTAAGGTAAAATAATTAAAACTCCAGTCCTTTGCTCTAAGGATGCCATCCATAGATATCTCGCCGATGGAATTTTGCGTTCTTGCCAGCGGTATTTTTCGTTTCTCTATTTTTGATCTACTTACACATCTATTCGTTTACTACTTTATCAATTTGCTTTGTTTGCGTATTCATCACATTCATTTGATCTATTTCTTTACCTGAAGTTTATTCATCTATTTACTGTATTCATCACATTCATTTGATCTATTTCTTTACCTGAAGTTTATTCATCTATTTACTCATTCATTCATTTACTTACTCATCTATTTATTTGTTCATTTGTGCATTTGTTCGTTCGATCGTCCGTTCATACTAAAAAGGGGCCAAGTTTCGGGATACCAGGTTATTGCCCGATGAATCTAACTGTTTGACAGTACCAGGTTATTGCCCGATGAATCTGACTGTTTGACAGTACCAGGTCATTGCCCGATGAATCTGACTGTTTGACAGTACCAGGTCGTTGCCCGATGAATCTGACTGTTTGACAGTACCAGGTTATTGCCCGATGAATCTGACTGTTTGACAGTACCAGGTCATTGCCCGATGAATCTGACTGTTTGACAGTACCAGGTCATTGCCCGATGAATCTGACTGTTTGACAGTACCAGGTTATTGCCCGATGAATCTGACTGTTTGACAGTACCAGGTCATTGCCCGATGAATCTGACTGTTTGACAGTACCAGGTCGTTGCCCGATGAATCTGACTGTTTGACAGTACCAGGTTGTTGCCCGATGAATCTGACTGTTTGACAGTACCAGGTTGTTGCCCGATGAATCTGACTGTTTGATAGTACCAGATCATTGCCCGATGAATCTGACTGTTTGACAGTACCAGGTCATTGCCCGATGAATCTGACTGTTTGACAGTACCAGGTCATTGCCCGATGAATCTGACTGTTTGACAGTACCAGGTTATTGCCGATGAATCTGACTGTTTGACAGTACCAGGTCATTGCCGAGGAATCTGACTGTTTGACAGTACCAGTCATTGCCTGATGAATCTGACTGTTTGACAGTACAGTCATTGCCGATAATCTGACTGTTTGACAGTACCAGTTATTGCCGATGAATCTGACTGTTTGACATACCAGTTATTGCCGTGAATTGGACGTGACGTACCAGTCATTGCCGATAATCTGACCGTTTGACAGTACCAGGTCATGCCTGAATTACTGTTTGACAGTACCAGGTCATTCCGATGAATCTGACTGTTTGACGTTACCAGGATTCCGAGATTACTGATTGACGTACCAGGTCATTGCCCAAATCTGTTGACAGACCGTATTGCCGATGAATTGACTGTTTGAAGTACCAGTATTGCCGTATGAATCTGGACGTTTGACAGGACGGCTTTGTGTGATTGTATTGCAGCTTTTCTTTTTCTTTCTTTTCTCTCTTCTTCACTCGATAGTTATTCCGTTTAGCTGTTTTCAGGTCTTCATGACAGGAGCTGTTTTCGCTTGTAAATAAAAATCCAACCAAACAAAAAAAAAAAAAAAAAAACCCTTCTGGCGTCCCGCTAACCCCGAGTTAAATTTTCTGATCTCTGTCTGCTCAGTAAGTTTAGCATAGTTTTAGTTCAGGTAGCTTTTTCTGGTACGACTGTGTTTTCGTTCACTTTCCATCCTTCTACAGTTTGAAAAAGAAAACATGCCAATACAACCACGGGTCTACTACTGTAGCTCCCACCACCGGCACATGGTTCAGCAAGTATTCCCTGGATACGACTTCGTGGGGCAATATGGGCTCATTTTTTGTTTTTTCTCATACGATGACACACAGTCTAAATTCAGGACCGACAAGTACAGATGATTAACCATCTACACATAGAAACCCGACGTTCTACGGTACAGTTGTATAATATTCTACCATTCGCGGTACATTTGGAAGCCAAGTTTTACGGTGAGCCCATCTCGCTGCGTTGACTATGGCCTTGGTCTGTCTGCATGATCATCGTCGGCGAAGTTGGTTTGGCCTGTAGGCTGAACGGACTGGGACAGAATCTAGTGTCTTCAGCTTCCAACACAGATCTTGGGATGCGAGTGGGGGGGTGGTGGGGGGGGGGGGGGGGGGGAGGGGGGTGGGGTGGGTGTTCCGATGGCGGAGTGGGTAGAGGGGGGTAGGCAACTGACCGAAGGACGGCAAACCTGTGGGACCGGCCGACGTTGGCTCTTCTTGCCTTGTGAACGTTTCGTCGAAGAGGGATAGCTTTTGTCAGGGGGCAAATTAAGTTGTCGGCAAAAGCTATCTATCTTTTGAAAGAGCTCTTCTTCTCTCTTTTCTCTCTCCTTCTTCTCTTTCTTCCTCTTCTTCTCTCTTTTCTCATCTCTCTCTTGCTGTCTGCTTGCTTCTCTCTATTTTTCCCTCCATCTTCCTCCCTCATCACACACCTCACCACACACGACACACATTCACCAGCACACACACACACACACAACACACACCACTCAAACACCACACGACGCGTGCGCACGCATCACACTACACATTTACACACTACACACACACTACATCACACACACAGTACACAGCACGCGCAAACACAAACACACACACAACAACAACACAACACACAACACCACACACCACCACACACACCTGACTGTAATATCGTATACTGGCTTATTCAAATGTGCGTATGCATAAACTGAACAGATAACCATTCTGTCTGCCACACAATGAACAGATAACTCTCTCTCTCTTCTCTCTCTCCCCACCCGACCCACCCCCGCGCACCCTACGAACCCCGCGCACCCTACCCCCCCCCCCCCCCCCCCCGCACACACACACACTCATCATTACAATTTTCTAAATAAACGTTAGACAGGAAATGACATCATCCCAGCTATAGTCCCCGGCGAAAGTACAGCACTCTCTCGGTTGAGGTCCGTCCAAAATGGCGAAAAACCCTAGTTCGGCCAAAATCCACCCGGCGAAAAGTGCAGGCCCCCATAGGCCTGACACAATTATGGGATAGCGACGTCCAGGTCAGTCATGGTTAGCCTCGGGTGATCGTACACCCACACGCAAAACACAGCGTCCGTGTCGATCTTCGATGCCCGTGTCTGGAATTTCTTTCTGTGTCTCCGTCTGTCCCGGCCCCTCGCCCCCCTCCCCCCCTCCTCCATCAACACACACACACAACCTCCCGTTGCTCTCTTTCTCTCTGTCTGTCTCTGTTTCTCCCCCTTCCTCCCTCCCTCTCTCTGTGGCTGTCTCTCTGTCCGTCTGTCGCTGTGTCTCTCTCTCTCACACTCTCTTTCTCTGTCTATCTATCTGTCTGTGCCTCTCTTTCTGCCTCTGTCTGTCTCTCTCTTTCTGTCCGTCTCCTTACTCTGTCTGTCTGTCTGTCTGTCTCTCTTCCTCTCTCTCTCTCCTCTCTCTCCCCCATCTCTCTCTCTCTCCCCCCCCCTCTCTCCCCCTCTCTCTCTATCTCTCCTCTCTCTCTCTCTCTCTCTCTTGAGCACCGTGAACGTCAATCACGTAGCCTTTGGTTTTATATTCTAGCGGTCAAAGCCTCGTCAGTGCCGTGTTCTGCGATCTCCCCTCTCTCTCTCTCTCTCTCTCTCTCTCTGTGTATATATATCTCTCTCTCTTTCTGTCTGTCTGTCTGTATCTCTCTCTGTCTGTCTGTCTGTCTGTGTATCTCTCTCTCTCTCTCTCTCTCTCTGTCTGTCTCTCTCTCTCTCTCTCTCTCTCTGTCTGTCTGTCGTCTATCTGTATCTGTCTATCTCTCTCTCTCTGTCTGTCTCTCTCTCTCTCTCTCTCTCTCTCTCTCTCTCTCTCTCTCATTCTCTCTGTGCACGATGCATGCATGGGAGGCATCACAAAGAAGCAAAAAAAAAAAAAAAAAAAAAAGGGAGAAATTGAGAATGCAAAGTCTTTGTTCGCCCAAATACGACACACGCCGTCCCAGATAAGCTGGGCACCAGTGGGAGACGGGGCCAGGAGGAGACAGGGGGGATGGGAGTAAGCTGTGGGCCCATCCATCCACCTGGGATTTTCAGGACAGATTAGAACAAACAAACCAAAACGGTTGCGGCAGACCCAGACATCGGGAAGAGTTTTCATATGCAGAAAATATGAAACTAATCTTGAGAAACAACAACACAAGCACAGCAACTGTTGTAAATGAATCTAGTTGCAAAGTGAGACGACTGCAGGCGGAAATCTAAACAAATCTTCCATAAATGTTAGCGAACCGCCCAGAGAAACGTGGACAAACGAGTCGCAAGAGAAAAACACGACGCGTTTCGACCTCTTAGGTCTTCTTCAGGCAAGACACAAACAAATAACACAACGAAAATGAACGAATTTGGTTCTCAGCTTCGATCTCTTCACTCTTCAGCGTAAGGCAGGCAGGCGTTACACGAAAACGAGGCTGTTAGAAGGGAGATAATGTGTGAGTCAAGGTAGTAATGATGATAATTGTATTACTGATAAGAAAACTAATAAAGGTCAACATATTGCAATAATGAATCAAGACAGGGTCACTGCTACTTTTGGTGATAATAAGGCAAATAGCGATCTCCATGCACTCCTCCGTCTCGTTTCTCCCCGTTTTATCTCCCGAGCCTCATCGCTGGCCTAACTCACGAGCCGCTCATTTCCATGATCTCCCTAACGCGCAGCCACACCCATGAACGCCCTGCCCACTGCTTTATTTTTCCGTCCTGCATGAGGCACTTAGTGAAAGGGCAAACAAACAAGGCTTTACACATTTCTAATCCAACATTTATGTTGCTGTAGTCTGAGCAGAGGCATGTATCCTAACTATGGAAAATTAACTTCCCAGAAAGTGATGACGTCATTTTTGCACAATTTTATGTGTGTTGTCACTGTTCCAATATTGCCTGACCACTTGCGTACAAGCTTTCATGCCGCATCTACGTTATCTACAGGAAAATAAACCCAGTCGAGTTTGGTATTAAAAGAATTGTTGGGAATTCGCCAATTCAGTCATCTCAAGAGCGTAGATATATTACATTTTTCATGACAACCACTGATTATCAAACTAAGAGCCTCATTTGTAATGGCCACTCAACCATGCCGAACACATTGCTGCCAGACCAGCTATGCACAGATGACATTCAGTTGGCCGAATACAGTGCGGTTAGCTGGCTGGTGG
>CM031611.1:82914002-82926502 GCA_018398815.1 Conus ventricosus | reverse complement strand
CGTGACGTAGTGTGTGAGTGTGTGTGTGTGCGTGTTTGTGTGTGCGTGTGTGTGTGTGAGTGTGTTTTGTGTCGTGTCTCGTGCGCGCGCGCGCCGCGAGCGCGTGCGTCCGTGCGTGCGTCCGTTGTAGTGTGTTGTGCTGTGTGTGTGTGTGTGTGGTGTCGTGTGTGTCGTGAGCGTGCGGGTCGTGTGTGTGTGTGTGTGTATGTATGTGTGTGTGTGTGTGTGTGTGTGTGTGCTGTGTGTGTGTGTGTGTTCGCTGAGTGTGTGTCGCGCGCGCGTACGCGGTGGGTGTGTGTGTGTGTGTGTGTGTGTCGTGTGTGTGTGTGTGTGAGTGTGTGTGTGTGTGCTGTGTGCGCGCGCGCGCGGTGCGCGTGCATGCTTGCCGTGCGTGCGTGCTTGTGTGATATGTGCGTCTGCGTGCGATGCGTGCGTGTGTGCGTGCGCGCGCGGGCGCGAGCGTCACAGATAGGCTAGAAAGGAAAGAGAAAGTGTTTTAATCCTTCTTCGTATGGATTGGTACAGCTTTGTATTCGAAGTTTAATCTGGAAGATGAATGACTGGGCGACAAGCCTTTCTCACATCCGCCTCGCCCCGCCCCTCCCCTCACCCTCCCCCTAAAAAAAGGAAGAAAAGGAAGAAAGAAAAACGCCCAGTATGCCTTGACCATATTTCTTCCCTTCCCTTCGATTTTTACTAAATCCACTCAGAAGACGTGGAACAGGGGGGAAACGGAAGAAGGAGAAGTGGTTCGGGCAGGAGGGAGGGGGGGGTAGGGGGGGGGGGGCGGGGGGTGGTAAGGAGTTAGAGCAGGGGCCCCGCGAACGGCTTTCCCCAGCGGGAAAGAGATTAGGGACTGGATGGGGGTGGGGTGGGGTGCGGGTGGGGTGGATAGAGATGAGATGGAGGGGGGGGGGTGGACATGGAGGGGAGAAGGGGAAAGGGGGAGGTGAAGGGGAGACGAAGTTTTGAGGGGAGGGGGACGAGGGTGGAAAGGGGGGGGGGGGGGTCAGAGTAGAAGAGTGAAATGAAATTGCCGGATTCTTAAACTGCGAGGCTTTAGCGGCAAGATTGTGAGAGCCGCTCGCCACTTTGACGGCTTGTTGATTTGCATCGCCCGTGTGCGCTGAAGATTAATGCAAAGCTGGTCCACAGAGAGAGAGAGAGAGTGAGAGACGATCAGAGAAGAGAGACCGACGGAGAGAGAAGAGAGAGGAGAGAGGAGAGAGGAGAGAGAGAGGGGAGAGGTGGTAACAGAGAAGAGAGAGAAGAGTGAGAGAGAGAGTGTGTGTGTGTATGTGAGCGGGGAGGGGGAATACTGAGAGAGAGAGAGAGAGGAGAAGAGAGAGAGAAGAAGGAGAGGTGTGTGTGTATGTGAGGGGGGGAGTGGGAAGAGAGAGAGAGAGCCAGAGAGAGGAGGAAGAGGAGAAGAGACGAGAAGAGAGAGAGGAGAGAGAGAGAGAGAGAGAGGAGGAAAGAAAGGTGTGAGTGGTATCCTACGTCGTGAGGGGGGGTGAGGGAAAGAGAGAGAGAGACGAGAGAGAGAGAGAGAGAGGAGATGTGAGAGAGGAGAGAGAGAGTGTGTGTGTGTGGGTGTGTGTGTGTGTGTGTGTGTGTGTGTGGGGGGAGTTGGGCAAGAGAGAGAGAGAGAGAGAGAGAGGAGAGAGAGAGAGAGAGAGTGTATGTGAGGGGGGAGTGGGAAGAGAGTGAGAGTCAGAGAGAGGGGGGGGAGAGAGAGGGGGGGAGAGAGAGAGAGAGAGAGTATGTGATGGGGGGATGTGGGATGGAGAGAGAGAGAAGAGACGAGAGAGAGAGAGACAGAGACGGAGACAGAGGACAGAGAGACAATGACCAAACTGTTTCATGAGCCAGGCTTCTGTCCATGTCAAGGGGGAGGGGGCACAAGAGACTCATCGGCGGCCCCCGGATGCCACATTGAAAATGAACATGATTAACGTCCATATCATACTGTATGTCGATTTGCGAGGTCACGAATTTTAAAGGGCATCAGTTAGATATGCTGCCAGCCGGCAAATACATTTAGTGTCACACATCAGTTAAACGATACCCTGGAAGTAGAAGGGTTGTCGTCAATAGTTTCGCTGAGAATGTATTTAACTCCAACCTTTTAGTATTGGCATAGCAAAAATAAAAATGAGTTACTTTCTGGGACACTCTCACAAAAGGGGCAGTTGGGGTGGAGACATTATAGACTATCGGTTAACCGATGCGTTCGTAATGCTGGAAACACCTAATCTTAATCTGATTAGTCTTTTCAATGCCACGTGTTTTTAGGTCCAGCAAGCATTGAGGATGTAGCAAAGAATGGTTCAGATGCATGAAAATGTAAGCCGCTTTATCTCTCAACGAGCCTCCCGTCTTTGTATGAAACTGCTCGATAAGCTTTTGCTGAATTTCTCCGAGATGAAGACAAATATTTTGAACGCCTTGGATGTTCCCACTTATGATGACCAACCATATCTGTATATGTAAAGCTTACGGCAGAAACACCAAATTGTTCTGCTTTTCTTAAATGGAGAGCTAACAACACTTTATAAGGCGTGAACGATATTAGACATTCTCAGAAGTTTAACCAATATTTAACCACATCCTTATTATGAACATAAAGAGATTAATTATCTACCACATTCACCATAGACGAGAACCATGGGGCTCATAACACTAAACAATTCTTTTCAACGCAAACAAGATGTACTCTTTCAATCAATTCTGCCTGCAGTCAATTTCTGAGCCGCGCGATAAGCATTGGCAGACTTGACAATCAAACAATGGAATGAACATTTTTTATTGCTTTCAACAAGGGAGCACAGCCAGTTAAGATAAAGTATACAAATCCTCTCTTGTTTTCGCTGCTCTATCTTTCATAGCGTAGGACAAAGGACGAGGGGGATAACAGAGAAGAAAAAATGATTCCAAGGTATTTATATCCTGACACTTCTACCGTACTGCCACCAAAGAACCTTTTTTTCTCTCTCTCTCTCTGCAATGCAACAGCCTTTGCGAAGATAACCATGTTCGCTTTATCCAATTTAACTGTCAAACTCATTCTGTTCGAGGCATCCCTCAACCTATCTTTTGGTGATAAGGAGAGAGAGAGTGAGAGTAGAGAGAGATGAGAGACTGAGAGAGAAGAGAGAGAGACAGACAGACTGACAGACAGACAGACAGACAGAGGAAAAACAGAGGATATTACACAAGTGCAGCAGCGGGTATTCGTCGGTGTCAAAATTTAAGTTGCTCTTCAAGTGAGTAACAGTGAAAGCGTGGCCCATAACACGAAGCTACCCATGTGAAAACAATTGATAAAACAAATGGAGGGAAAAAATCCGAAAAAAACAGAAACTGAACACAAAAGCAAAGCAAAACAAAAGGAACAAACCTTGGGTCTGCTTTGTTTCTTACCTATCACGGTGCATTTTTATTACCGAGCTTCGCCAATACGAATCCACGATTCCCCTATGTGTTGTTGTATCTTTTGAGCGCGTGATACAACCGGAATTCATTCTATCGTCTTGTCCAAAGGACCACTCACTCTCTGTCTGTCTGCCTCTCTCTATTCCAACTTTCTATAATTTTCCTACCTTCCTCTTTTTAAATTTCTAAATCATGCATATGTTCCTTAGTTAAGAAAGACAAAATCGGAAGAATAGGCTCTGCTAAAATCTCAATCCTTGGTCGAAGAAAGGTCTATTCCGTTATGAAGTTCTGACTGAGTTTCTGAGCTCTCTCTTTTCTTTCCATAAAAAATACTGCTATGTATCACACTGACTCTGTCTCTGTATCCTCTGCATAATGTAATCACACCAAGTGATGAAACTTTTATCATTCCACCTGGACGGGGAAGATGTTAAGCAGCGAATATTTGTCAAAAAGTATCTGCAGTCATGAAAAAGGACTGTTGTTTATATTCTTGTCTCTCTCTCTCTCTCTCTCTCTCTCTCTTCTCTCTCTCTCTTCTCTCTCTCTCTCTCTCTCTCTTCTCGCTCCCTGTCTGCCTCTGTCTCTCTCATCTTTCTCCTCTCTCTCTTCTCTCTCTCTCTGGATGTATGTGTGTGTGTGGTTGTGTGTGTGTGTGTGTGTGTGTGTGTGTCGTGTGTGTGTGTGTGGATGTGTGTGATGTGTGTTGAACCATTTTGTGATGGTGGAAAACCGTACACGCTAAACAATTCCCCTGTTTCATTATTAAATGACTCAAGAAAAAAGGGGAGGGGAGTGAGGCAAAGTGGGGGGGGGAAACGAAAGATCGGGAAACATGTGTACAAAATCCTTCATTCGTTCTATATGTTCATTTGAGGACCATCGTAAACTTAAAGATCAGGGAAATTGTGTACAAATCTAATTTCGTATCTATTTTCATAAGAGGACCTCGTAAACTAAAGATCAGGGAAAACATGTGTACAAAATCTTCATTTCGTATCTATCATATTCATATGAGGGACCATCGTAAACTTAAGATCAGGGAAACATGTGTACAAAATCCTCATTTCGTATCTATATATTCATAGAGGTCCTTCGTAAAACTTAAGATCAGGGAAACATGTGTACAAAATCCTTCATTTTTCGTATCTATATATTCTATTATGAGGACATCGAAACTTAAAGATCAGGGAAACATGTGTACAAAATCCTTCATTTCGGTCTATATATTCAATGAGGGACCATCGTAAACTTAAAGATCAGGGAAACTGTTGTACAAAAATCCTTCATTTCGTATCTATATCATTCATTGAGGAATCGTAAACTTAAAAGATCAAGGGAAAACATGTGTACCAAAATCTTCATTTCGTATTCTATTTATTCATATGGGACCAATCGTACACTTAAAGATCAGGGGAAACATGTGTACAAAATCCTTCATTTCGTATCTATATTTTCATATGAGGACCTGTATAATCCATCTTGAAGACAGACCCATTCATTATCGCTGCCTCCAATGCCTTTATCCGCTGGATCGGACTCGTAAGGGAGGCACGGCTTCGTTATTAAAACCGGTTCCTGTTGCGTGTTGTTTATGTTTATACCCTGACTTCATTTCAGATTTCACGCTTTCTCCTTCAGCGGAGAAGCCAATCACAGGATGACTCTCATCACATTCTCTCGGTCCTAAGAAGGCTCTCTTCTTCTTTCTCATTCTTCTTATTCTCCTTCTTCTTCTTCTTTCGTTTCTCGGTTCAGGCGGATTATTAACCGAATAACAGAATGACTCTGACAGATTCCTCGGACTCGAAGAGGGTCTGCTTGAAAAAAAAAACGAAGAAGAAAATAACATCTACAGGCTAAATCAATAATCAGTATTACAGGCATTCGCTCCCATCCCCACCCCCCCCCCCCCCCCCCCCCCCCCCCCCCCCCCCCCCCCCCCCCCCCCCCCCCCCCCCCCCCCCCCCCCCCCCCCCCCCCCCCCCCCCCCCCCCCCCCCCCCCCCCCCCCCCCCCCCCCCCCCCCCCCCCCCCCCCCCCCCCCCCCCCCCCCCCCCCCCCCCCTGTGGTTTTGAACATGCAAATAATCTGTACAGGACAGATTCTGGACCCGTCCTTGGACGTCATCCACACCACCGATCTGCTTTCAGGATCAGCAGGAGAAACTTCCAGAGAGGACAGGAGACAGAGAAGAGAGAGAGGACAGAGAGAGAGAGAGAGAGAAGACAGAGAGAGAGGTGGGAGCGAAAGAGGAGGACAGAGGAGAGTGGGGGCCCCGCGGGGGGTGAGAGAGACAGGCAACAGATTGGAGAGAGAGTGAGCGACAGGACAGACAGAAAGATAGACAGCGACAGACACAGGAGAGGAGGGAGAGAGAGCAGAGAGAGACCAACTACAGAGTAGAGAGAGAGAGAGAGAGAGAGAGAGAGAGAGAGAGAGAGAGAGAGAGAGAGGGAGGTACTTGAGTAAAGACAGAGAGAGTCTTGTGAGAGAGACAGATGACACAGATACAAAGACGAGAGAGAGAGAGAGAGAGAGGCGTGGGAGAGAGAGAGAGAGAGAGAGTAGAGAGACAGGACAGAAGAAGAGGAGAGACGGTGAGAGAGAGAGAGAGAAAGAGCTAGAGAGAGAAAGAGAGAGAGAGGGGAGTGAGAGAGAGAGAGAAAGAAAAGAGGAGAGAGGGAGGAGAGAGAGAGGAGAGAGCGGAGAGGAGAGAGAGTAGAGACCAGAGAGAGAGAGACAGAGAGGGAGTAGGAGAGAAGAAAAAAGAAAGAAGAAGGTCTTCGAGAGATGGCCCCTTCTCAGACCTGACAACAAGTGTCTGGGCTCGACTCATCAATTGTAGTGTGAACAATCAACAAGTAGGGGTATTCTTGCTCACACAAGAAAACATAACTCCAAAGGATTGCGCTCACGAACACCGAATCGCTTTCGGGCAGAAATGACAGCATAAGCACACCACAACAAGTCTAGGAAACATCCCCTTGGGGGGGGGGGGGGGGGGGGGTGGAAGTTGTTGGTTGTGTGTGCATTCTTTTGGAGTTACGTTTTCTTGTGTAGAGCCATGAGTTACTTACTTGTTAATTGTTTAGTGTTTACTCTTCCCTGCCCTCATTTCATATTTCCTCTTCAGGTGGTGGTTCAGGTCGCACCAGATCTTGTTTCACTGATGCACATCTGCTGTCAGTGTTGTGAGGTTGGTGCTGTTGGTGTTGCTGCTGCAGCTGCTGTTGTCGCGTCGTCGTCGTCGTCGTAGTTGTTGGTTATTTGCTGCTGTTTGCACTTTTGCCGTTAATTCAAACTAACCATGCATGGTTTCTTTCTTGGTCCATACGTTATTTCTCTTCTTCTTCTTGTTTTCGGCGTCGTCGTCGTCTTCGTTGTCGTCGTCGTTTTGGTTGTTGTGGTCGAAGTTCGTCGTCGTCGTTGCTGTTGTTGTTGTTGTTGTTGTTTTTGTCGAGGTCGTCGTTGTCACGTTTTTGTTGTGTTGTTGTTTGTTCTGACGTGATTCAAACTATGATGCATCAGTTACTTTCTGGGTGGGCTCACGACGCCATTTTCACACTTGGTTTTCACAACAGTTTGTTTTCCATGACATACACATTGTACACAATAGCACTTTTGCCAGGGCAAACAGAGGACTCTTTTTACAGCCTGGCAGTGTAATTTACAGAATATACATGTGACTGGTGCGGACTATAAGAAATAACATAAAAACCTTAGCAGACACTTTAAACAGACAATAAAGGTATCTTAACAGTATAGTAAAGTGCTATACGTGGTAAACAAAAGAGAGAAGAGCCAACATTTAGAATTGGCATTAGAAGTAAGAATGAAATTATTAGAAATAAGAAATAAGAGAAATTGGTGATAGGTATTGACCGTTTTGGGTTGCTGGATTGCCTTCGGCCAGTCTGGCACATGACAGCAATGTGTGCAACTCTGGTCGTTTGGCTGCATTACAGCTGTCCATCAAGTATCATATTCTGTTTATGATAAAGACATAATCAGGACATTGATGTAAGCGCCCAGCCCTCTGACATCCGTAACTAGGTTGATATAGATGAAAGCATCGTTAAATAAATAGAGTGAAATATAAGTATACCTAGGAAACAGTAAACTTGTAGGCTGTTGGTTTAGTTTTCGAAAACGCTTTGTGAGAAGAATAAACTATGTTGAACCATTTCAAATTTCTTAGCATTTGTATCGACATTAAAGAGAATTTTTCCATGCAGGAGATTTCGGAAAGAATCAGGTTTGGTGGAGAGATTTAAGATAGTATTTGCTCGGTTGTTCATAGTTGGTTGTAAAGTGGACAGTAAAGTAGGAAATGTTCGGATGTTTCTTGTGGATTCGGCAAGCGCAAAGAAGAGTTGTTTGTTAGGTGCCGGTATTGAGGTCAAAATTTCAAAATTCCTCATACAAGACGATACGACAATGATATGACTTGTGCTTCCCTATTTCATTATAGTAATATGGTGGAACTGGATTGTCATTAGTAGGAAAAGGTATCGTCTTGAGCTGATGAACGACTGGGGACTGTTGGGATATGCAGTGGGAGAGTGTTCCACATGATTGTGGTGATGAAAAAGAGTTTTTATAAATATCGGTTGTGTGGCGGGGGATATTCGTTTGAGGGCTTCGTCTAGGGTATGGGTGGATGAGGGAACGAGCTGTGGCAAACAAGTTTTGATATGTAAGTGGGACAGCTACTTGGAGGATCTTGTTGTATGTTATCGTTTATGTCTTCGTCGGCGTTCTTTTAAAGTTACAGAATCCAGAAGACTCCTTTAACTTTTTGTGATGTTCCACGGACAGAATCCAGTGATGATGCGCAACAGCTTCCATGTGTAGATCTTCTAGAATTTTGATTGGTACTACTGCGCATCCATCCCGATTACGTCAGGTCATTTGTTCAAATATGGTAGTACGAATGATTTGTAATTGTCTCTAGAGCCTTTTGGTCAGCTTGTATTTAAATGAACGAAGACAGTTTATCAGGACTCTGGCTTTGGAGCAATGTAGTTTATGTGTTCACCCCATTTACAATTATCTTGCAAGGATACCCAAGGTGTTTGTGCAGTCTAAGTTTGCTGTAGTATAGAACTACTAAGGTCAGATTAGGCTATCAGGCAATTTCCCGAAACACATTTTGCAGTTTCGGTTTTAGTTCTCATTGCCAATCTAACTTTCAAGCTTTTGCCAAGACGTCAATTTTATCTAAATCTGCCTGCAACGACTAAACGTTCTTGTAGCTGTGTTTTCATTGCCAGAGACATGCTTGTGTTCTGTCAGCAATGAGTTTTGATATCTGGTCTTTATTTGGATTTTATCATTTTAAATAATAGAAATAGTAGCGGCGAGGACAGATCCTTGTGGCACCACCTTGGGGAAACGCTTTGCTGTGTAGATTTTTCCTCTAATTACTACTGACTGGTAACGATCTGAAAGATAGTCACTGAACAGTTTAACCAAATCACCTTTATTCCAAGGGCTTTAAGCTTAAGCAGAAGACCGTGCCATCACGATCAAAAGTTAGAAAATATAAAAAATAATGGACTGAACAAGGAATATTTTGTCGTAATTTGTCACCAGGGCATCATAAATACTGAGCAGTGGTAGATTGTAGAATCCCCCTGGATAAATCCCAGACTGAGCACTTGTTATAAGGTGTCATTGAACTCAGGAAGTTGTAGATTCGTTCCGTGCACACAATCTTTCAAAGTTTTCCCCCACAATTAAAGAGATATTGGCCGAATAGTTGTACACTCGTCTTTTTTACCTTTTTGTGAACTGCGTTACATTAGCAATTTTCCAGGGCTGTGGAAATCTTCCTTCTGTTTTAAAACAACGATTAAAGAATATTGTTAAAGGTGAGGATATAATATCAACTGGTTGCATCAACAGTTTGCTTATGATTGAAGTCTGGGGCGGTGGCTTTTCTTGAGTTGAGATCTTTTATGATTTTTTTAAACTCAGGAACAGTCAAACACTATTTCAGTATGTTGAGACGTGACATTCGGGGTTATGTTGCAGCAAGGGACTTCGTCGTCTTCCACTTTCAAATGGCTACAAAGAAATCATGTAGTATGTTAGCCTTTTCTAGATTTGAGTTAATATGTCATACCATTACGGGTTATCGTGGAAATGTTATCTGCATCAATACCCTTTTTACTCATAAAATGTCTGACCAATTTACCAACCATTCCTTATGACCAATTTGGACTGGGTCGAAAACTATATAATTTAGTTCGTTATCATACTCAGTTTCCTTTACTAACTTATTCAGTGACTTCATTTCGACGTGCAACGAAAGGTTTCCCAGTCTGTTTGGAGATTAGAAATCTTTGCCTTTTATGAGTTTGTTTCTTCTTTTTTATCAACCGTTTTAGTTCAATATTGAACCAAGGGGCACCTTGGCGAAACCAGTAACTAATTTTTTAAAATGGCATGCATTGTTTTGCTAGGGACATAAATTTATCCGTGAAATGTACTTGCGTCATCTATGGGAGTTATTAGTCAGTATTACATTCCCTCTTCATTCCCTAAAAGTTCACAAACTTTTTTCTTGCGTCTAATTTGTCGTAATTAAATATCGTTCTTTGGAATGGGCTTTGCTTGTAAATTAAATGTAAGTACAGCAACATGGGACACTGTGGGCACTACAGAATGGAGGCAAGATTTCGACTGTTTGAATCATGTCAGGGCTTGAGTAATAACTAGATTGGCAAGTTGCAGTATCATTGTTATTCTTGTAGGAGAAGTTACAAAGTTGTTAAGTTGATAAGCAATGAGTATATTTCTTATATGACTGGAAGGGTGGGAGAAGTGATTATCATGAATCTCAAGTATGATTAACTTTCGTTGGGTTCTATCTGCTTTCCTATGCTCTCTTCTATTAGATTCCAATAGACAACATGAGCTTGAGGGATTGCGATAGAATGACCCCAAACTTGTAAGCTCTCTTGGTTCATTTTAGTTTCTACCCATAAGCTTTCTAGAAACTCGACTTGTAAGTCTGGGCTGGTATACAATAAAGAACCTCTCTTGACATAATATGCAACACCCACCATTATCGTTTAAAATGTTGGTTCTAATCTGACAGGAGGATGATAAAGTTTTCATACATTTTTATGCATCAGAGGACAGAGGGTGGACAGCCATGTCTCAGACACGGTCATAATATCAAACTGGTGGGATTCTGCTTCAAAATGTCATTTTCGTTTTCAGTCTTACGCGCATTTAAGTGTTCACTCTTGAGTTCTCCATTGTCGTTGGGACCAGGATTTAGGATGAATGTTCACGGATTTCATATGTAAGGTAATTGTAGTAGTGGAAATGCCACAGTTCTATACTTGCATCAGTGGGGCTAGAACGCTCACTATATCTATGCAAATTTATGTTTAGTAGAAATTGTGCTTACATCAATGATTGAGTATATAGGAAAGAATAAATAAGAGAATTGAGAGTGCCATTTGCTGTTGGGGGCCGGAATGGTCAGCCGGGTAGAGCGCGGGCGCTCATCATCAACCCTTTACGTTGCGGGCCGGATGGCTCAGGTCGGTAGAGCGCGGGCGCATCATCAACCACTTTCGTTGGGTGGCGGAATGGTCAGGTCGTTAGAGCGCGGGCGCTTCATCAACCACTTTGCGTTGGGGGCCGGACTGGCTCAGTTCGGTAGAAGCGCCGGGCGCATCATCAACCACTTCGTTGGGGGCCGGAATGGCTCAGTCCGGTAGAGCGCCGGGCGCATCATCAACACTTTTCGTTGGGGGCCGGAATGGTCAGTCGGTAGAGCGCGGGGCATCTTATGATGATCTCCGGGCTGCGGGTTCGAATCTCGTTGAGTCATTTTTCAGTACAGGCGGGTTTTCTCTCGGTGTCAAGATAGTTCGATCCGAATTTCCAAAAAGTCCTTCAGTGAGTGAGACCTATAACGAGGCCCCATTTGAAACGTAGCAAAACACGTAAATCTCCCCATCACTTTGTCTTGCGGAAGAGAAGGCAGTGTGGCTGTTGGTATGGATGACCGTTACAAATAGCATGCACCTTGCGCGAAAATTCATAAGAATGAGGGGCGGGGGGTTGGGGGGGGGGGGGGGCGGCGGGGTGTGGGGGGGGGGAGGACGGCTGGTGGCTGATAGTGCTTGACATGGCACGGAAACGGATGTAACTATGCCAGTCTTCAGTCGGTCTACCAGGTGGGCAGATGAAAGGTGGATTGTAAACGTTAAGCTTGGCCTTTACCGAGAATAGGCGCTATAAAGTACTCTTAATAACAACATGATAATATAATATAACTGAGACTGTGATGATGATGATGATGATAAAACATAATAAATAATAATATAACAATAATAATGATAATATTAATAAAGATAATAATAATCTAAAAATACTACTAATAATTATAACAACAATAATATGATATATAACTATAATTATAATAATGATCGGATTTAAAGGTGTGTTAAAAAATTTTTTACCCCACCCTAATTAAATTTTTTGCATTCTTCACAAACGACGACCAAACCAACCGAAAACGTAGATCAAAATACAACGCCGTCTCGATGATAACGGCCGCATTGCGCCACACCACCAACCACCACCACCACACCGATGACGAGACGAGACAATAAAAACAGTGACGAGTGGTAATAACAATTAAAAGTTCTAAGTTGAGAATGGAACTGTCGTTGTTTTCAGTATGTTGCAATATTATTACATTTTTGTTTCATGATGATGTACTGTGGATGATGAAAGACGACGACGACGACGAGAGACGATTGCTGCTGGCTGCTGCTATTGATATGAACTTTTAACGTGATCAAGAAAATAATGACGCTCGAAAGATGAACATTTGCGAAGAATTTATTTTGATGAGTTCATTTGGTTAAGCTTCATATTATCCTTTCATTTGGTTTTTCATCATTTCAATATGATTATCTTTTTTTCTTGTTTTTCTTCATCATTATCATCAAACGTAATTCATCAAAACTGCGTTGGAAAGAACATGCATTTTCTAAATAATCTATTTTGATGAATTCCTTCAGTGAACAA
>CM031611.1:82891502-82909002 GCA_018398815.1 Conus ventricosus | reverse complement strand
AGAGAGAGAGAGAGGAGAGAGAGAGAGAGAGAGAGAAAGAGAGATTGGGGGAGATAGAGACAGACAGACAGAGAGAAAGACAGGAATCGAGAGAGAGAGACAGAGAGAGACAGAAACAGAGAAAAAGAGAGATTGAGGAGAGAGAGAGAGAGAGAGAGAGAGAGAGAGAGAGAGAGAGACAGACAGACGGACAGACAGAGAGAGAGACAGAGACAGAGAGAGACAGAGACAGAGAGAGAGACAGAGAGAGAGAGAGAGAGAGAGAGAGAAGAGAGAGATCTTGCACACACGTGGAATCTTATTCCACCTTTCAGAGAACAAGAGCCATCCATTTCCCAACACAAACCACACGCACACCGGTGTCCTTCGCACACCTCATCCCCGCAGACGGAATGTGGCTGCCTTAAAACCGGTTGTGAATGGGAAACCACCGTCACAGATGAGAATACAACGTTTTAAGTGCACAAATCGGACTTCATGAATTAATTAGAAACTCATTCCAAAGTGTCTGGCGATTGTTAATGCAAAACACGACAGCACAGAACGAAAGAGACGGAAGTGCATGAAGTACAAGTTTGACCGAGACTTCGTGCGGCCGTTTTGGTTTGTTTCCGGTTTGCAACGGAAACGCGTCAAATGACGTCACAAACAGTCGCGCGTGCAACCATCTCACTGCGCAGGTCGGGGAACGAAGAAAGAAAAAGGAAAGAAGGAAAGACTGTTCAGGCTTTGAATTGGTGCAAGAGATCCTTACATATCATACATTTTCTTTGAGATTGTGAACACATAATTCTGGGTGAATTCGGGGGGGGGGGGGGGGGGGGAAAAAAAAATTGAAGAAAGTAGAACAAATAGATAAATAGATAAATAAATAATACATTAAAAAAAAAAAACAACAACAACAAAAAAAAAGATAAGAAAATCTGTCAGTGCATTCAATCTTAACATATCGCATTTTTTTGGGTTTGCTTTGTTTGCTCGTTTGGTTTGCTTTGTTTGTTTATTTGTGTGTTGTTTGTGTGTGTGTGTGTGTGTGTGTGTGTGTGTGTGTGTGTGTGTGTGTGTGTGTGTGTGTGGGGGGGTGGGGGGGGGTTTTTGAAAAACAGACAATCCATTTGATTCATTATCATGCTTGTAAAACTCGTACATATATTCATGCAAAAACGATACCAAATTTCAACAACAAAAAATGCTGCTAAACGTAATTTAAAGATCAAACATTCAATGCAATAATCAGAAATTCTGTGCCAAAATCTGATACAGTGTGAAAACAATATCAACTAATGCTTTACTGGCACGCAGTAGAGTCCGGAGAATGATTTTGGTTCTACTTACAGCCATTAATTAAAACCCATGACACCTGCTCACTTTCAAGTGCTCGTATTCTGTAAACACCGTATCTATATCACGATGTCTACATATGGGACATATGACAATGCTTTTCATGCATGTATGTACAGTATGCAGCTTACTTAAGTTAATTAAGGTGTGATAGTTCGTCTTTATTATGTATTCGTAACACGGAAAGATTGTTATAAAAAAGAACAACATAAACCGAAAGAAAGACCGTAAACTGCAATTACTGTGGTGTTTTACTCCGCACGTGAAACGCGTGCGTGTTCCGTCAAAATTCCCCCGATTGCTTTAACCTTATGTTTCATCATCTGCTTAGTAATGCTGACATTTTTGGGCCCTTTGTCGTTTTTTTTGGTGTGATTGTTACGAGCCATTCGCCATATTATTGTTCGAACATGGGGCTATGTAAACGGTCCGTCGTTGACCTTTAACTTTATTGGCCCGTGTGTGTTGCCCCCTGTCACTCATTTAATGTCGTGCCTGATGCGGTCTGTGAGACTGAAGTACAGTGCTTGGTTGAAAGGGCGCAGGTGTTGTTAACTGGATGCGTTAGGAGCTGATGCCAATGTGTGTTCTGAGAGTATTGTGCTAGGTTTTTCTACATGACTCTCTCCTTCCCTCCCCCCTCTCTGTGTGTGTGGGGTGTGTGTGTGTGTGTGTGTGTGTGTGTGTGTGTGTGTGTGTGCGACTCAGACCTGAAAAAAGTTCACATACATATATAAACGGGGGCGTGAGCAATCTCTCTTCTCTCTCTCTCTCTCTCTCCTCTCTCTCTCTCTGCGCGGTTTTTTGTATGCTGTGTGGTGGTGTGTGTGTGTGCGCGCGCGTTGCATGCGTGCGTGCGCGCGGGTGTTGCGTGTGTGTGTGTGTGTGTGCGCGCGCGCGCGCGTGCACTCGCACACGTGCAAGCGAAGAGGAACTATAAAAAGCTCATTCTGGCTCACCCGGTCTCAACAAGTTTCGACCGGGCGACTCCAGAATGAGCTTTTTATAGTTCTCTAACAAGTAAGACTTCAATAACCAAAAAATAACGACCCTACAAACAAACATACTGTGTAGGATTATCGTTTTCAATACTAATTTACTAAACTTTTCAGATTTCAGTTTTTGCTTAATCCTGTGTTTTTCCTGATCATTTTCAATAACATCATTTTCGCGCAAACATTCTTCAAATGAGTCTCTGTCTTTCATGTGAAATAACACTACAGTCTTTAACTGTTCTCTAAAGTCTTTTAAAACTGAGTTATATTTTTGACATAAAATCCACACACTTATCCTAGCATGTCTTCCACTGAAGGCTAGTTTTGACAAAGTGTTTCTCTTTTTAACTATGTCTCTTTCTGCCGAACAGTCATCTATAATAAATAGTGTCTGCGTTCCTTCAAACAGTTTATAAAACTGTTCTAAAAACACTCACTCAGTTTATTGCTAGGATTAACTAAATTATTTCATCATCTGTCCATATAAACCTTCTATCATGATATGCTTTGTTCCATTTAAGTGTTGGGCAGAAAATCACAATATGATCAAAATTATAGCGATAAACTGTTTGTAATAGGTCTAGGACAAATATTGTTTTTCCACAACCAGTCTGCCCACAAATCAATGAACAATGAGGCTCTTTTGGCAATAAGTTTAACTGCTCCTAGTTTTATAACAGAATTTAATCTAATCCAGTTATTGTTTTTATCATGCTCTCTGTCAAAACTTGTTCAGTATAATAAAATCCTATAAGATCTAAATGGGTAAGATTAATCCAATTTAGTTCTGTAAGATTGTTTCTATTTAGACTAATATTGATTTTGTCACTGGTTGTAACGACCTTAATCCCCCCACCGTCGTAAAGAACGACGACAGTAACTTTAAGACTGTAAACCCCTAAGTTTTGCCAGCTAATTAGAATTCCTTTTAGAAGGGAGTCCTAACGCCCCAACCCCCCTCTCCACATTTTTAAGACAAAATTTCAATATCATTGTGAACGTGCTCCTAATTTCTTTGGGAAGAACTGAAATTTTGTAAAAGATTTTCAAAACTGATTTCTTCTGTGGGGGATGTACTGTTTTTTCCCACACGGCTTTATTCAATCTTTTTTACTATTGCCCTCGGGCAAGATTTACATGTAAAGGACCGGGTTTGAATGTTTTTCGAAATTTTTTTTGATGGTTAAAAAATGTAAAGGGTTTATGAATTCAAATTTTATGCCCCATTCTAATATGGTCTAAGTGCCATTTGCTGTCGGGGTTTTTTGAACTATTTTATTTCATACTGGCGGATTATTGTTTTTCCATTGCGCATTTGCTCTGTTTAAAATTTTGTTGTCGCCAACATCTTTGCGTTTATAATCCATCGTTGTGTCCAAAAACCATAAAAAAGTCCCTATCTCACCATTCTGTTAAATCCGCAACGTTGCAAGGTCTTTTAATTCAAAAGTTATAACCCCCAGGCGTAAGTAACTCCGGTTCTTTGGCCCACGCGACATTTTTTTTTAGAACAACTTATTTTTTATTTCTAAAACAATGTGCATTTTTTCCATTTCACGAGTTCCCTGTTTTGTCTGCTTTTTTTATTTTAAAAATGATCCGACCCTCCCACAAATAATTTTTTAAAAATGTAAATTAGGGAATTGTTAATTTCTAATCGAAATATGCAGCTTTCCCTGATGGAAAGAGCCTTAAAACAGTTTGGGGCCTTCCATCATAAAATTTTTTCATCAGTGCTCAGCTCGTCCAAATGAACATAGAGAAATAAATGTAATGCAAGATCGAGCGGATTTTTTCCCCTCTAAGTAGTTTTTTTTGGAGTAACTCTAAACCTATGTTTGTCAGCTGAAAAGCCTAACATTTTAGCTGCTCTTTATAAAAATGAAACTGCTTCTTTTTCAGGTTAAATTTTAACATTGTTTTTTAGTTTTGCATTTTTAATTTGAGAGTAATGTAAAGTTACTTTTTGCTTTTTTAGTGAGCAAACCCGTAATAACCATAGGTATTTTTAAACTGGCAATTTTTGGGCCCCCTGTTTGTCAATTTTAGAACCTTATTTTTCCCCTTGGTTCAGTTATTTTAAAACCATACGATTTTGTAGAATATTTCATGGGGCGGCCTTTTTGGGTTCCGCAATTGTTATCAATGCATGTTAAAAAAACGAAGGGCGGTCTTGAGTTGTTATTGTTAAAAAACTTTTTTTAAACGAAATAAAAATGACTGCTTTTTAAATTACTGTGAAAAAATTTTTGTGGGCCGCCTACAATCTTAAAAATATAAAAAATGAACTCTTACATTTCTGTGATCAGTCTAAACCCCTTTCAAGTAAAGGTTAGTACTCCATTAAACAATATTTTAAACCCCCCCTATTAAAAAAGACTACATCCGAAAGTGTGGTTCTCATCCGATAGTTTTTCAAACCCAGTTAAACTTTGCGTGTTTTGTGCATCCGGGGGTTGGAGGTGTTTTCGGATCACTTAAATCATCCTGACCCTTTGGTGAGGTCAGTGTACAGATTTCTTTTTATTACACCTTCAAAAATATTTTGACTGAAAGCAAGCTCCTTTACCAAAAGACAAAAGTTTAACCCTTCAGCAAAAAATAAAATAAAGGGGCTTTTGAAAGGATCGAAACAAATTTTTTTCAATTTAATTTTAAGAAGGCTTTAGACAAAATTGGATCTTATCTGGCTTAGGCCCCCTTTTTTTTGGGGGCGTGCACAGAAAAAACTATGGGTATCCTCCTTACACATCTTTCTCTTCAGGCAAGGGGTTCACCGGGTCCTAGAGCAAAGCTTAAAACAGCATGGAAACATTTTTCTTAGACACTTCAAAGGGGCCAATAGAGCGGGAATAGAACGAATTAAACGACTCTGTTCGTATTACGTTTGGTGTTTGCTAGGTCGAAAGCCAAACGAGATCAAAACATAATGTCCTTTAGGGTTTTGATGCACAAAAAATCTAGCAAATTGAGGACGCCATTAATTTACAGTTATTTCCCTTCAAGTTTTAAAAGGTCCCAAAAAAGTTTTACAATACGAAAGATCGAAGTAATTTCGCTTTTGGGCACTGTTTTTACATGTCCCTTTGCCTCAGACCCCAGTAGGTAAAAAATAACTACAATAATAAAATCCTTTGGCAGGCATGAACAAAGGTGGGGAAAAACAAAATAAATTCGGGGCCTGAAATATTCAAGCAGAAAAACCCAAAGATAACCCCCCAAGAAAAAGTCATCCAATCCCAAGGCCCAAACCCCAAAGGGCCCTTAAAAGAAGTAAAAAAAAAAATAAGACCAGAATAGAAAAACAGCGCTTTTTATTGGATTAATTGCTTGGGTTTATTGGTCTTTATTTTTACTAATATTAACCCGACTTTTAAAGAAAACAATCCCCATAGTGCTCGGCCATAAACCCAACTATTGCTTGCAGTAGACAAAAGCCAGTAACAATGCCCCCCAATATACTGGGAAAGCGTCCCCGGCTTTACCGGCAATTTTTTTAATAAAACCCAAAATGATCAAGCTGTTTTTTTACCATGATTTTTCAGGCGGAGGTGATGGCGGTGGGGGCACTGACCCGGCCCCCACCGTGTAATAGCCCTACCGTGATTATTGCAAAAAAGGCCCCTTAAACGCTTTTAATGTGATCCTTCTCTCTAAACAGTGTTCTATTCTTTTGCTGTGTTTTGTCTTCAATAAAATTTTTTGGATGTTTCTTTTTCTGATCACTTGAGTTTAATTGGGCTCGGTTAGTAGACGCCGCTTTTTGTCTTGCCTCTTCTTTTTAAGATCTTTTAGTCTTTGGGGATTCTTTCTTTTTAAAACGGCCCCAAGTAGGGGTCTCAGCCTCAAAGAGTTTTTCTTTTTCTTTTTTATTGCTCATCTATTTCACTTAGTTTTTTAAATTGTCTGTTAATTGCCTCTAAGATTCTTACAGCACGACAAAGCCCCTAATTTCCCTAGGGAATGGGGGGTCATTAATTGTTTTTAAAGCGTTTCTTCGAAAAACTGGTTTTGCTTCTATTGTATTTATAATTCCCGCTGTTTGACTTAAATCTTGAATTCATTTTGGGATTTGGCATCTGTTGGGATTTTTTTTGTGTGTTTTTAAGTTTAGCAAATGCATCCCTATCTAATTTTTGGGTTTTGCAATCCAAGGCGATTTCGATCGGGAACTTTAAGTCTTTTTTAATTGTTCCATGCCCAAACTTTTTATGGGTTCGTTTATCTGTAAGTCGAACAAGTTGTCCCTTTATTGTTTTTCAAAACAAAAAGGCCTTTTTTTCTCAAAAACAAAAGGAAAATCGGGGGGATTCTGCCCAAACTTTTGTAAAAAGATTCACCACTTAATGTTAATTTATGCAACAGTGGGCCGTTGAGCGTGCGTATCAAAGAAGCCCTTTACTTGTCGTTCCGGATCAAAATCATAATTTTTCGCCTTCAATGCCTGCCCTGTTTCTTAATAATAAACCTTTTTTTTTTTTTTATAAAAAAGCACAAGCTAGGTTTTATTTTTAACCCCCGGGTAGAAGATGGAAAACCCCTTTTGGGTGAAGGAATAAGCAGAATATTATTGTTCCAAATAATCCGTCTATTTGATGCGGGCAAATTCTTACTGTCAAAATTTTCCCGACTAGGCGCGAATGAAATGTTTGCCCGGCTTACGGATTACTTTCAAAAAAAGTCCGAAACAACAGACCCAAAAAAGGGGCGTTGTGCAGAATCGGGGGGGGCATAGTTAAGAAAATTCTAAAAAAACTTGAGGGGCAAGAAATATTTTTTTTTACACAATGCAGACATATTTTTTAATTATTTGATCTATGGCTAACTGGAATAAAGGGCATTTGCGTTTCAAGGGAAAAGATAATGAAGAAGCCTAAAACAAGAATAGGCGCCCCAGTGCTAATAAGCTGGAAAAAGTAGGGCTGTAAATTTTGGTATGGAATCGTTTTCTATTCCCTTAGATTTTGAGTTTTAAGTGCGCTGCGCCGTACTACGGGGGCATTAAAAGACAAATTTCATATGAACTAACTTTTAAAGAATACAACGGGTTTTCAAATCAACAACGAACCGAAGCAAATAAACATTTTTCTGACTCTCGTTAGGGTTTTTACGTTTTAGCAACCCCGATTTGCAAGGTGATTGAGAACGATATAAGGGCAACAAATTAGAAATATTACGACAGAGTGATTTATCATCAACATACCAGAAACAGGCAGACACTTATGGAATTTTAGTTTTAGTACTCAGAAGATCGCTAAGTATTTTATTGCTGTGTGAAGATGAAGAACCATACGAAAGAGGAATGAAAAAAATTTTTTATTCTAAAATAACGAAAATACAAATTTCAATTTAGGGTAGTATAACCAAATTACGCTAGCGGGCTTAAACCTTATCAGCTTTTGATAAATAAGAAATTTTTGGGGGCGGGAGGGGGGAAAATCCAAAGGTAGCCTTGTGTCTAAAGATCAACCTTCACATGTTAGCTTGTGATTATTTAACAAAAAAATCGGGTTTTTGGGTTGACCCAAGGCAAGGGGATAATAAGTTGCATGGGAAATGGGAGAACTGTTAAAGACGGAATAAACATTCAAATGACAAAGAAAAAAATGGCGATAAACCCGTTTGTTCATTTTTTTTTAAAAAATGAGGCGCAGTGAATTTCAAGAAACAATTACAAAATATACATTATAAACTATTTTTTTTTTTAAAAAAAACATGCTGTTTAGGTTTATCCAAATGTGCCTACAAAAGCCAAGGGCCCCAAACGAAGGGATGTGGAAAACCCCTAAATAAAAACTTCAGATTAACAAACATTTCGCAAAAGCAACAAAAACAGAGCAAGACCCTTTTAAAATCAGCAAAACCAAACGAAGGTTTTTGCGCCTTAAGCGTTAATTGTTAATACGGAACATCGATATTTGTGTCTTCAGCGGGACAAAATGTAGGCCTCTTTGCAACAGGTGTTGGTGCGCCCGCAGCTTTTCTTAGGCGGGTTTTTCTTTGCTTTGGCCTTTTTTCTTAGCTGTAAGTGCTGCTGGCAAAAAAATTAAAAAATAAAAATCCAAAAACACAAGCTATGGTTCACTAAAAAGCTAAACTTAGTTGTTCAAATGACAAAAAATAAAGCGTTTTTTGACTCAAAAATCCGGATGAAAAATTTAGTCGTTTACAAGCCGATTTTGTGCTAAAAAAGACAAAAGTTTATCTTCAAAAAAAGGCGAGGGCAAGTTTTTCTCAACGGTCAGACGCCGAGCAGATAAAAAAAGAATGTTTAAAAAAAGTAAACGAAACATTAAACTCTGTTCTAAACAGCTCACATTAACAACATCAAAGGGCGTTTATACTTTAGTTTATGAGTCCAAGCACAAAAAGACCGTTGATATTGATTCTGATTAATTATTTTTTTAAATTTAAATAAATATTTTGAGTTAGAAAAGAAACTCAGCATGGATAAGATATATGAAGGACCAGACGAATTGTTTGAAGCAATGCTTAAGGGAGAGCGTTTGTCAAAAGCTTTGAATGATATTGATCTAGAAGTCATTGATCCAACAAACGTACAGGCAAGTGTTGTTCATGCTATTTCTCAAGTTCCAGGTAAACTAACAATAGACCCGCCAGTTAAAGTAATGTTAGCTGTTTTAATCGACTATATAACAATAAATGAAGAAAATCTGAAAGTCTGGGTCTCGACTCAACAACAGGTTATTCTTTCTCATAATGACTTAACACCCGGTTGGGCAGACCAACTGCTTACACAGTTTGATGTGGCCGCTGAAGAAGCCAAAATGAGAGGCTCTGGTTGGTCGGAGGGCGAAGTCTTAGAGATCATATTACAACAGGCTAAGTATGGCCGATTGTAGCGGGTCTTACATTCCACTACCTCCAGCATTGGTAGCAAAAGAGCAGTTCTAACATAAAGAATTCAGACAACAAATGTTTCATGGGGGGTGTTTTTTGCAAGCTGCATTACGCCCGTAAAAACGCAGAGGAGTGTCTAACATGAACCTTACATCAATGATCTTAACTTTAGTGGAATATCCTTTCCTGTTAGCGGGGAAATTCCATTGATCAGTTTGAAGAACAAACAAACCAATAACTGTTAATGTCTACCACTGGATGGGGAAACAAATTCTACAACCGATTAAAGTGTCTAAAGAACAGTCCAACGATTGGCGAGCCAGACAAAAATCATGTTGACTTACTACTGATGTTTTAAACCACGGGGCTACCGCATTACACATTGATACGAACAATGAGTAGAACTAATGCAGCATACTTCAAAACAAAGACGCAAACAAGTTTTCTGTAGAAAATGTTTAACAAGATGCCATCTGCTCAAGCCGCAAGCGAACATAAGAAACATTGTATCGGCCCAGTTGACGTAATAGGGAACTAACTACGCCCCCACCCGGATCTAAAGTTAGTTTTAAAAAATGGAAACGGCTGCAAAAATTCTCCAACGTAGTTTACGCAGACTTTGAGTCGTTTATTGTTCCTTATGAAGGGCCGCGCCACAAAAACTCGAAAAAACAGTCTTAATGATAATCATCAGATTTTTCATTTGCCTTCATTATTGTCAGGTCGGATGGCGCTCATTCAACGCCAGAATTATACAGAGGACCAAATGCGGCTATAGAAGTTTTTTTACAGCGCATGCAGCAAGTCCCGGTAATGTTTGTTTCTAATAATCTGAATTTATCTGAAATCATAATGACACCTGAAGACCAAGAACAGTATGACTCAGCCACACATTGTTGGATTTGTGGTTTAGGCCTCTCTCAGACGCAGAAAATCCGACAGTAAGAGACCATGATCACATTAGGGGAAAGTTCAGAGGAGCAGCGCACAGTAAATGCAATCTTCAACTAAAGTTTGACCCTAAGAAAAGGGAAGCGGGCCCATCTTCTTTCATAACTTGCGAGGTACGACTCTCATCTTATAATGAAAGCAGTAGACGATGCCTTCAGGGTGTCATGCATTGCACAGTCGTCAGAAAAGTACATGTGTTTCACTTTAAATAACATGTCTTTTTATGACTCTATGCAGCACATGAGGGGGTTCGTTAGAGTCATGGCTATGACCTTAAAGTCTGCCCAATAACAGAAGAATATTTTGACCCAACTCTTGTTAGAAAGGGCGTTTACCCTTATGAGTACATGAACAGTTGGAAAGGTTTGATAAAAGACACACTTCCCCCTAAAGGCGCGTTCTTTTCTAGTCTCAGAGGAAAGGACATCAGTGATTCTGATTACCACATGCTCAAGATGCTGGCAGAAGTTAAAGTGTAAAAGATGGGAGACTATCATGATCCATACTTGATGGCCGATGTATTTTTGTTGGCGGACGTCTTTGAAAATTACAGAAAGACCTGCATGAAACATTATACCCTGGATCCCGCGCATTACTTTCTGCGCCCGGGATGAGTTGGGATGCTTTCTTAAAGTTTACTGGAGTACAAGATTGATTTATTGCCCAGATTTGCCAATGTTTCAGATGATTGAAAACGGATTGCGTGGGGGAAATTTAGTATGGCGTCGCATCATTACTGTAAAGCAAACAACAAATATTTGACGACTATGATCCAAGTAAAAGGTCCAACTATCTCATGTATTTAGATGCAAACAATCTGTATGGAGGGGCTATGGCGCAATCACTTCCATTACGCAATTTTAAAAAATGTACACAGAGGGCAGTACGAATAATATTCAAGGAGCATTAAAAGTGGTTGAGCAGTTTGGCGCCAGATCAACAGCGTGGTTTCATTCTAGAAGTTGACTTAGAATATCCTCATGAACTCCATGACCTGCATAATGACTATCCATTAGCAGCAGAAAGTCTAAAGATGAACCCAAAGAGAGCCGCCTAAACTTGTGCCTAATCTTCGAGACAAAAAAATTATGTCTGTCATTACAGACTTCTCCCAATTTTATTTAAGACATGGTTTGAAGTTGACAGCAGTTCATCGTATAATTGCTTTTGACCAAGAACAGTTCATGAAACCATACATCATGAAGAACACTGATCTCGAACTAAATCCACAGATGCTTCAGAAAAAGACTTTTTCAAGCTGATGAACAACATGCTGTTTCGGAAAGACTATGGAAAATCCACACAAGCGCAAAGATTCAGATTGGTCACCAAAGAGAACGAGCAATTAAGCTGACTTCAAAACCAAATTATCAGGATTTTAGAAGATTCATGATCAGCTTTTTGGCATAATGATGAAAAAAAAGAAGTCAAATTGGGACAAACCTGTTTTTTATGGGTTTACTGTTTTAGAATTACAAAGCTTTTGATGTTAGAATTTCTTTATGACTATTTTAAGCCCTTGTATCCCGAGTCCAGAGTACTTTACACAGATACGATAGTTTTGTTATAGATATCCCCACTGAAGACATCTATAAAGACATGGAAATAGAAGTAGCTAAAGGGCATGCGGGATGGTACGACACATCTGATTATCCTAAAGATTCGCCTTTGCATTCAACCGTTAACAAGAAGGTTTTAGGAAAGATGAAGGACGAATTACTGGGGGGGTGATTAAAGAGTTTTTTTGGTTTAAGGTCGAAAATGTAACAGTTTTTTCGAGCCAGGAAAAAACCCCATAAGAAAGCAAAGGGAATATCTCGCAGTGTTGTGCAGCCAACATATCCATGACAACTACAAAGAAGCATTGTTCAATAAACATACTTTTCATCATGACAACGTAAAACGACGATCTAATCTGCATGAGATTAACACAACTGTTGTAACAAAGAATCATTAGATAGAACAAACACAAAACGAGTATTTGTTAATCCAGAGTTTTCATATGCAATTGGGCACTGGAGAACGCATAATTATTTTTCCCTTCTTCACCGAGGGCTTCACCGAGGGGTTTATATTTTTCATCAACTTTTATTATAAGCTCAATCATATCTTCACATCCAATCCAGCTTGATGTGCTCGAATTTTTTTTATTATTTCAAGATATCTTTCCCCCAATTTGGGATTTTGGGTTGTAGGTGATCTGGATGTTTTAGCATGTATTGATTAATCCTCATAAATATATGCTAATAACAGAATTTTTTTAAAATGATTCTTTGTAACATTTCCCAAGGTCTCTTCCTTTATCATTCTTGTTTCTTTCTTCCATTTTTAAACTCAAATATATTTCTGTAAACTAATTAAGCAACGGGAAACTGTGTCTGGTGGGATTATCTCAGTTCTTCCTTCACAAAAGATCTTTGAGGGGCTGGCTGTTTTGTCGTGCCAGTTTCCGTAAATAATACACGGGCGGATTCATCTTTACAATTCTTTTTATTTCATATGGATCAACACTCCAAACTGGATCTGTTGCCCGATGCGAGTGCCCCTTCTGCTTCCCCCGGTAAATAAAGGTGCCTTAGTTTTAAACCAAATGGTAATAGTTTGCCGGATGAAGACTCCCTTCAACAACATCTATTGTTTGTTTTTTGATTGCTTGTACTGGTTTTAGCCCTTTAATTCTTCATTATTCATTGCGCGCAAAACTGAGGGCAGTCTTCAAACCATTCTGTGTTGCGAGAATTGTCAATCCTCTCTGGATACTGGTAGGAAAAAAGTCTTTCAGATAACTGTTTGTTAAAGTTTTCAACCAAAGCCTGTGTCTGTGAACTCCTGGAATGCCTCTTTTAATGGTAATTCTATGTTTTAACAATAATTGATTCACTCGACCTTTAAATTCTTTTCCATCATCGACTTGAATCATGCAGGATAATTAGCGGGCCTCGTTGGTAAAATCAGTTGTATGGCAACAGCAACAGCAGAAGCACTCTTGTGTGTTAAGGGGTTCCGCATCTTTGTTTTCTTGAAGCTATGTCAATGACTGTGAGTGCGTAAATTAAAAACTTTTTCGTCTAATCGTATCATGGGGTAAATAAAAGAAGATCCATTTGATGGGTGTCGTTCGGTATTGTGTCACAAAATGTGGTCTCTGTATTCGTCTAGGCGCAGGTAAATAAATTTGCCAAATCGCTTGTTTAGATAACCATTCCTTTGCTGTTTGTTCACTGACCCCCGCTGCTTGGCTTAGCTTTTTATTGCCGTTATCCCCTTCCAATATCCTTTTGGCGAATAATAGATTTTTTTTCATTTTTATTCAGCCATATTATGCGCAACAAAATACACGACGGTCATAAACCAAAGAAAAATAAACCCGTTTCTTGCATCTTTTGTTTTTCTGATGGGTGATAAAAGTCACTGAATTTTGGTGGGGGCAATGTCTCGATTGGTTTGCCTGTTACAAGATAAAATTCTTTTATTGCTTGATCAACGTCTTTAAATGTGTAAGCTGCATGTTCCTTGTTTTTTCAGTTTGTCGTTAATAAAATCTAACTGCTCAATTCTCTGCTTTTCATAGGCGTCTTGTGCAGCTGCTAGTTGCTCCATACTTTGTTATGTCTTTTTTTCTCTCGCCGTCATCCCCGCAGTTTACTAAATGCGTAATTAAATTCCGCTAAAAGCAAGCGCATTCACTACTCCGCCACCTATCATCATTACGAGTGAAGCCATTTTTATAAATGTATTTTTTAATTTTACATATTTATACTGCCTGGAATTATCCTTGCTAACTAGAAAATCTTTCGTAGCGAACGAAGCTGCTATAACAGCAATTTAGCTTTGCTGAGTCTTCCCAAAATCTAGTTTGCCAAGATCAGCCCTTTTATTTTAACAGGCTTTTACCAAGCATTGTGTATCCTACACTTAGCCTCCATAACAGCAGAATAGTATACAAGATTGGGAACAGTTTTTTCGGCGCTCATTTTAAAACAAAATAAATATAATTAATAAAAAAACATGAACAGTGATGATTACTACAGCTACGAGCGACCTAAGCCTCTTGGACTTTAAAAAAGAAGTTTATGACCAAGCTGTTAAACCCCAAAAGGAAATTGTATTCCTTTGGCAGCATGCGGAAAAACAAACATTTCCTCGGCAATGAATTCAGCATAGAACAGATTCAACAATGTCGCCACAAGACATTTTAAAGTATCATAACAGGTATGAAGCGCAACTGGATCAAGAATGGTAAAAAGTGTAGGACAAACGGTTTTAGTTTGTACACTAAACTAGTTTAGTAGATTTGCTCCCATCGATTCGAACAAGACTTTAAAGTATATTTAACGCAGGACCAGTTTTAACAAAGTCTTAGAGTCTCTAGGGTGTGATCTGTATTACAGATTTGGAACATTATTATCGCCGCTAATCATGGGATAATTACTTTTAATCATAAAGATTTTTTTTCCCTCAAATGACCGAGCCAGAAAAACACAGAAAAGAAAACTTTAATCAGGTGAAAAATGGTCAGTAAAAATCCTGGACGTGGTTGCAGCAGGAAAAAAATTAGCAGAGTGGAACAAGCGAACAAAATTAATGTTACAAGCACAGAATGAAAAAGTGCCAGTTGTTTCAATGCCGGCTATAAAAACGTCAGAACAAGTTGATTCGGGCCTACACTGCCAAAGTCTTCAAGGAATATTGAACTTAAAACTGTTGCCATTTTTGGCGCCCTTGCGCTGTTGGGGGTGGTTATTACGGTTATAAAATAATAAAAAAAGACAGCAAAACCCAGAGCAGTCCGAACAATCTCTGCCGCTAAATATAAAAAGATGAACACAACAACATGCCAGAACCGCCAACAACAAAAGAATTTTTATCCATTTCAGATGCAATTATACTTTAAGAACCTAATAAATAATTATAAGTTGACTTGAATAAGAACTTGGTTGTACTTAGAGGATGACTAAGTTATGAACTTGAGGTGACTTAAGTTAAGAACTTGAGGTGACTAATCAAGAACTTATTAAGAACTTGATGTGACTTAAGTAGAAACTTAAAGGAACCCTTTAAATTAAAAACTTAATTAAAAACTTAATTAAAAACTTGGGGCAACTTAATTAAAAAATTAATTAAAAACTTGGGGTGACTTAATTAAGAACTTTAATTAAGGACTTGGGTGACTTGGGGTGAAGGTGTTAAGTGTCTTAAAGCGGAACTGTGGGGACGCCTTGCTTTGGCGTGTGTGTGGGGGGTGGGTGGGGGGGTGGGGGGTCGGGTGGGTGGTGGTTGTGTTGTGTGTGTGTTGTGGGTGTGGGGTGTGTGTGTGTGTGTGTCCCGCGCCCCCTCAATCACTAGGGCCAAGTGATCACAGTAGGGGCATTTGACCTATTTGCCGCTGGGGGCTTTGCAGGTCAAGTGATCACAGTAGGGGCGTTTGACCTAGTTTGGGGCCCCTGAGCTTTGCAGGTCAAGTGATCACAGGAGGGGTCGTTGACCTAGTTTGCTGCTGAGCTTTGCAGGTCAAGTGATCACAGTAGGGTCGTTTGACCTAGTTTGCCGCTGAGCTTTGCAGGTCAAGTGATCACAGTAGGGTCGTTTGACCTAGTTTGCCACTGAGCTTTGCAGGTGCGCTTTGCAGGCCAAGTGATCACAGTAAAGGGGCGTTTGGCCTCAAAAACTCAGCGGGAAACTAGGCCAAACGACCCTACTGTGATCACTTGGCCTAGTTGATTGAGGTGCGCGCGGGATAGCACACCCACCCTAACCGCCCTACCCCCACCCCCACCCCACGCATGCACACACTCAAGTCACTTCTAAGTTCTTAACTTTAAGTTACCCAAGTCACCCCAATCCTTAATAAGGCACCCCAAGTTCTTACAAAAGGGAAGCAAAAACTGAAATCGAAAGTTTAGAAATTAGTATTGAAAAGGATAACCTACACAGATGTTTGTTTGTAGGGTCGTTATTTTTGGTTATTGAAGTCTTACTTTTTAGAGAACTATAAAAAGCTATTTTGGAGTCGCCCGGTCGAAACTTGTTGAGACCGGGTGAGCCCGAATGAGCTTTTTATAGTTCTCTAAGCGCCTCACATGCCGCACCTCATGTGTATAGTAACTAGTTTTAAAGAAAGACGGACCATCTAAATTCAGGGCTCCTCGAGTGAGTGACCCCACCAAACCGACCGCTGGCGCAAAATCACAACAAAACTGACCGCTGGCGCAAGGAATGCGCAGGGCCCGACTGCACCGGGGGTTTTACGGATAAACTGGACGGCGGCTTTCATGACAGAATACCCCTGACACAAACACTGACAAGACGAAGCACTCGGGGTGACACAATTCATACCTGCATAAAGAAGAGAGAGAGACTCTTTCGCCGACATTTCAAGGCTGGTATGTGGCGGGCTGAGGGAAAAGAAAAGAGAGAGAGAGAGAGAAAACATCCAATCAAGCACCACCCCAGAGTCATATTCAGAACCCCCACCCCCAAACCCCACACACACTAAAGCAATTCCCGCTTTGGGCCCTTTTAAGCAGGGTTTCCAGATTTTGCACCCAAAGTTTTTTTGAAGTTTTCTTTCATATTGGTGGCATTCTAGAATTTGCTCACACAAAAAAAAAAAAAGAAATTAAAAGAGAAAAGAACCTAAATGTGAACCAGCAACGCAGCACCTCCCCCCCCCCCTCACCCCACCCCAATACTCCCTCCTCTAAAAATGAAAAGAATGAGAAGGGGGGGGGGGGGGGGAAACAAAAAAAAAACCCCCGAACAAACGGATACAAAACCGGAAAGAAACCCAGAAGAGAAGAGAAAAAGAAACACGCCCCGGTTTTTTACAACATACCCATCCAATTTGCGCCGTAAGGCTTTACAAGCATTGTGTATTAACCTACACTTAGGCCTCCAATAACAGCAGAATAGTATACAAGATTGGTAACAGTTTTTTCGGCGCTCATTTTTAAAAACAAAATAATTATAATTAATAAAAAAACATGAACAGTGATGATCTACTACAGCTACAGAGCGACCTAATCCGTCTTGGACTTACAAATGAAGAAGTTGATGACCAAGCTGTTATGCCCCAAAAGGAGAAGTTGTATTCTTTGGCAGCATGGGGAAAAACAAAACGTTCCTCGGCAATGAATTCAGCATAGAACAGATTCAACAGATGTCGCCACAAGACATTATAAAGTATCATAACAGGTATGAAGCGCAACTGGGATCAAGAATGGTAAAAAGTGTAGGACAAACGGTTCTTAGTTTGTACACTAAACTAGTTAGTAGATTTGCTCCCATCGATTCTGAACAAGACTTTATGTATGATTAACGCAGGATCCAGTTTTAACAAAGTCATTAGAGTC
>CM031611.1:82880061-82881402 GCA_018398815.1 Conus ventricosus | reverse complement strand
ACGTTGTTACTTTGCTCCGTGTTTTCCTATTCCATTTGTAGTTTTACCCGCTGTCCTCCCGTTCTGAGTTTTCCATTTGTATCTTTTGTCTTATGGTCAGAGACACTTCTGTGTCCATACCCCCCCCCCCCCCCACCCCCACCCTCCCTCCCCTCGTACGTCCACCTGATCCTCCCCTACCCATCCTTCCACCCACTCTGTTGCCAGGCTCTGGAATTTCCGTCCTTTTTCAGATCTTCGATGCAGTCTGTTCTCTGTCTGTCTTCTTGAAGTCCATCTGATACCCTGTCCTTTCCGCGACCGGCGTGTTGTGATGGTCTCCTGATGATGTTGGTGCTATGTGAGAACCTCCGCCCACGAGACTTGTGGTGTTCTTATTTGTCTGTCTGTTTACAAGATTGCACAAACACGCACACACACACACACACACACACACACACACACACACACACACACACACACACACACACACACACACACACACACACACACACCAACGCACACAGGCATATACACAGACATACATCAACACACACATACACACACACGCGCACACACACACACACACACACACACACACACACACACACCACACACACACACACACACACACACACACACACACACACACACACGGAGCTCACGTGAGCACTCACACAGACTCACAGACGAACACACACACAGACACACACATAGGCACACACAAGCACACACACACACATACACGCGCACGCACGCACGCACACGCACGCACACACACACACACACACACACACACACACACACACACACACACACACACACACACACACACACATACACACACAAGCACACACACGAATACACGCGCACGCACACACAACACACTCACTTACACACTCACACACACACACACACACACACACCACACACACACACACACACACACACACACACACACACACAACTTCTGAACCAAAGTTAGAAAAATCATTTTCTGTAGGTAGAAGATGTTTCAAGGACGGAGCTACTGAATGTTGGTGTGGATCCGTGGTGCTGATCCTTTCAAATAACGGATCCAGGATCATGTGGCCGACGGCAGAGGTCTGCCTTTTCCGGAGTATCTTTGTAGTTCATGTCTGTGGAAGAGAGTGATCAGTGTGTGTGTGTGTGTGTGGTGGGGGGGGGGGGGGGTGCACTTGCGCAAGTTTCGGTTGTGTTCAAAGTGCGAAATTATATACTCACGATTTATGTGAAAACACTGAGCACGTATTTGTGAGAGTGTTGTTGCGTCACAGTTTTATTTTTGTTTCAAACCAGGTTTTTTTTTTTGCCCCCCCTCCTCCCCCCCCCCCCCCCCCC
>CM031611.1:82870061-82872561 GCA_018398815.1 Conus ventricosus | reverse complement strand
TATCAGTTTACGACACCCATCAGTTGTCTTCTTGTATCCTTCCCCTCCCCCCCCCCCCCCCCCCCCCCCGCGCCCCCCAGTGTAGCAAGCTGACCTCAGGGCCCCCAGGTTAGGTCAACAAAGCCCTGTACCGGTGTGGCTTTTCACACGTCGGGGCCGTGCCCTGGGTGACGAAGGGAATCGCACCTGGCGTGCAGGGTGGTGAAACATGAACGAGGGCTGTTGACGATGTCCGGCCAGGTGCTGTGAATTATCCATGCCATCATCTGTACTGCGGGATGATTGCTGCTGTATCTCCCCCCCCCCCCCCCCCCACCTCCCCCCGCCCTTACCCTCTACACACACACACACACACTCTCTCTCTCTCTCTCTCTTCTCTCTCTCTCTCTCTCCTCTCTGTCTTTTCTCTCTCTCACACACACACACACACCACAAACTACACACACACATTCTCTCTCTCTCTCTCTCTCTCTCCTCTCTCCTCTCTCACACACACACACCACACACACACACACAACACACAACATACACTCTCTCTCCCCTCTCTCTCTTTCCTCTCTCCACACACACACACACACCACACACACACACACACACACACACACAAAACACACACACATACACACAACACACACACCACACACACACAACACACACACACACACATTCACTCCCCACCCCCATGTTGTCTCGCCCCATCCTTCCTCCCCCCCCCCCCCCCCCCCGCCATCTGCTCCCTCACATCCCAACCATCGTGCTGTTTGTGCTTTCTGCTCCCCCTCTCCACCTCTCTTTCTCGCAATGCGCTGTTCTCTCCCGGCATTTTCTTTCCCACTGTATCAAAACATGACTATAGAGCTTCTCTCTCTCTCTCTCTCTCTCTCTCTCTTCTCTCTCTCTCTCTCTCACTCCTCTCTCTCTTTCTGTCTCCTTTCATTTAGATCTACTTTTTTTTTTTTTAATCGGTGTTTCCATTTGCGAGTCGAATACTTTTATTTCTCTATTTTGTCTTCTAATTTGTTTGTCTCTTTCGTTCGGCAAAACCCCAGTAAATCTTCTTTAAATCTGATCTTTCTGGTTGGTTTGTTTTTTTCTGATACAGTAAGCGAATGAAAATAAAACAACACATAAATAAAGGCAGAAGAAATTTTTGAACTAGAACGCCGATCTCTTCCATATAAATGCACACTACGAAGTTATAAAAGAAGAAAAAAGAAGAAAGGGGGGGGGGGGGGTCTAATATAAGAAAAGCACTAACTTTAATATAATCAATAATCATCTAAATATCATTTATGTCTATAGGGACTAAAAACCTGGACACACTTTTGTGTTGTGCACTTCTTTTCTTTTTTTTTTACAAAAGGGCGCTGGTAATTTCAATAATCATGATTTCAAACTGTAACTTATTTCCTAAGTGTGTTGTATTGCCTACTTTATATGTTTCTGCCAGTTTTAAACATACGAGTGGCAATTTCCCTATGTTTTGAACCGTGTTACCTTTTAACATGAATTTGGGCTGTTACTGGTGCTAGCAAGTGTTTCCGTTGTATCTCTGTAAAAATTTTTTTGTATTATATGGGGCCCAACGACTTAGCCTGCAACCCCTTTCAAGCTGCCTTTTTTCGGTAAAGTCGAGGGGGAGGGGGGGGGGGGGGGGGGGGGGGGGGGGGGGGGGGGGGGGGGGGGGGGGGGGGGTGGGGGGAGGGGGGTTGTCGTATGACCTCAGGGGGGGAGGGGGGCCGAAGGTTATGTCAACAGCTGATTGAACCGGTTACCTGTGGTGTGGCTTTTCACACGTCGGGCCTGCTATGAGGGGGAGGGGGGGGGGGGGGGGGGAGGGGGGGGGGGGAGGGGGGGGGGCTGAAAATGGACGAGGGATGCGAGGCACGTCGGTCAGGCGCTGTGAATTATCCATTTGGGCCCTTGCAGGGGAGGGAGGTGCGTGTGTGTGACTGCGCTCTCTGCCTTCATTTGTGTCCTTGGATGTGTGGGGTGTGTGTGTATGTGTTGGGGGGGGGGGGGGTGCTGAGGGGGAGGAAAATCCGTGAACACATATACATATTCACGTTCACATGTGCACACAAACGCGAATGCACTTGTATAGGGAGCACGCACGCGCGCGCACACACACAGTACGCACGCACGCAGCACGCGCACACACACACACCACACACACACACACACACAACAACACACACACATTGACATGAATTTCATGCACTGACAGGAATACATGCACTTGCGCACACATATACGGATATAACACATACGTTAAAACGCTCTCTCTCCCTCTCTCTTAACACACATACACGCCACACACACACACCACACACCACACACACACCCACACACACGCACGCACGCAGCACGCACGCACACACACTAACACAAAACACACCCACACACCCCACACACACACACACAAAACACACACACCCCTAACACACACCACACACACTAACACACACACACAGACACTAACACACACACACACACAACA
>CM031611.1:82861793-82867461 GCA_018398815.1 Conus ventricosus | reverse complement strand
TGAAGACGTAGTTGTCCTGCGTTCACCCGTCTGTTCCGCTTTGTGTATTAGATCAGCGCGGCTTTTTGTGGGTTTTTTTTTGCACCCTGTTGCGTGCGTTTATTTGTATTTTCACTTGTAAACAATGCGAGGAGCAGCCAGCAGAGGTAACGGAGCTGCTCATGTTTACCAGTCGCCGGGACGTTGTCAGGAGTCCGATATATATATATATATATATATATAAATCGGTGGAAAAAGAGAGAGAGAGAGAGAGAGAAGAGAGAGAGATGAGAGAGAGAGAGGAGAGAGAGAGAGAGAGAGAGAGAGAGAGTGGCATACACGAAAAACCAACAAAAACTGAGCTGTTGATCTGTTACCAATCGCCATGATGTTGATAAAAGCACAATATAGACATCAATCTGTGAAGAAAAAAGAAAGAAAATGAGAGAAAGCGGCAGAGACGAAAAAAAACAATCACTGAGCTGTTAATCTTTGTCAATCGACGGACGTTGACAAAAGCACGGATTATATATCAATCTAAGGGGGAGGGTGGGAGAGCGGGGTGGGCAGGGGCGAAAAACAAGCTAAAAATGGGCTATTAATTAATTTTTTTTTACCAATCGCCGGCACCTTGACAGAAGCATGGCATATGCATCAATCTATGAGGAAAATAAATAGTGGCAGAGACCAAAAAAAGACACACACAAAAAAGACAAGAAGACGTCTAAGAAAAAACTTGTGCTCTGATTTCTTCTTGGCAGGATGATCCCTCGCCCTCCTCACCGACTCGAACGAATATGTATGTTCTCTCTGATTATGTGCCGACCTGTTCTCTCTGCTCTTCTGGTCTCTCTCTGGTCTGTCTCTGTCGTCTGTCTGTCTGTCTGTCTGTCTGTCTGTTCTCTCTCTTCTCTCTCTCTCTCTTTCTCTCTCTCTCTCTCTCTCTCCCTCTCTCTCTCTCTCTCTTCTCTCTCTCTCAAGCACCGAAAAACAGAAGCGATCGTGTGAGTCAGATCTTTCATTGTAGCGTCGCAGAAAGGTCAGCAGCGAAAAAAAACCCCGTCTGAGAATGAAAGTGCAAATGGATATTTGTAGTGGAAAGAGAGCAGCAGCAGCCTTGCAGCAGTAGTAGTAGGGTTAGTAAATGGTAATGGTAATACCGCTAAAGTTACTGGCGTATTATAAGATCATTATCATGTGAAAACGCCCATCCTTCTAGATGGGTCGGAAATTTATGGAGCATGGTATACATTTGTGTTTAACAGATCGTCTCACCCCCCCCTCCCCCCCTTCCATGCCATATTCTTAGATGGGACTGCGAAATTGATACAAACCTCGAAAAAGCGACATTTGGTACTCCTTATTCTGGTTCAGCTCCTTTCAGTCAAGGGCTCACTTCACGCCCCTTCGCGCTCTTTAAATTTACTTTTTAATTTGTTTATTTTGCATTTTTACTTTACCTTTTTTTTTGTTTTTTTTTCCTTTTTTTTGGACTCATTCAGTCCCAATGGAGCCCACGGCGAAGATCCGAAGAATTACCGAGATCGCAGGATACGATGCTCACGACTGACTCCTAGACTTGGCTTTTTTTTGGAACCGACGGTGAGCAAGGGGTGGACGGGCCTCCCCAATAGTGCGGGTAGGTGCGTGGGAAGTGGCGCCCACGAGGGCCTTGCTGTGAGTGTAGCTACTACCTTCAAGCTCACGCTCCCAACCGAATGTCATGTGAAATAAACAGTAAATGCTCAACCCCCTTGAGGAAACCCGAGAAAGAGACTGTTGCAACTAGATATGTCTCATTTTTCTTTGAAATTGGAGGCGAAAGATTGCCCGTTCAAATGATTGCGCTACTCATCATTTTTCCCATTTTCTTAACATTGATCCAGAGTGAGAAACATTCAACTTCATAACTATGAATCTTTTTTTAAAACTTGGAGCCAGCCCAGCAGAGCATGTTTACACTGGATTACATCGCCATGAGCCCTTACCTACCATGGCAGAAGAGGACCGTTTTATTGGTTTAGCGTTTATCTATTTATGTTATAGCAAGAGTATTGTTTTCAGATTTTTGTTCCTTTGTTTAGTTTGGGTTCTTCAGGCTTCACGCTTGGCATCAATGAATAGGAACAAGTCATTGGGCAACCTTCACGAGCAGCTATTCTTCTCCTTCTCGCCAAGTATATGATTTGCCTCGTACATACACCCTCATCCTTAGTTTTTTCATTCATTCGTTTCGTGTTTCTTCCATGGAAGGGTTGGCATCTACCACGGTTAATTTACACGAGTTAGCGGTTCCAAAAAAAGAACAAAAAAAAAAAAAGAAAAAACGAAAGATGAAAAAAAAGGCACAATAGAGGAGAAAGAAGAAAGAAGAGAAATGGAAAATGAACAGACGGAGAAGAGCAAGAGTAGATTTAGGATCATCAGTAGAAAGAACCACTACACAACAAAAGCGGGTGCAGGGCCCCCGGGGGGGGGGGGGGTCTTTTTGAATAAAAATCAGAGGCGGGCTGGCACTCGCGGCCGGCTAAGCGCTCTTGTCGTCTCTGAAAGTGATAGGTGGCATCCTGGTGTGTATTACCGAAGAGAGCCACCGTGGTCGCCGTCACCAAACGTAACTCAGCAGCAGTGGAGTGTTTCATCTGTAGACGCCTAGGACCGACATTGAGATGGACTGCTCTCTCGTGGACTGCTGTCGCTGGCTCGCGACTACGTGCGAACTGGCGTGTAGTTGTGCATGATACGAGCCAGGGTGGGTGAGAGTAAACGCTGCAGAGAGGGGACGAGAAGAGTGAATCAGGAAGAAAAAGGACAAACAAGGTTAAAAACAAACACACACAAACAAACGGTTTTTTTTTATTTTAACAAACAGAAGGTTCAACATCCAACCCACAATCGTATAATACAACATGGTTCAAAAAAACAAACATAAACCGTACAAACAAAGGTTAAAATATCAAACACAACACAGGCAACGGTACAAACAAGAGTTAAAAAAAGCAAAAACAAGCAAACGGTACAAACAAGGGTTTGAAAAACAAACGGTATCAAACAAGATTAAAATAACAAACAATACGTACAAACAGGTTTAGAAAAAACAAAACAAACGGTATAAACAAGGTTAAAAAACAAACACGTACAAACAAGGGTCAAAAAAACAAAACAACTCGTATAAACAAGGTTAAAAAATACAAAAAACCGGTACAAACAAGGTTACAAACAGACAAACACACAACACGGTACAAAAACAAGGTTTAAAAAAAAACAAACAAACGGTACAAAAACAAGGTTAAAAAACAAAAACGGTTATAAACAAGGTTAAAAAAAACAAACAACCGGTACAAACAAGGTTAAAAACAAACAAACTAAAGTACAAAAAGGTTTAAAAAAACAAGGAACACACAATTAGGTTAAAAAACAACAACAACAAAAAACGGTCAAACCAGGTTAGAAACAAACGGTACAAGCAAGGTTTAAAAAAAAACGGTACATAAAAGTTAAGGTTAATGTGCCATAGCCTGATGGCTGTTGTGGCTGCGATCTATTTTTTTTTTTAAATGAAAAAATATTTTTTTTTCCTTTTTCTTTTTTTCTCCCACACATTTTAGAACTTACATCATGCCGCTCAGAAGAAGGCAGTGCGCGAGATTTTCACACATGTATAACGGGCATGTCCATACATGACATATCATTGAATATTCTTTTTTGATAGTCCAGATAACCAACGCAACTATGAAATCAACATACTGAAACCAAAAGCTGCAGGAAATTCGACCCCACTGAGTGAAGGTGGTTCCAGCACTTACAACGTCGGCCTGATGCTTGCGCAAACGCCCTTACTTTTTGACTATGGGGGGCCCTCTTATTCTTAAAGCAGAAGAAAGGAAGCAAAGAGGAGCACACACCCAACCCCCCGGAAAAAAAAAGAAACGGAAGAGAAGAGGCGAAAATGAAGAAAAGAAAAGAAAGAAGAAAGTAATAAAAAGAAAAAAAAACCTAGAGTAGAGGAGGACAAGATCGCCCTCGGCCACCCCACCACTCACTAACAGAGTGACGAGAGAGAGAGATGAGAGAGAGAGAGAGAGAAGAACCAGATGAGAGATGAAGGGAGTGAGACGAGAGAGGAGTGAGAGCAGGATTTATGACGTTTCTTATTGCCTTCAGCTGAGCTAGCGTTACAGCCAAGGAGACTTGGAACCATTGGAAGAAATGATAGCAATGATAAACGAGGTAATAACAATGCAGTTGAAGACGTCGGTTGCCGCGAGCATGATGGTACACGATTCAAAGTGCATGGTTTAATTTTACCCCCTCCATAAAAAACGGGCATTGTGAGCTGTCTAATGACCTCTCTTCCCCATTCCCTACCCCTCCCCCTCCTTCCATCCCTCTCTCCTCTCTCTCTCTCTCTCTCTCTCTCTTTCTCCTCCCTCCCTCCCCTCCCTCCCTCCCACTCTCTCTCTCTCACTCTCTCTCTCTCTCTTTCTCCCTCCCTCCCTCCCTCCCTCCCTCCATCTCTCATCTCTCTCTCTCTCTCTCTTTTCCCTCCCTCCCTCCCTCCTCACCTCCCTCCCTCTCTCTCTCTCTCTCTTTCTCCCTCTCTCTCTCTCTCTCTCATCTCTCTCTCTTTCTCCATCCTCCCTTCCTCTCTCTTCTCCTCTCTCTTCTCTCTCTCTCTCTCTCCTCCTCTCTCTCTTCGTCAACTGAAAACTGCGGCTTGTTCAATAAATCGATGCTGGAAAGTACTTTCAGCCAAATATCGGCAGCGGGAACATGTTGATAAATATTTTACAAAATGAAAAAAGAACAGACAAGGAAACAAAAAAAACACACACAGTTTCTGCAAGGTACTTTCTGTTTACCTCATTTTCCGACCACGTTCAGCCATTCTTTTATATCCAGCACCCAAAAATAGTAACCAAACATTTAGTTGATTGGTTGACAGAAGCGCCACGGATTTTTTGTTTAGTTTTTGTTCTTTTGTTTTTTGTTGTTGTTGTTTGTTTTTTTTTAACTTGATCCAACGGTACTTTCCCCCCCCCCCCAACCCGCCCCCGCCCCCCTCTTAGACGGATCCGTGTCAGTCGCTGTGGGTTTCTAGAATTGGACGTATCATAAAGGCGAACAGAGATTATAAAAAAAAAAAAATGAAATAAACAATTAAAAAAGACGAGAAGTTCAAAACAGCCCTAATTTCTAAAATCGCCGTCCATCCCATTCAAACTCGGCACGTCTATCATCCGCGACCAAAGGACCGACCGAGAGTGAAGTAGCGTAGAGAGCGAAAAAGGTTTGAATTGAAATGAAATGCCTTATGAATATTATGGCGCACTCATGTTTTAGTTTCCATCCCACCAGAAAGGGAGAATACTCTAAGTGAGTTGATGTGGATTAGTCGCACAGGAATACTGCCACATTCAGACCCTCGAATAGTCGGTGTCACCCATGTGTTTGCAGACTCGTGCTTAACTTGAATGGGCTTTATGGATAGGTGTGTGATTGCAGACGTGCTACTTGAAATGGGATTTATGTAGGTGTGTATTTGCGTGACGTGCTAACTTGCAATGGCGCACGTATATGATCGCCGCGGTGTGTCTTGTCCTGAATGGTTTTTTTTTTTACTTCCAGCCTCTGGGCGCAAGAAAAAAATTCGATATATAGTAAAAAGCAAATCCAACAAAACAGACAT
>CM031611.1:82824293-82836793 GCA_018398815.1 Conus ventricosus | reverse complement strand
TAAATGTATGAATAGATAAGTAAATGCATAAATAAACGAATAACTACAAAAAAAAATTAACTAACCGTTTGGGGAGTGGGGGGGGGGGGGGGGGGGGGGGGGGAAGGAAGTAAAAGGAATGCTTCAATTTCTTTTCTTAAAAGTCATGGTGTTCGTAAGCTGCTCCGCGTTTCTTGCTGGACGCATGAGGACAGTCAAGGCGCTCCACTGTGCTGTGTCCTCAGCGGTATGCTGATGTCACTCCATCCTCTGTCAACGTCATCGAACCGTTATGTCTAAACGAGCAGTTCATTTCTTGCTTTCTCTTTCGTCGGCTATAACTCCGAGGTTCTTCCTTCACTGTGCTGATTGTTTTGAATCCCATCATGAAGTAGATAGCCCCATTTCGTGATTGTTATTGATTAATCCCATATGAAGAAGATCGCCCATTCCGTGATTGTTTGGATTTAATCCATATGAAGAAGATAGCACCTTTCCGTGATTGTTTTGAATCCCCATATGAAGTAGATCGCCCCATTCCGTGCTTGTTTTGAATCCCATCAATGAAGTAGATAGCCCCATTCCGTGATTGTTTTGATAAATCCCATCATGAAGTTGATAGCCCCATTCCGTGATTGGTTTTGAATCCCATCATGAAGAAGATAGCCCCATTCCGTGATTGTTTTTGATAAATCCCATCCTGATGTAGATAGCCCCCATCCGTTGATGGTTTTGAATCCCATCTTGAAGAGACAGCCCCATTTGTGATTGTGTTGAATCCCATCATATAGAGGTAGCCGTATTCCGTGTTCGTGGAGGAGAACGTCTGAAGACAACTCCGGTATAGTCTGATGTTTTGTTCCTTTGGAGTTGGGGGCGTGGAGCTGAGGAAGAGGTGATGGACGGGGCTGGAGAGGGAGAGGATGGGGGGGGGGGAGTGTTGCATCATTCCTTTGTCAAACGATTGAGTAGTGGGTTGGATAGAGTGCGTGCATTACTAATGTGCGTGGCATTTTTTTTTTGTTAAACTGCCATGCCGGTGACATTACAATCTCCGGTTTCGTAAAGTCTCGGATGACCTGGAAAAACGCTGACCTGGAAAGCGAATGGAATCTGCGTAGATGTTGATTCGAAAAGAAAATCTTTGCCCGCCTGCCTGTCGCAAGTGGAATCGAACCGGTTTACCCATGGGATGAAGAGAACTAGTGTTTAGTCACTGGGCCAATCAAGGCACAGTAAAGAATTTTTTGTTAAAGCAATGAAGAGTATTGACATCAAGCTCTGAGAACTTACATAAGCCACTTCGGTATGTTAACTTTCCTCACACGGTCTCTTCAACCAGGCCGTATGCTTGACTTGCACGCTTTACTACTCATGTATGGTAAATGGACATATGTGCGGATTTGGAGACTTTGTGAAGTCGCTCATCATAGTCGCAGTCGATGTATAACCATTTCGTGGGAACTAGAAAAGAACTTTACAAATGTGTTTTTGGTGGGCATTTTTGGTTTTGTTTTTGGAAAACTGTTGGAAAAGGAAATGTCAGGAAAATATTAAAGAACAAAAACAGAGTTTAATTCGAGAAAAGTAAATCTGTTTCGCGAATGGTGTAGAACGTGAGATGTTGAGGGGCCTATACTACGTTGCTTTCTTGCAAAATATTACGCCTTTTTACCTTTTTTTTTGTTGGGGTGGGGGCGGTCATTGGCTATAACGTGTGCGAGTTCTACTACGTGTATGGGACTAGGTATGGAAGGAGGAAAAAACGTATCTTCGTTTTTTTACCTTTGCCTTCTTTACATTGCACATATCTTACTTTTAGATCTCTCTCTCTCGTTGTCTCTTTCGCCTGTTCTCTCTGTGTCTTCTCTGTTGTCTCTCTCTTGTTCTCTCTCTCTGTCTCTCTCTCTCTCTCTCTCGCTACTGTCTTTCTCTCTCCTCTCTCTCTCTCTCTCTCTCTCTTCTCTCTCTCTCTCTCGTCTCTGATTCTTGGTGTTTGTTGCTTTTGTTGTTTTTAATTCCTCAGCTGCTTTCTCCTCTTTCTCCTCGACTCTCCTTTTTCCCACCCTCCTTCTTTTTTTGTTATTCATTGTGATTTTTTGCTTTTTGTGTTGTTTTGTTATTCATAATTGTCATCATCATCATCATCTTCATCATCATCTTCATCATCATCATACCATCATCATGTCATCTTCATCTCTTCTTCTTCTTCTTCTTCATCGATCACTGTTTGGGGAAGGCAAATGGTGCTAATTGAAACGTGCTCTCTGATTTTGTAAGACCTAACTTTACACGCACGGCAGCCGCACGCACACACACACCTTACAGTCACACACACGCGCGGCACGCACGCACGCACGCGCGTCGCACACACAAGAGCAAGACACACAGACACTCACACACACACACACACACCACACCAACACACACACACGCACACACTCAGCCGCGCGTGCCACACACCACACACACACACCACACACACACACAACACACAACACACACACACACAACACACCACAAACGGGCGCGCCGCGCTCTTAATTGCGAACGTGTACCGTGACATCCGGGAGACAGTTGTGGAAGAAGTCGCCTGTTCCTATTCCCCGCCAGGGATGAGAGCGTATCGACGCGGCCTCCGCCCGGTTCCATACGTTCATGCCGGACGATTCTGTTACCCATGGGCAAGGGAGTTGACAGAATTGAGCGAATCAAGTCGCCCGAAAGTATTAATTGTATGCCATTATCCAGAAAAGAGAACAGTGGGGAAAAACCGAGACAAAGTTAACAAACCTATTCTGGTGTTGATAATCATCTTCATTGCACAACATTCCTTCTCTTCTTGGATGCGAATCGTGATAATGATGAACTCTTAAGGGCCAAGGTTGAAGGAAATCTTTTTTCAATGAAATTGAGGGACATGATTCTGCATCCACGCCCGCCCCCCCCCCCCCCCCCCCCCCCCCCCCTTCCTCCCACCATCTTCCCGCACTAAAATAGTAAAAACCGGGGTTTTTCGTATGATTGGTAGGAAGAAGCCGTCGGGAATTTGTTGTTGTTGTTGTTTTCGGGATTTCTGGGTGGGACCGACATTCTAGACGTGCTGGGCTGTTTGATGGTTTGAGCGTGGTCGGAGAAGCCCGAAGTCCCACTAATCGGTGATGCTGGTAGCAGGTCCAGCCGTTGTTGAGGGACGACATAACCGAAATTTGCAATGGGGAGTCGCAGACGGATGAACAAACAATTTAAATCCGTCAAAACCTTGAAAGGAGTTTTTTACAATGTTCCTGAGGCGGCCTAAAATATAAAAAAAAAAAAAAAAAGGTTGTGTAGGTGCCGTTTGCATACATGCCACTCGTTTTACACCATTTTCTTTATCTTTGAAAAGGTGAGAAGGCCCGTGGGCTTTCCCTGTCGTGTTCCACTCACAGTGAATTCGTATACCTTTTAGAGTGTTGGGGACTTGCCGATGTGAGACAGAAAAACTCTTTTATTCAGCAGGACTCACGAAATCCTGACTCAGAGATGTCCCTCATGATGTGATCTTTGAATATTGAGGGAGATTATTATAACATTTTTTTTTTAAAGCATTTTGTTCCTTTTGCTTTGATTTAATTGAGGATTTTGTTTTTGTTTCTGTCCGTCTGTGTGTTTGTCTTTTGATTCACCTTGCATCTTTGGGTGGTTCCTCAGGGCGGGCTCAAAGACTGTCCCCTTTTATTATTTGCCATAATGTCTTTAGTTTTACAACAATTTTTTTCCTCCCACACTTTCGTTTGGTTGGCATTATACTCTTCGGCTGGCTGCTCTGGGGGGTGCTATTGTGTTTCTTTTTTGCACCCATGGTGGTGAGAAACACCACTGTATTATGGATTGTGGTGTGTTCTCATTTGACGCGGGGAAGCGCCGACACAACCAGCGTTGTCTCCTGATGAGTCCGTCCAGCGGGGCGAATAGGCCTCGGAGACTTGGATACAATATCTCTGCCTTCAAAAAGTGGATGCGATGCAGCTAGTGATGAGTTTTCATATCTGTAACATAATTTTTTTTTTTAAATTTCATTTTCCCAGATTTCTCCATCTTCAAACTCTCAGTCCCTCCCCTCAAGTCCAAAATCTTAGCCAGACAGTTTCAGTTGTTGGCCTGCGCTTGTTTGTTCCCCCATTATGAGATTGTCGTCTTTGTGATTTTGTCTGACTTTATTCAAGTTTAAAAGGCTGTGCCAGTCTGAATAAAGTTACTCTGTTGTTTGGTTTCCTTATGCTAGGTTCACACTATGGAAACTGTGGGAACTCTGGCAGTCTGGCGTTAAAGAACTGCTTTGGAAACCGTTCAATAAATAAATGTGACTGGAGTTTCGTCGACACTGGTGAACGCTCGACGAAATTATACAGAAAAACTGCGAGCTCCGCCCCTTTTTTGCTCTTTTCGCGGCCATTCACGCTGTGCGCGCGTTTTGCTCGGACTTCCCTGCTATTTTCGCCTTTCTTTTTTTTTTTGGGTCAATTTCAGTCCGTCTCGTGTACAAAACTTTGTTGAATACTGTTACACTTTGGAACGATATGGAAATCGGTAGCGTCAGTGTCTAGTTTTATTCTCGGCTTGTATTTCCAAACAAACTCTTGCAGACGAGATTGGAAGGAATACAGGCTTGGGCATCTCTATCGGGAATATCGATAGAGGTAATGCAGTTTGTTTGAAAGGGGGTAGGTAATGTGTGTTTCTCGGTGCAGATTTCGGTTACCCGACAAGAAATTGGGGCTGTTTCCAGGCGGTTTTCGCATAGTGTGAACTTAGCTTTAGGGAGCAAAACATACCCACTTGCTTACTGTTTTTTTTTTTTTTTTTCTGATCTAAGATTTTATGGAGGAAGGTAGATCTTTAACAAAATGTTCCGGTGTTGTGTTTTTGGAAAGGTGAGTTTTAAAAGGTGTTGAGTAATGATTTTTTTTTTTAAATTCTTGTGAGTTCCCTTCAACGCGGTGTCAGCCGTGATATGGCCCTCCTGCGGTCGGCGGGGCTATAAGCAACATTACCATTCCCAACTTTTGTTGCTTTCAAAGCCGAGGTGACTGTAGGCGGGACATTGAAGCGAATTAAAAAAAACAACATAGGTTCCAGGTTCCGCTGGAGTAACTAGACAAACTTTTAACAGGGACATACAACACGATGCACTTCGACCTCTTAGCCTTTCTTCAGGCCATAAAAAAGAAAAAAAATAAGGACAATGGAAAACAGATGAATTCGAGCGTTCCCTTCCTGTTCGGCGCTAAAAAAAATGGGTGTGAAATGAGAACGAATATGAGAAGAAATAAGAGATTTGTCCCTTCTTCGTTTTTCATTGTCCTAAATGTTGTTTGATTTCGCATGAAGAAGAAGAACCTAAGCGGTCGAAACGCATCGTGTTTTGTCCTGTGGTCCGTATGTGTCTAGTTTTGTTCAGCGGAACCTGAAACTTTTCTATGAAAATTCTGTATCTTTTCTCTCGTATAATGGCAGTCACTAAATTGATTTTCGTTGGTTTTAAGAAATGAAGTCTTGTATAGAGTGTCATCGTCTGTCTGTCTGTCAATGTCTTCATGTAACTCTTGTTCCGTGTGTGTATTTATCTGTGTTGTAAGTGGTGCGTGCGCGTGCGTGCGTGCCGTTGTTTCTGTCTGCCCTAGTTGTCGGTCTGGTCTGTCTCTCTTTCACCCATCCGTCCCTTCTTTCTGTTTCCCTCAATTTGTATGTCTATATTCTTTCTCTGCAGCCCATTTTAGACACTCTCTCCCTGTCTCCTCTGTCTTCTATGATTTGCGCCCCCCCCCCCCCCATTCACCAACCCCCCCCCTCCCCCTTTGTACCCTCCCCGTTCGTTTCCTCTTGCTCTTCTTCGTTTGCTGCCTCATTCCCCTTTGTCCTTGGAAAAGAGACACAGGAAGAAAGGAGAGGAGATGAAACAAGACAAAGGGACGAACCGCAAGGACAGACACGGCAACAAAGAGAGAGGAGAGGGAGAGAGGAAAAGAGAGAGAGAGAAGAGAGAGAAGAGAGAGAGGGGGGGGGTAGGACAGCGGGGGTGGGAAAAAAGAGAGAGGCCCAAATCAACACAAAAAAGTTTAAAGTGTTTGGGTTTGGCCTTTCACAGAGAGAGGAGAGAGAGGAAGGAGAGGGGGAAAAGAGAGAAAAGGGAGAGAGAGAGAGAGGGTGAAGAAGGGGAGAGAAAGAAAAAGAAGAGGGGGGGGGGAGAGGAGCGGGGTAGAGTGTAGAGAGAGAGGATAAGAGTTTAAGAATTAAAGAAAAAAAAAAAAGAAGAAGAAAAAATAAGAGAGCCCAGATAGACAGACGAAAAAGAGAGAAGAGAGAGAGAGGAGAGAGGGGGGAGGAGAAAAAAGAAAAATAAAAATTTAAGAGACTTTAAACAGAGAGACAGGAAGAGCCCAGTGACGGACGAAAGGGGTTGGAAAAACAGAAGAAAAACCGATCCACACAGTATCAAATGAAAAGACTGTTCTGGGGTTAGAGAGAGAGAGGAAGAGAGAGAGAGAGAGCGAGAGAAGAGAGAGAAGAGAGAGAGAGGGGGGGGGGGGAAAGACGCAAAAGGCAGGAAAGGGGAGAGAAGAGAGAGAGAGAGGAGAAAAGGGGAAGAGAGAGAGAGAGAGAGAGAGAGAGGCCCAAAACAGACAAAACAGATGGGGAGAGAAAGACAGAGACAGACAGAGGGAAAGAGGAGAAGAGAGAGGGGGGGGGGGGGGGGGGGGGGAAAATAAAGAAAGAAAAAGAAGACAACGGGAATGAGACAGAGAGGAGAAATGTGAATGTGGGACCCCCTTTTTTTTTTCCCAAACCCCTTTTTGGGAAACGGGAAAGTTTGAACACCTTTAAAAAAAACCCCCCGGGGGGGGGGTTTTTTTTTTTTGTGGCTGTCGTTCCCCCGGGATGGGTTTCCCCCTTTTTTTTTTTGTTTTAAAGGGGGGTGGGTGTGGGGGGTTTTTTTTTTTGTTTTGGGGGGGTGTGGGGTGTGTGGTGGTTTGGGGGGGGTTTTTTTTTGGTTTGGGGGGGGGGGGGGGGGTTGGGGGGGGGGGGGGGGGGGGGGGGGGGTTTTTGTGTGTGTGGTGTGTGGGGGGGGGCGGGGGGGGGGGGGGGGAAAATTTTGGGGTTTTTTTTGTGTGGGGGGGGGGTTTTTTTTTTTTGGGGGTGGTGGTGGTGCGTGCGGGGGGGTGGGGGGGGGGGCCCCCCTGCGTGGTTGGGGGGGGTGGTGGTGCCCCGGGGGGGGGTGGGGGGGTTTTTTTTTTTTTTTTGGGGGGGGGGGGGCCCCCCCGGGTTTCCCCCCGGGGTTTTTTTTAATTTCCCTTTTGGAAAACCCCCCCCGGGGCCCCCCCCCCCCGGGGCCCCCCCCCCCCCCCCTTTTTCCCTCTGTCCCTGTTTTTTTTCTTTTTTCCCCCCTTTTTTTCCCCCTTTTTTTTTTCTCCCCTCTCTCTCTCCCCCCCCCTCCCCTCTCTCTCTTTCCTTTTTTTGTCCTTTTTTCCCTTTTTTTTCCGTTTTTTTTTTTTTTTTTTTTTTTTTTTTTTTTTTTTTTTTTTTTTTTTTTTTTTTTTTTTTTTTTTTTTTTTTTTTTTTTTTTTTTTTTTTTTCCCTTTTTTTTTTTTTTTTTTTTTCCCCCCCCATTTTTTTTCCCCCCGGGGGGGGGGGTTTTTTTTGGGGGTTTTTTTTTTTTTTTTGGGTTTTGGGGGGGTTTTTTTTTTTTTTTTTTTTTTTTTTTTTTTTTTTTTTTTTTTTGGCTTTTTTTTTTTTTTTTTTTTTTTCCTTTTTTTGGGGTTTTTTTTGGGCCCGGCCCCCCCTTTTTTTGGTTTTTTTTTGGGGGGGGGGGGGGGGAAAAGGGGGGGGTTTTTTTAAAAAAACCCCCCCCCCCCCAAAACCCAAAAACCCCCCCCCCCCCCCCTTTTTTCCCCCCCTTTTTTTTTTCCCCCCCCCCCCCCCAACCCCCCCCCTTTTTTTAACCCCTTTTTTCCCCCCCCGGGGGTTTTTTTCCCCCCCCCTTAACCCAAAAACCCCCCGGGGTTTTTTTTTTTTTTTTTTTTTCCCCCCCCCCTTTTCTTTCCCCTTTTTTTTTTTTGGGGGAAAATTTTTTTTTTTTTTTTTTTTTTCCCCTTTTTTTTTTCCCCCCCCTCCCCCCCTCCCCCCCCCCCTCTTTCCCCCTCTCCCCTTTTCCCCCTCTTCTCCCCTTTTTTCCCCCCCCCCTTCCCCCCCCCCCTTTTTTTTTCCCCCCCCCCTTTTTTTTTTTCCCCCCCTCCCCCCCCTTTTTTTTTCCCCTTTTCCCCCCCCCCCCTCCCTTTTTTTTTTCCTTTTTTTTTTCCCTTCCCCCCCTTCTTTTTTTCCCCCCCCTTTTTTCCCCCCCCCTCCCTTTTCTTCCCTTTTCCCCCCCCCCCCCCCCCCCCCTTTTTTTTTTTTTTTCCCCCCCCCCCCCCTTTTTTTCCCCCCCCCCCCCCCCCCCCCCCCCCCCCCCCCCCCCCTTTTCCCCCCTCTCCCCCTTTTTTTTTCTCTTCCCCTTTTTTTTCCCCCTTTTCCCCCTTTTTTTTTTCCCCCCCCCCCCCCTCCCTCCCCCTTTTTTTTCCCTTTTTTTTCCCTTTTTTTTTCCCCCCCCCCCCCCCCCCCCTTTTCCCCCCCCCCCCCCACCCCCCCAAAACCCCCCCCCCCCCCCCCCAACCCCCCCCCCCCTTTTTTTTTTCCCCCCCTTTTTTTCCCCCCTTTTTTTTTTTTTTCCCCCTCCCCCCTTTCCCCCCTTTTTTTTCCCCCCCCCCCCCACCCCCCCCCCCCCCCCCCCCAACCCCCCCCCCCCCCCCCCCCCCACCCCCCCCCCCCCCCCCCCCCCCCCCCCCCCCCCCAAACCCCCCCCCCCCCCCCCCTTTTTTTTTTTCCCCCCCCCCCCCCCCCCCCCCAAAAAAAAAAATTTCCCCTTTTTTTCCCCCCTTTTTTTTCCCCCTTTTTTTTCCCCCCCCCCTTTTTCAACCCCCCCCCCTTTTTTTCCCCCCCTTCCAAAAATTTCCCCCCCAATTTTTTCCCCTTTTTTTTCTTTTTTTTAAAAATTTTTTTTTTCCCCTCTCCCCCCCCTTTTTCCTCCTTTTTTTTTTTGTTTCTTCCCCCCCCCCCCCCCCTTTTTTCCCCCTTTTTTCCCCTTTTTTTTTTCTTTTTTTTTTCCCCCCTTTTTTCCCCCCCCCCCCCCCCCCCCCCCCCCCCCCCCCCCCAACCCCCCCCCCCCCCCCCCCCCCCCCCCCCCCCCCCCCCCCCCCCCAAAAAAAAAAACCCCACACACAACACACACCACACACACACACACACACATCCAAGTGAAGTCTCTTCTCTCTCTCTTTGTCTCTGTCTGTCTTTGTCTCTGTGTGTGTCTTTGTCTTTTCTTACTCTCTCTCTGTCTCTCTCTTGTCTGTCTGTCTGTCTGTCTGTCTCTGTCACACACACACACACACACACCACACACACACACACACAAAACACACACACACACACACACACACACACACACACCCAAAGTGAAGTCTCTGTCTCTCTGTCTTTGTCTCTGTCTGTGGTTGTCTTTCACTCTCTGTGTGTCTCTGTCTCTCTCTTTGTGTGTCTGTCTGTCACACACACACACACACACACACACACACACACACACACACACACACACACACACACACACACACACACACGCACGCACGCACGCACGCACGCAACCCAACGCACGCACGCACGCACGCAAGCACGCACGCACTCACACACACACACACACACACACACACACACACACACACACACACACACACGCTTGAGATGAGAAAGAAGAAAGAATTAAGTGGGAACAGAAGGGTTATGAAGAACGAGAAAGATACCGTGACGGACAAACAAAAGCTAACAATCACTAACATGCTCCGCACCAGGCGAGTGATAAGAAGAAGATTATTCGTCTCTGTCCTCCTCAACTCCCAGTGATGTATGGAATCTGTCTCTCTTCTTGCGTAAAACGCTGACGTTCAGACAAATTTGCGACTTTCCGATGTCCTGCTTTTGTTTTTTTTCGTTTTTTCTGTTCATTTCAACAAAGAATTCGTATTTGTTTTATTTTCCTCTCCTCTCTCTCAAAGCTTTGATCATCATTTTTTGTTGTTGTTGTTCTGCCATCCCTTCAAAAGAGGCTATGTCCTAATTATTAATTAAAACAATGTTCGTTTCAAACAAGATTTGGGTTGCCTTTGACTTCTGCTTTGAGAGGAACATGTGGCTACAGAGTGTTGGCAAGAGTAAACAGTAAACAGAACGCGCGCGCGCGCCGCCACGCACGCACCACGCACGCACGCACAGCACGCACGCACGCACGCACGCACACACACACACACACACACACACACACACACACACACACTCCACAGCACACAACACAACACAACACAACCACACACACACACACAAAACACACACACACACACACACACACACACACACACACACACACAACACAACACAACACAACACACACACACACACACACACACACACACACACACACACACAAAACACACACCACACACACATATATAATATATATAAAATATAATATATATATATATATATATATATACACACACACACACACACACACACACACACACACACACACACATACGCACGCACGCACGCACGCTCGCAGTTCGTAGAGGAAAGCACAGCATTAGTTGGGGCACACTGGTGCACACTGTACCTGATAAACAATGAGCTAATCCAAAACATTTACCCTATCCCCCCCCCCCCCCCCCTCCCCCGTTATACGACGAAACGCGACGACACGAAATTTAAAAAAAAAAACCCCACAAAAACAAAAACAAAAAACGTTGTTTACCGATGAGCGTGAGGAAGAAACTTCGTTATGTTCCTCAGTTTGGGGCATTCCCTCAAACAACGGGGATGGGATTTGGGAGAGCTCCGCCACCTATCACGTAGATGCTGGATCCGCCGTTCTCTGGATCAGATCCATTCCAAACTTTGAACAAGTTCGTCGTTAGCCTCTGCCTCACCAAGAGCACAAACAGAATTACTGGGGGGGGGGGGGGGGGACAACGAAGGAACAAACGATGACAAAAGAAACACAACCGTTTCGACCTATTGGGTCTTCTTCTTCTTCTGCGGCAAGACAAAGAACATTCGAAACAACGAACGCAAATGAACGAAGAGAGACGAGTCGTACATCTAGTGTTCGATCGGGTGCAAAAGTTTTGGTCTCTGCGAAGTTTTTTTTTTTTTTTTTTTTGGGGGTCAGAATGGGCGAGACACTTTTCTTTGCGTTAACGTGTTATCTGGCAGTCAGCCAGTGAAGGAATCAAGAGACTCGGGTGTAAAAAAATTTTTTTCTATGAACAGTAAACAAGTGGGGTATTTTTGCTCCCATAAGAAAACCTAACACAGAGTAACTTTTATTCAAGACCGGCACAGCATTTTAAACTTGATTAAAGTCAGACAAACACAAAGACGAACAATCTGATAGTGGGGGGAAAAAACAACGCGCAGGCCAACAACTGAACTGTCTTCATAGTAATGACTTGGCAAAGATTGGACTTAAGGAGGGGGGGGGGGGGGGGGTGAAGATGGAGAAACTGGGAACATGAAATTAAGAAATATGTTACAGATATGAAAAACTCTTCACTTGCTGCATAAGGGAACCATCGCAAATCCCTTTTGAAGGCAGATATATTTGTATTGCCTGCTCCGAGGCGTGTATGTGTGTGCCTAAATTCTCTCTCCGATTTTTTTTTTTTTCTGACCAGTACTAGAAAGAACCAAGACCATTCCCTGTAGCATTAATGAGCAGGGTCTCCGTAAGATCGTTCCTCCCGAAATTTTCCATCGTGTCTGACTAGCTCAGTGTGGTGTGTGTGGTGTGTGTGTGTGTGCGTGTGCGTTTTTGTGGGGCGGTGTGTGCGCGTGCTTGCGTGCTGTCTGTGATTACTGCTTTTAAAAAATATAATCAGAGCTGAGAGAGAATTTAGGAAACACACACCACCCCCACCAGCACACCCCCACCCCCACCACCCCCACGCACCCCCACGAACACCACACCACAACACCACACACACAAAAAAAAAAAAGTTTGGTAGCTTCTTTCCAAAAGAAAAAGTCCAAACTTGTTTGAAATTTTTGAACACCCCTTGTTGACACTCCGCCGATGAAACTGTCTGCAAGAGAAGATAAGACAACCCGGGTGATTGAAAAACAAAGGCATTTCAAACGGCTTTTCCGACCAATCAGAAAATTTTACTATTTTTGGTGTGTGTGTGGGGGAGGGGGGGGGGGGGCATGCCTGAACATATTTAGAAAAAAAAAAATCTTTTTTTTTTCATACTTAGATGCAACACAAAATTGGTTAAAAATCGAAGATGACGTGGATTGTAAACATACGAAGCTATAGGAGAAAAATTGACGACAAATTCGTCGTAGTTTACCTATCTGTGCCCTCTCTGTCTTCAGCATAAATGTATGGAACGATGTGTGAT
>CM031611.1:82797059-82824193 GCA_018398815.1 Conus ventricosus | reverse complement strand
TTCACTCCTTACTGTCGTCTTCTTGTCTGTCCACTTCTGTCTTCTGTCTGCCTTGTCACTGCTTCCCCTGTCGCTGTTCCTTGAAAGATGGTGTTGAGCGCTGACATGTCCCTACCACTTCGGCTTTTTTTTCCCTTAGTGAGGTTAGTCAGGTCCTCACGGCGATCGCATGCTGCCTGAGGGTTTTCTGCGGGACCTCGTCGTTTTTTGCAAGACCACCCACACCCCCGTCTACAGAACACCCAAACCGATCCACTTCTGCCATACAGGAACACCGACAACCACAGGCCACAGTTTCAGCCCCAAGAAACCAAGATCTTATCTACAGAGCCCTTTCTCAAAAAAGAAGTTAAAGAAGCCATCGAAATTAAGGACCAGACGCCCCACCTGAACAGAGATCAAGGTTTTGAACACCCCCCCCCCCCCCCCCCCCCCCCCCATCTACAATCAGACCCTGACAAACTGGTCACCCCACACAACATTCGCCCCACCAGGCCTCGCTGCCAAAAACAGCAACAGTGAGCTGAAGAAGACAGGGTGACCCTGTCGAAATATTCTCCAAGTAAGTCTTGATTCTGAGCCCAAACTATTTTCTAATGTCGAATCCAGAATCCAGAAACCTATATTCTTATTTAAGACTATGCATGGTTTATGTGGATATCTATAAGTTTAATTCCTCTTTTCTCTAGTATGATAATAGCATACATCGTTGGTTGGATTTCTATAAATAACGGCTTTGTCCTGAAAAAACGACAACAGTTTACATCGACAGCGTGGACATTTTTTAAAAAATCCTTTGTTCTGTCACATGTAAACGGCGTACACCGTTTGGGGGGGACATCTGCGTAAAATCCCTCTGTTCTGTAATATGTCATTTCATGCATCGTTTGTGCGGCATCTATAGATAATGCCACTGTTCTATAGCAAAACAATGATATACATCGTTTGCGTGGACATCATTAGACATACCTCTGTCCTGCAAAGGAGTGCGACGGGCATAGTAAGTCTGCCCTGCAATGTGCCAATTACACACATCGTTTTGTGGGGGGACGTCTAAAGAGAATGGCTCGTTCGTAAAATCACAGCAGCATACATCGTTTGCGTGGACGTCTCTCTTCATTGTAAACGACGATCCCAGATCAGTCCGCTGGACAACGACGTCAATTCCTTGTCTACACTGAAGTGCACGGAGGATCCGGAAAAAACTTTAGGACGCTCACGGTGACCAAAGACCACCAACAATTTGCATCTTTATCATTTAATATCTTGCCAAAATGGTCCACAAACAATATGCGAACTCCAAGAAACTAAACTCACACCGAAGAAAGGAGGAAGAGTGGGGAGAAAGTAGGTGGTGGAGGAGGTGGGGGGGTTTGGAGGGGTGGGGGTGGGGGTGGGGGGGGTGGGGGGGGGAGGAAGAACAGAGAGGAGAAAGGTGTTACAAAAAAATGTGTAACACTCCAAAAACAAATTTTCTCCTCAAAGTTTAAAAAAATAAAAATAAAAAACACAAAAAAAAAACCCCTTCCATAACCTCTTATTACATACGTTTCAACGCCCTATTATCACTATTATCGCCATTTTTCCATTTCACCACGGTCATATTTTTAAATTTTAACTCCCTGATCCCCTCCTTAACGGCTCGTTTTCATCAAAAACCGTTTGCGCGATAGAGAGATTTTTGTGGTTTCTCGTCTCTTCGTTTTCACTGTCCTAATTTGTTTGTTTTGCCTGAAGAAGACCAGGAGGTCGAAACGCATTGTGTTGACCTGTAAATTTTTCTGCGCCTGTGCGGTAATTAAAAACCTTTCTTTCATTGTTTTTTCAGGTCGAAGAGGGTGGAAGAGGATGGAAGCAGTGCCCAAATGACGATGATCCCGAAGGTTGTCAGTGCCTCCCAAAACAAAAAGGCAGTTTGCACAGCTCGACGATCCCAAGCGGGGGCGACCCCATGAAGGAGAATGCTGTCCAGACTCCCCCGGGGGGGGGGGGGGGGGGGGGATTCCATGAAAGGGGCTGTTTCGCCATCAATGGCTGAGGAGGGAGTGGACTGACCGTTTGTCCTTCCCTCCCTCTTCCAACGCTTTACTCTTCACCCTCTTCTCTGCCCCTTCCCGGCCCGTTGGGGATGGGTAGTCCGTAAGTGGGCAGACTGAACCTGTTGCACGAAACATGAGATGCTTTTCTGGGGATCTGTGTGTGTGTGTGTTGTGTGTGTGTTTTGTGTGTGTTGTGCTGCGTGCGTGCGCGCGCGCGTTGTTGTATTACAGCGTGTATGTTGTGCGGAGTGCGTGCGTGTGTGTGTGTTTGTGTTGTGGTATGTGTGGGGCGTGAGTGTTAATCTGTGCAATGCTGTGGTAGTAGATGTGCTCTGTCTCTGTTTTATCTCTCTTCTCTGTCGTTGTGCGCGGATCCGCCTTCTTTTCTCTTCTCTCTCTCTCCTCTCTTCTCTCTCTCTCTCTTCTTTTCTCACCCCCACACACCACACAACAACACACACACCACACACGCGGGCATAGAATTTCACATAGTTTAATTTATATTAACATGTGATATGATTTATCAAAGTGATAATTATATTCAATGTGATATAATTATTCAACATGTGATATGTTAACAACAGTGTTGATATTGCTTCTTTTTTAAGAGGGGGTTGGTGGTGGGGTGGGGGATGGGCGTGGGGAAGAAGACCGTTTCCTTTTTTTGTTTGTTTGTTTGTTTGGTGGGGTTTGTTACTTTTCGCAAAAATTGTGTCCTTGTTTTAATACATAGGTTTTTTTTTTTTTTTTCGGATGGGGGGGGGGGGGGGTGCAGGAGGGATTAGTTTTACAAACTCATTCCAAAAACGATTGGAATCTTTGGGGAAAAAAAAGGAAATTTTGAATGCCCCCCCCCCCCCCCCCCCCCTCCACCCCCCCCCCCCCCCTAGATTTTTCTTAGTTGCCCACAACCCCACCCCACCCCCATCCGCCACTGTCCCTCCGATCCGAATCGTGACTTCATTCATTCTGACCAGGGAAAGGGGAAGAAAAACAACACACCAACACAACAAAAAACAACAAACAAAAACTGCGAACAAACTAATGTCACCACAAAGGCCACGACATCTGGCCTGGGGCCGAGAAGGTCCCACCCTGCGCGTCAGTGTAGGGACAGGAAGGCGCCGGGACACAGGGCATCCTGACCCCCTACCCTCCCTCACCCCCCCCCCCAATCGAATCCCCACTTGGTATTTCATCTCCTTTCCCCCCTCCCCACTCTCCCCCTCCGCCCAACACCCCCCCCCCCCCAAGTTCCATCGTTGCACAGAAGAGAGAGGAGAGGAGATGAGAGAGAGAGAAGGACAGACAACAGAAGACAGGGCGACAGACAGGCGACAGACAGACGACAGGGCAGACAGACAAAGTGAGTTGTGATGGGAGGTGGGGAGGCGGAGGATGAGGGTGGTAGCCACGTGTAAGGAGCGAAATACGAAAACTAACGAGCCATAAAACCAAACAAAGACACGCACAAAAAGGACACAAAACATTCACATCAAACAGTATACGTTTTGCTTCAAAACGGAAAACTTTTACGGTTAGCCCCCTTCACCCCATCTTCTCTCCTCTTCGTGTCTCTGCATGCATATGTGTGGGGTGTGTGTGTGGTTGGTGTGTGTTGGTGTGTGTGGCGGCGTGGTCGTGCGTGCGTGCGTCGTGTGTGGTCCCCCTGCACAGAACACAACCGCCAACAACAACAAAAAACAAACAAAAAGCACAAGATAAACATTCCCGTGTTTCTGTGGCCAGTGAAACGGAAGGCGAGACAAGGGGAAAGCAGGTGATTTCGGGGGGGGGGGGGGCTGGTGAGGGGGGGGGGGGGGGGAAGGCTAAAACACCTTTTCAGCTCGCTTACCAGGCCTGTGCATCAACTGCCCGCGCTATTGTGCTTTGCGGACGATGGAGGCATGCCGCGGCGATTTGGTTCAGCCCCAAATGCTTGCGGCGCGTGCGCGCATTCCTTACGCGCGCGGGCGTGTGTGTGTGTGTGTGTGTTGTGTGTGTGTGTGTGTGGTGTGGCGTGCGTGCGTGCGTGGTGCGTCGTTCGTGCTGCGCGTTATCGTGTGCGTTTTGCCCCGTAATGTGTGTGGAGTATGTTCGCGCGCGGCTCCTTGCAATGTGTGTTGTGTTGTGGTGTGTGTGTGTGTGTGTGGTGTGTGTGTGTGTGTGTGTGTTGGCGTGCGGCGCGTTTGGGGTGTGTGCGTGTGTGTGTTTGGGGCGCGCGGCGCCGTGTGTGTTGTGGTATATCTAGCGTCCCCAACAAGCTTGAAAAACGTTCTTCGTTATGCATGTCAATTGGAAAATGCTTTGTCTAGGAAAGAGCCACTGAATGAGGAACTATATGGGAGCACAGTAGCTCTAAAAGCGGGCAACAGATGTTTATGGAAAACTGGAAGAAAATCGTATCATCCAAAAGGAAAAAAAATGTGAACGTCAGGAACAACAGCTCAACAAACGTTTTGAGGGAATCATTAAGTTTCCTAGGAAAGCAGGGAAAAAGTGTTGACGCCTTTTGAGCTTGTAGGTTGCCATAGAACCGCTTGTTGCTTTCCCCGTTGTTTTTGTTCTTTTGGTTTTTGCGCTGCGGGTTTCCAAATATTTCTTTTCATGATGGAGAACCCTTAGCCAAATGGTGAGATCCATCCCAGATCTCCACAGCAAGATTAAAAAACACAACAAACCAAAAAAGAACAAATCGAAGCTATATAAAATCAGAAAAAAAAGAGAAATAGATACAAAAGAATAATCATGACAGACACGAGAAAATAAAATAGATTATAACGATGATGAAGAAGATGGTATGCGGGGAAGAAACTGGGTGTTTTTTTTTTCTTCTCTCCAATGAAGATTAAACATAGGAGAATGAAGATTAAACACAGAGCGGAGGAAAAAAAAAACTGGTGATGCGACAATCTCCAAAGTCCCCTCCCCCATCTAGCGTGGCGTGTGCGCTGGTCTGCGTGCACGAAACTACATCTGCTCTACTCCCTGACAACACACACACACACACCACACACCACACACACACACACCACACACACACAATAACGTGCGCGCGCGCGAGCTCGCTCACACACACACACACACACACACACACACACACACACACCACACACACACACACACACACACTAACGTGCGCGCGCGCGCTCGCTCACACACACACACACACACACACACACACACACACACACACACCACACACACACACACACACACACACAAACGAGCGCGCGCGCATTCGCAGATTGTAAATGGGTGGTTCTGGTCAATCGTACAACCTCCTTTTGAGACTTTAACTTCCCGATAGCTCTACAACCACACACAAAAATGACTCAGTCAGGACTGATATGCCGTAGATCAACACTGTCATGGGACCTGTAGCAGACCTAGTACTGACCTGCATGACCGCAGACTTGACCACGGCCATAGAAAGCTGTGCGCCAACGAACGTATATGTAAACACGACTTTGGTCAAACACTGGTTTTTTGTCGGACTATAACGAACATATGTAAACACGACTTTGGTCAAACACTGGTTTTGTCGGACTATAACGAACATATGTAAACACGACTTTGGTCAAAAACTGGTTTTTGTCGGACTATAACGAACATATGTAAACACGACTTTGGTCAAACACTGGTTTTTGTCGGACTATAACGAACATATGTAAACACGACTTTGGTCAAAAACTGTTTTTGTCGGACTATAACGAACATATGTAAACACGATTTTGGTCAAACACTGGTTTTTTGTCGGACTATAACGAACATATGTAAACACGACTTTGGTCAAACACTGGTTTTTGTCGGACTATAACGAACATATGTAAACACGACTTTGGTCAAACACTGGTTTTTGTCGGACTATAACGAACATATGTAAACACGACTTGGTCAAACACTGGTTTTTGTCGGACTATCGTTAGCTGAAGCCGACTCGCTGTAGGGGGACTCAGTATGACTGTCTCTGATACATTCTACAGACGTCCTCAAAAAACTTTGCAATGTGTGAGTTGTTGTTGCTGTTGCTGTTGTTGTCGTCGTCGTCGTCGTCGTCGTCGTCGTCGTCGTCGTCGTACCCTGGCTAAAAGACTCCAGGGATCATCCGAACAGCCGAAGTACTTGAACTCTATGGTACAAATGCATCAGCTAGGGATGAGAACATGACCTGTGTGACCGTTTTTGATTATCCCGCCGGCCCACGTGGGCAGCCACACTCCGACTTCGAGGGATTTGGAGACTGATGGTGTTATGCTAGGAGCTTGTCACAACTGAAGACAATCCCCGCATAACTATGCAGAGCATAACAACATTTTGATGTAGCCTTGGTGTTCTAGAGTGTGAGCGAAAATGGTTTGCAGTACTAATTATCAATACATACACATACACACACGCGCGCGCGCGCACGCACACACCACGCACACGCACAGACACACACACACAACACACACACACACACACACGCCAACTCAACATTTAGCTTCGAAAACAGTTCGCAGTCTCTTGCGTGATGGACTCGTGCATTTTGATTCCCCCAGAAACTTTTAGTGAACAAAAAATATGACGTATAGGTGGACGGCCACGGATGAATAGCGGAAGAATCAGGCACCAATCGCAAGAAACGTAAGAAACAAAAGTTCTCATAATTCAGCGAATCAGGTAGCCTGACATTTATCAAACGTAGTAAAAGTGTCAGATGGATGATAAAAGCGACGTTTAAACAGCCTGCTCTATAATCAGCTTCTTTTCCGTTTAAAATCTAATTCATCTTCAGTACGAACAAGATGAATGTCTCGTCTTTAGCAGCTGTAGATCAGAATGAATAATTATTTTTTAAAAAATTTTTAATCCCACATTATGACCCGCCATTATTTTTTACCGCCATGCACTGTGAAACCCAGCAACGCCCGCTGATTGGTACACGACATGTGCGGCGTTTCTCAACTTTCTACGGTAAGCGCAGCGTGGCGCGTTCCGCTATCGCCACCATTAACACACCGACATCGCCAGTCAAGCGCGCATGGCTGCGCATCATTTGCTCACCGTTAGCACGTGTGCGCGTGACATGTCTTCTGCCCCCCCCCCCCCCCCCCCCCTTCTCCCCCCCCCCCCCCCCCCCCCCCCCCCCCACGCACGACAATTACTGGAAGACTCGTTGGTGAAAGGGGGAATATGCGAGCCGAAAGCACTTGCTAAAGCGCTCATAAGGAAGTAAATGCACGTGATGGGGAGAAAATGGAAACTTGGCACTTGGCAAGAGCTAAAAATAATGTTAAATAAATAAATAAAATAAAAAGTTTAAAATTTTTGCACTTGCGCCAGAGCTCCGAAGTAAAGAATACACGTGGAAAAGAAACGCCATGAAATTTTGCACTTGCACAAGAGCTCAAAATAAAGACTGCAGAAAGGGAAATTAATGCTGTATAACTTCGAAATTGCACAGGAGTTCAACACAAAAAATACGGTTGAACGAAAACAAACAAATCACAAAGTTTCATGTATGCAAGAGATCACTGTTATGCTAGGTTCACACTATGGAAACTGTGGGAAACTCTGGCAGTCTGCGCGTTAAAGAAACTGCTTTGGAAACCGTCTATAAATAAATGTGACTGGAGTTTCTGTCGACAATGTGAACGCTCGACGAAATTATACAGAAACTGCGAAGCTCCTCCCCTTTTTTGCTCTTTTCGCGCCATTCACGCTGTGCGTGCGTTTTGCACGGACTTCCCTGCTATTTTCGCCTTTCTTTTTTGGGGGGGTCAATTTCAGTCAGTCTCGTGTACAAAAACTTTGTTGCCTACCTGTTCACACTTTGGAAACGATATGAAACTCGGTAGCGTCAGTGTCCTAGTTTCTTCTCGGCCTGTATTTCCAAACAACTTTTGCAGACTGAGATGGAAGAAACAGGCTTGGCAAATCTATCGGGAATATCCGATGGAGGTAATGCAGTTTGTTGAAGGGGGTAATGTGAGTTTTCTCTGTGCAGATTTCGGTTACCCGACAAGAAATTGGGGCTGTTTCCAGGCCGGTTTCCATAGTGTGAACTAAGCATTAGGGCTAAACGTCAATAAACAAATAAATCAATAAATAAATAAATATACAAAACAAAGCAAGAAAAAAAAAAAGAAGAAGAAAACGCAGTATCACATTCTCCCGCCTGGCCGAAGGAAGGCATTGTCTGAAAACCATTCTCAAGGTGTCACTGGAGATTCTACAATAATACCAGGCAATAAAGAAAGCGGAAAAAAAAAAAAGAAGAAAAAAGAAAACAAAGAAAGAACAAGAAAAACGAAAGAGAAGGAGGGGGGGGGGGGTGAGAAACACACAGATAGAAATACAAAAGACAATCCGACGGTGTCGATGCGCAAGGCAATGCCATTAAATTCTCTTTTGTTTGTTAATGTCACCTTGGAGGAACGAAACGTATAATTCACAACGTTCAAAGAAAGAGAGAAGAAGGCACGGTCACATTTTCTCCCAGAAAAAAAATATCATACTGGCTTTGTCAGTAATAGCTTTCGTTTGATTTGATCGTCAAGCTTGATTTTAAAAACCAAGAGAAAGAAAAAAAATTGGTGTGTGTGTGTGTGTGTGGGGGGGGGGGGGGGGGGGGCGGGGGTGAGAGATATGAGTCATAATGCTTTATTCACGAAAGCATTATAAATAAAACCTTGTAGACGGCAATAATCCCAGTGAAATCTGTGTTTTGTGTCAACCGATGTAACCCTGCTTTGAGCTGAACAGAATATGTGTGCGTGTGTGCGTGCGTGCGTGCGTGCGTGCGTGCGTGCGTGTATATGATATGTGTGTGCGTATGTGTGTGCGTGTGCGAGCGTGCGTGCGTCTCTCTCTCTCTCTCTCTCTCTCTCTCTCTCTCTCTCTCTCCTCCCTCTGTCTTTGTCTCTGTCTGCATGGATGGATGGAGAGAGAGAGAGAGAGAGAGAGAGAGAGAGAGAGAGAGAGAGAGAGAGAGAGAGAGAGATTGGGGGTAATAGTGGCGTGCCTGTTCGCGTGCGTGTACGCGCATGTTCGCTCTCATCTGAACACAAGCTCGAGTCACAGCCGTTGCCAGAATGGAAGCAACGACGGGGACAAACACACAGGGGCGGAGGCGGCGTGGCTTCATCAATTGTGCATCACGCTCTCTTTGCTCTCCCCAACAACAACACTCTTTGCTCCGCCGCTCCTTGTTGGGGACTCCGCCAGACGGAACCGTCGTTGCTTTGATGACGCCAGTGTGTGTTCCTGTAGTGGGCCTGGGTGCCAACGTCTTATCTTCTTCTCCTCCTCCTCCTCCTCCCCTCTCTCCCCTTCCTCTCCTCCGCCCTCCTCCTCCTCCTCACTCTCTCTCTCTCTCGCTCGCTCTCTCTATCTCTCTCTCTCTCTCTCTCTCTCTCTCTCTCTCTCTCTCTCTCTCTACCTCTCTGTCTGTCTGTCTGTCTGTCTGTCTCTCTCTCTCTCTCTCTACCTCTCTGTCTGTCTCTCTCTCTCTCTCTCTCTCTCTCTCTCTCTCTTCTCTCTTTTTTTTTTCCTTCTCTCTGTCTCCTTCTTGGCCCCTTCTATTTTTCCTCCTTCTCCTCCCCCCCCCCCCCTCTTTCACTTCCTTCTCCTCTTCTTTTTCCTCCAGTTTCACCTCCTCCATTCTATTTTCCATTCTTTCTCTCCTCTCCTTTTCCTCCTCTATCCACCCCCCCCCCCCTCTTCTTCCATCTATTTTTTTTCTTACCCCCCTCCTACTTTCCCACACCCCCCCCCCCCCCCACTCCTTCTCCTCCTTTCTGATCCTGCTCATGTTTGCCTCCTCCACTCTTTTCTCGCTCCTCCCCCCCCCCCCCCCCCCCGCACCCCCCCCCCCCCCCCTTTCTCTTTCCCTCGTTCTCTTTTTCTCCTCCGCCTTTCCTTCGTCTTTCTCTTTCCCTCTTTATTTTCTCTTTCGCTCCCCCCCCCCCCCCCCCGCTGGTTTCCCTCCTTCCTTCTTCTCTTTTTCTTTCCCCCTCTCACTCTCTTTTTCATCCTCATCCTTTTTTTTCTGCCTCTTTCTTTTTTTTTAAATTTCCGTCTTCTTCCCTCTCATTCTTCCCTCCTCGTCTCCCTTTCCCCTCCTATTTCACTCCTCCTCCTTCTCTCCGGGGACCAAACGTTCACCACCTCATACCAACAGGTGAAAACCGACGAATCTTCCCTCCAATCGAAAAAACCGTTTATAGATTTTGACCAACCACGAACCCCTCTACACAACTACTTTAAAAAAAAAAGAAAAAAAAGAAAGAAAATCGGTGTTCTAGTTCCTGAGATATCTGCGTTTCACACGTGCTGGTATGAAATTATAGTTTTTCGCAAAACAAATGGCTGGCGATGGGGATTCATGCAAAACAGAACGTCTGGCGGTGAAAGGGTTAATACTTATAAACAGAAAAAAAGACCGAGATGAAGAGTGATCAAAGACGTAAGTTAAACATAATCTAGTTTCAACTTCACTTTTTGTTTCGTTTATCCTGTTCATGTTTGATTTAAAAAAAAACAAAAAAACAAAAAAAAACCAAGGCCAATATTGTTTTCAGGTTTAGGGGATCAAAAAGGAAATCTCTCGATTACTTTCAACCATAACTTTGGTAGTCCCCATGCCTCAAAAATGGCAAAGTCTTCGGACTGGTGAGGGGAACAATCGGAAATCTTTCTCAGCCTGCTTCCCAGAGCCTCTCCCCCCCCCCCCCCTCCCCCCCTCAACACACACACACACACACACACACACACACACACACACACACACACACACAACACACACGCACACACACACCTCACCATCGCATGACTCCCAAGGACACAACAAAGATCGTTGTATAATGTAATACCCCCAGAGAGCAGGAGTATCCACAGTCCATTCTTGACCACACGCAGGCCGCCAGACTACCTCCAGACTGTCTGACCACTTTCTGGAAGGCCAATCTGTCAGTGCGCCGCCCTTTCTGTCAACTCTCTCTCTCTCTCTCTCTCTCTCTCTCTCTGACCACCGATCTGACGGCCACTGGTCAACTGTCCGCAACTGGCAAACTGCTCGGACCGAGGACGTGGGATTTCCGTTATAATCACACAGCTGGCTCGACGACTGTTTGTTTAACTGTCAGGGAGATCGGGACAAAAGAGGGGGGAGGAGGAGGGGATGAAAGGGGGGCATGGTGGGTGGCGGGGGGGGGGGGGGGGGGGGGGGGGGTAGGGGGTGGGTGGTGGAGAAAAGCCAATCTCCTTGACTGACAAGAACAGGTGACGACCATTTTTTGTTTGTTTGTTTGTTTGTTAGCTTTAATTTTTTTTTTCAGTGTGTTTAAGATTATAATGAGAAAGGGGATGGGGATCTCTCTCTCTCTCTCTCTCTCTCTCTCTCTCTCTCTCTCTCTCTCTCTCTCTCTCACACACACACACACACACACACACACACGCACGCACGGACGCACGGACACACACACACACACACACACACACACACACACACACACACACATACATACATACATACACACACACACACACACACACACACACACACACACACACACACACACACACTGACTGACTGAAACCATTTACTGTCAGATTAACATAGTGTTGTACTGACATTTGAAAAAGAAAAACCTTAACAAATTAATGAGATAACGAAAATAATACAAAATGACATCTGAAAGACATAATCATAAAGGAAAATTAACAGGGAAACATTTCACATTTGTCAGTAACATAATAAAAATCAGAAATAGTAACAATAAAGCAAATTACATCTTAACTGTAACACACACACACACACACACACACACACACACACACACACACACACACACACACACCACACACAAACTCATACACCACACAAGATTATCTTCTCTTCACCCTTGCACACGTCTACCCCATAACCCGTCACTCCTGAAAGAACACGATGAGTCGGCACGGCAGATTAAACCCTCCCCACACTGTAGTGAGGAAAGTGGACACTTGGGGGGGGGGGGGGGGGGAGAGAGAGAGAGAGGGGAAGAGAGAGAGAGAGAGAGAGGTAGGAGAAGAGAGAAGAGGAGAGAGAGAGAGAGAGGAGAGAGGAGAGAGAGGAGAGAGACAACAACAACAAAACACACCAAAAACAGCATAATTTCGTTTCCTTTGAAAGGCATCTTCCTAATCTCAGAATTACTTCTTCTTTTTTTTTCCTTTTTGTTTTTTTTCTCCCCAGAGAATGCCAATGAAGACTGGAATACAATTTCCATTGGAAGAGAATGTCATAATATGTACATCCGGTCTGTATACAACAGACTTCCGTTTGAAGAAGAGGAAGAGACAGACAGACAGACAGACAAACAGAGAGACAGATGGAAGGGGTGGGTGGGGGTGGGGGTGGAGAGAGAGCGGGGGGGGGGGGAGATGGATTTATTGATTGATTGATTGATCATCTTTATTCCCGAAGGTAACAGATAAGACAGTCGTACATGAGACGGAGACGGGGAAAGGGGCAGTCAGGATGGAGAAATAAAGAGCAAGCCAGCGATTAGAGAGAGAGAGGGCGGAGAGGGAAGAGACGGGGAAAGGGGCAGTCAGGATGGAGAAATAAAGAGCAAGCCAGCGATTAGAGAGAGAGAGGGCGGAGAGGGATGGGTTAGAGAGAGAGAGGGACAAAGAGAGAGAGAGAGAAGAGGAAAGAGAGAGAGGAGAGAGAGCGGGGAGGGAAGGGGAGAGAGCGAGGGACAAAGAGAGGGAGAGGAGAGAGAGGGAGAGAGATAGAGAGAGAGAGAGAGCGGGGGAGGGAAGGGGAGAGAGCGAGCGACAAAGAGAGAGAGAGAGAGAGAGAGAGAGAGAGAGAGAGAGGAGAGAGAGAGAGAGAGAGAGAGAGAGAGAGGCAGACAAACAGACAGACAGACAGACAGACAGACTACTGGGTAAGCCATACCTTCTCTTTCATGAAAGACAGATTTTCCGCTAAATGTTTTCTCAATCATACAAACAAACAAAAACAACAACAATCTTTTCCTCAGAAAATCTCATCGCTGAATACTGTTGTTTCCATAACAATCAACGTGAACATACTGTCGTCAATATTTTCTCTCCTCAGAATACTGTCCTTCTGTTCATGTGTATTGTGAGAGAGAGAGAGAGAGAGAGAGAGAGAGGAGAGAGAGAGGAGAGAGAGAAGAGAGAGAGGAGGAGAGAGAGAGAGAGAGAGAGACAGACAGACAGACAGACAGACAGACAGACAGACATACAGACAGACAGAGAGAGTCAGAGATTTTCCGTCGTCTTTCATCAGCAGCTGCGTAGTAACACTCTCCAAACTGCTGACCCTGCGATACCCTTCACGTGCACGCATGCGCCTCGTCTGTTCGTCCCATCACGCGCACTGGCGCGTGCTTTGTCGCCGCATCAGCGGTCAGTTCTAGTTGACCCCGCCCCCAACTCCTCCTCCCCCCCCCCCCCCCCCCCCCCCCCCCCACCCCCCCCCCCGACCCAAACAAGGACAACAGCAGTGGCACAATCACAACAACAGAAAGGAGATGGGGAATGTAACGCGGTGGGGGGGGGGGGGGGGGGAAGGTGTGTGGCAAGGGTGGGGGTGGGATAGAAGGGAAGTGAAGGTTGCTGGATGAAAGAGGAGGGTAAAAGGAGGGGGGGGGGGGGGGGGGGGGGCTGGATATTTCTCATGCAGCGGGGTGTCACGCGCACCCCACTGAAGACGCTGGATAAAATGGCGTGGAAAAGTTCTAGAGCGAAGCTTTTAAGGGGATTGCCCACGAGTACCGTGCCCCCTACACCAAAACCCAGCCCCCCCCCCCCCCCTCCCCCTACACACACACACACACACACACACACACACACATCAACACACACACACACACACACACAAACACACACACACACACCACAACACAACATAACACAACACCCACCCACACACACACATACACACACACGCACACGCACACGCACACAACACACAACCACAACACACACACACACACACACACACACACACACACACACACACTCCCGATTTCAAAGTGAGATTGCCCCTCTTCCAAACTGACCGTACGCTCTGTCATTAACGAGGGTCATCACTTACTGACTGACCGACTGTTCAGAGCTAGGAATGGGGCGACCTTGGCTCATGCGGGTGGTCCCTCTGGTACTTCTCCATCATTGCTGCGCTCACCAGCTGCGGGGGCTTCGCTTTAGTCGCTCCTTGTAGAAAATGTCGACGAGCTTGGAATCGTTCAGTACTGCCACTTGTGCGCGTGTGCACGTTAAAGAATATTTAGCTCCACACCCCTTGTGTGCGTGTGCACGTTAAAGAATATTTAGCTCCACACCCCTTGTGTGCGTCCACACCCCTTGTGTGCGTGTACACGTTAAAGAATATTTAGCTCCACACCCCTTGTGTGCGTGTACACGTTAAAGAATATTTAGCTCCACACCCTTGTGTGCGTGTACACGTTAAAGAATATTTAGCTCCACACCCCCACTTCTGAGGTCTGAATGTTCGCCCGGTTTAAACGTGCATAGAGCACGTGACACCAACAAAGGCAGAGATGTCTTTCTTTGTTCATGGGAGTGAACATCAATCGAAACTGACTGGCGACTAATCGGACTACATTTCTCTTCTTCTCTCTCTCTCTCTCTTCTCTCTTCACCCCTCGCCTCCTGTTTATTATTTTCACCCCCACCCCACCCACCTCCCCCCCGCACTCCTCCTTCTCAATTTGCCAGATTCCGTCAATCAAAGGCCCCACCGTCGCCGTGCGGAAGTGACATTATACCTTAATCTCCATCACCACCATCACCACAAAACCACCCTCCCTGGTCCACTACCATCACCACCACCAATCCCCCCTCCCCCACTTCTATCTTCCGAGGAGGCAGGGGAAAAAGGTGGACCACACGAGGGGGTCTTTCTCTTGGGGGGGGGGCAGGTGCTGCTTGCCGTGGGGTCAGTCCTTCTGAGGGTTGCTGGCACGTGTATTTTCTTGATCAGTCGCGCGCGGCGCGCGCGTGTGTGTGTGTGTGTGTGTGTGTGTTGTGTGTGTGTGTGTGTGTGTGTGTGTGTGTGTCGTGTGTGATGCCTGTCTGTCTGCTGTGTGTGTGGTGTGCGAATCTGCGCTTGTAGCGCGCGCGCGCTGTGCGTGCGTGTTGTGTGTGTAGTGTGTTGTGTGTGTGTGTGTGTGTGTGTGTGTGTGTTGTGTGTGTGTGTGTGTGTGTTTGAAGGAGAGAGAGTGAGAGGAGACAGAAAAAGAGGACAGAGGAGAGAGAGAGAGAGAGAGAGTGAGAGGAGAGGCAGACAGGACAAAGAGACTGACATGAGCGCGAGAGAGCGAGCGAGAGAGAGAGAGAGAGAGAGAGGATGGGGAGAGAGAGAGAGAGCGAGAGTGGCGTAACAACAAATCATTCAAACACAATTTGACACGTATCTGACGAACAAATCTATAAAGTAATTAAATATCTTAAACAGAAAACTTTACACATAGCCGCATAAAAGACTTAATCATGATTTAGCTTCTGTATCCACCCTCTGAACTCAGGTTTTTTTTTGTTTGTTTTTTTCCCCCTTCCCGTTGATTCATCTGCGACTGACAGATTACATTTATTTCCTTTGCCTTCCACATCCAGACATATGCTTCAACGCTATTTTTTTCCCCTCTTACAAGTTAACTTCCTGTCGAACGCAGAGCCAGCGGACGTGCTTGTCACTGCTTTTTTTTTTCCCCCTCTTTTCTTGATCTACACTGTCCTCGCGGTTTTCTTGCAGTTAAGTGTTTTTCTTCTCATCACTCGCTTTTTTTCTCTTCTCTTTCTTGCTTTTTGGCTATTTCTCCAAAGTTTAATATTCTTTCTTTTATTTCTTTCATTCTATTTTTTTTTATTTTTTTTTTAGGGAGGACGTCGGGAGGTGTATGGGGCCTTTTCTTTTCATTTTCTCTTTGATAGTACACTTTCTTTCAGTGGTTTTCTTTACGTTTCTCTTTTCTACGAATCTGTGTTCTTTTCTCCACGTTCGTTTTTTTCCGTTTCTCTTCTATTTCTTTTTTTGCTTCTTTCTTCTTCTTTTCTCCTCCTTCTCTTACCTTTCCATGTCCCTTCCTTCCTGCCTCTCGCTAGTCTGTCTCTCGATCGGCCCATCTATCTTGACGGGGGACACCAAAGACAAAACCGAAAAAGTTGTTTTGACCATCTACGCACTAAAGGTTGTTTCGTGTTTTTCCTCTCCTTTGCTTCACTGACTGAGTGTCGTTTTACTCCCCCCCCCCCCTTCCCCCCCCCTCTTCCTTTCTTTTTTTCTCCCCCCCCCCCCCCCCCTCTCCCCCCCCCACCCCCCCCCCCACCCGTTTATCTGTCTCCATACTTGTTCACAGTCATTAGTTTAAAGCTTTGTCTGTTTTTTCTTTCTTTTTTTTCTTCCCGTCCCTCCTTCTTTTCTTCTACCTCGTCGTCGTTATCTTCTTCCCTTCTTCTTCTTCTCATCTCTCCATTCTCATACACAAGTCCATTTTGAGAGAGAGAGCGGATGGAGAGCTGTAGGAGGAGAGAGAGAGAGGGAGAGAGAGAGAGAGAGAGAGAAGAAGAGAGAGAGAGCGAGAGAGAGAGAGAGAGATGAGAGAGAGAGAGAGACAGAGACAGAGACAGAGGACACGAGAGAGACAGAGAGAGAGACACAGACGGACGGACGAACACACAACACACACACAGACACAGACACACACACAGACACCAGACACGAGAGAGAGGAGGAGAGAGAGAGAGAGAGAGAGAGAGGAGCAGAGGAGAGAGAGGAGAGAGAGAGAGAGAGCTATGATAGAAGGGGACAGAGAGCCAGAGCCAGAGACGGACACACGAGGAGAAGCACAGATCAGCCGAAGGACGGATGTTTTAAAAACAAACAACAACACAAATAAAAGAAAAAAAAAGTGAGAGAGAACAAAAAACGACCCGCCACTAACAAAAAAACCCACTACACAGAGAAATAAAACACCGACAAACGAGATAAAAAGAACTTTAAACTTTACAAAAGCACAAAACAACCCACAAACATAACAAATACGTAATAACACAATACATATCAAAAACAGAAACCCCCACTGCGGCGCTCCCGTCCCCCCCCCACCCCCCCCCCCCCCCCCCCCCCCCCCCCCCCCCCCCCCCCGCCCTCCCCAGGTAACAAAGTGAAAGGGTTAGAGAGGAGGAAGGACCACACATAATAGAATGGAGAGGTGGTGCTCCACACGTATCAAGATTGGATTGCGTTCTCGTCCCCCCCCCCATCCCCTCACCCCCATTCTAGAACCCACCCACCCTCTCTACTCCAGGATCTTCTCTCATAATGATGGACAGGGAGGGAAGGGGTGGGGGAGGGAGGGAGGGGGGGGGGGAAGAATGAGGAGAGCCCTTGTTCCAAGCAGAATAATGTGCATAGCTGACCATTCCTCCTCTCCTGGCTCAAAAGCATCCAGGAACATGACGGGGCTGGGTGCGGGGGAGGATAGGATGGGGGGGGGGGGGGGGGGGGGGGAGGGGAGGCGGGATCTACCAGACGACGACAGACAGACGGATGACAGACTAGTCGACGAGGTAGGGTTGCCGGTGGACAGACAAAGCAGGTTGAAGGATATGCGCGCGCGCGCAGCCACCACGACCTCCTCACACACACACGCACGCACGCACGCACGCACACACCCACACACACTACCAACCCCCCCCCATCCCACCTATCAACTCATCATCACACACAATACCACCCCCCCCCCCCCCCCCCCCCCCCCCCCCCCCCCCCCTACTCCCTCCACACACTCACGCACCACACACACACGACGAGCAACACAACAACACCCAACAGCACGCACGCACGCACGAACGCACGCACGCACGCACGCGCACGCAGCCCGCCGACGCCGCCCGCAGCACACACCACAACCACAAACACCAGATTAACAAAACTGATAAATCAGAGTCAACGGAGACACAGCAGAGACGGACTCAAAGAGAGACAGAGAGCCGCCCGGCTATAACCAGCAAGAAAGAACGGAAAAAAACACGAAGAAAAAAACACGAGACGGAGAAAAACAAAAGTCAAAACCGACCGGCAAGACAACAACAACAACAACAAAAACTTTAAAACCTTGCACATAAACAAACAACAAAACACACACAAAACACAACAGAAAGAAATACACCACACACCCAACATCAAAAACAAGCCCTCCCCCCTTCTCCCCCCCCCCCCTCCCCCCCCCCCCCCCCCTCCACAGCCCCCCCCACCCTCCCCTAAAAAGAGAGAGAAAAAAAAAAACAGTGAAAGGAAGAGACGAGGGACCACACATCAACAGAAATGGAAGTTATGTGGTGCTCCACAAGTTTGCGAAAACTGGATTGCCATCTCCTCTCCCCCCCCCCCCCCCCCCCACCGCCCCCACCCCACCCCCCCACTACTCCCACCCTCCCTCTAATCCAGACTCCTTCTTCCATATGTGGACGGTGGGGGGGGGGGTGGGGGGGGGGGGGCGGAGAAAGAAAGAGGAAGAAGCCCTTGTTACAGAGCATAATGTGCATAGACTGACCCTTTCCTCCTCTCTGGTCAAAAGATCCACAACACAGCGGGAATGACGGAGAGAATCGCGCGCGGGGCTGGGCTGCGGCGAGGGATTGCAGACGGACGGCCAGACAGACAGACAGACGGCTGACAGACTGGTGGAAAGGTCGTACAGGCTGACGGCACGGACAGACAAAACACAGGACCAACAGACGGACAGCCAAAACAAAGACGAACGGACGGACAGACAAACAGAGACAGGGCGGACGGACACAGACAGAGACAGCCGACGGACCAGACAAACACCGACAGGCGGATGGACAGACAAACACAGACGGCCGGGACAGACAAAACACAGACCAACGGACGAACCAGCGAAACACCGACCAACTGAGGGACAGACAACGCAGATGCCAGAGGACGGACAGGCTAAAACAGACGGACGGGACGGCCAAACACGCGGACGGACGGACGGCGACGGATAAAACACAGACGGAGGAGGACACACACAGGACGGACGGACAAGATAAACACAGACGGACGGACGGACAAACACAGATGGACGGAACGGACGGCGGACGGACGGATAAACACAGACGGGACGGACGGACCAAACAGCGGACGGACGGACATACAAAACACACACACACACACAACACACCCACCACACACACCACACCACACAAACCACACAGACGGACGGACAGACAAAGACACCGGACGGCCAGACCAACGCAGAGTGCTGTTCGAGAGAGAAAGCGACACGAACACAAAAGTCGCGTTCTAAAAGACACAGACAGGGGAATATTTCTTCCCCATTTCACACCCGCGCACAGACGGATGAACTGACAGCGAAGGACCGACCAGAACACATTTTTGACCGTTGTGAGCATGCCTTGCGCGCGCAGCAAGCACGCTCTGTGGTGTGGTGTGTGTGTGTGTGTGTGAGTGTTTGTTGTGTTGTGGTGTGTGGTGTGTGTGTTTGTGTGTGTGTGTGTGCTGCGCGCGCGCGTGTGTTGCGTGCAGTGCGTGCTGGTGTGCGTGCGTGGTTGCGTAGCGTGCCGTTTGTGTGTGTGTGTGTGTGTGTGTGTGTGTGTGTGTGTGTGTTGTGTGTGTCGTGTTGTGTGTTCGTGTGTGTGCGTGCGCGCGTGAGGAAAGGGAAATGGACAAAGATCAAGGTGGATCGTTTCATCCCAACTGAAAAGCACTAAAAAAAATAAATGGAAAAAAAAGAGAAACGGAAGAAAAGAAAAAGGAAAAACAACAACAAAACAACAAACAACAAAACATAACCATATTGAAATTAGTTTTGGGTAACCACAACAAAAATTGTCAGAATTTATTTTCATGTTTTGTTTGTTTTGTTTGCATGCTTACATGTGGAGGGTCCCCCCCCCCCCCCCCCCCCCCCCCCCCCCCTCCTTTTTGTTTTTTTTGTGTTTGTTTTTGTTGTTTGTTTGTGTGTGTGTTTGTTTTTTTTAAATGTCAGTAACACCGCGATTACTCCAACAATAACCTGATTTCCGACAGTCAGTAAGTCGGTCAGAGCGCGACTAAAACATCATGAAGATGGAAACAAACGAGAGAGAGAGAGAGAGAGAGCGGGAGAGACGAGAGAGCGGAAGAGAGAGAGAGAGAGCGAGAGAGAGAGAGGGGGGGGGGGGGGGAGGGTACAAGACAGACGACAGACAGACAGACAGACAGAAAAAACATAAGATGACGAACCAGACAGATAGATAAAACAGAGAGACAGACAGAGAGAGAGAGAGAGAGTGGAAGGGTGTGGAGAGAGAAAACGCCAAGAAGATTGTGTTTGGGTTGTGAGGATGCGATGCTGATACCGATTCATGGCTCGTTGGACGACCGCAAACGGACATTGAGGAGCAGGAGGAGGAGGGGAGGAGGAGGAAAATGTCCATAGTACCGATGACAACGAGCACGGCTCGCAGTGCCACAAGGCCGAAGTTGTTCGCGCTGTTTAACGTCTACGCAAACGTGCCGAAACCCTGTCAAACCACCAGATTTCTATCACAGGATTCTGTTTGGACGGGTGAGGAGAGATTGGTTGGTGGTGACGGTGTGGGGTGATGTGGTGGTGATGATGGTTGGAGTTGGTGACGGTTGATGTATAGTGATGCCAGTTTGGGTAGTCACAGACTCCCCTTGGGGGATCGGCGGGGGGGGGGGGGGGGGGGGAGGGGGGAGGGAGGGAGGGGGAGGGTTGCATTCACTATCGTATGTCTGCTGTCGTCTGTCTGCAGCAGAAGGGCTCATTCCGGGAAACCGGCATCGGGTCAGCATTTCAAACGATTTTTCATCTTTATTTCATTCTCTCTCTCTCTCTCTCTCTCTCTCTCGCTCTCCTCTCTCTCTCTCTCTCTCTCCCCTCCCCCCCCCACACACCCACACCACCCTCCCACCACGGCACGCGCGCACGCACGCACGCACGCCACACACACACACACCACACACACACACAACACCACACCCACACACACCCACGCCTTTTTTTCGTTTTGTTTTTGTTGTTGTTTTTGTTGTTTTTGTTTTGTTTTGGCACAGGTCCATTTACGGCCAGAAGGACAGTGGCGTGCCCAGCGCGTATGTTCGGGCCACACGGGGTGCATCCAGGAGGACTGGAGTGGAGGGGGACAGGATAATGACAGAGAGACAACATACAGAACACAGAGCTGGTGATGATGAAGATGATGATGATGATGATGATGATGATGGCTGATGACGTGACGATGGACGATGATGACGAAGACGACCATGGATGCATGACAATATACTGATGTGACTCGAAGCGACGATGATGATGATGATGATGATGTGACGGATGATGATGATGACGACGACGACGACGACGACATGTGATAATGATAATGATGATGCCGCCGCCCGGACGGACGTCGATGATGATGATGATGATGATTGATGATGATGATGATGCTAATGATGACAACGGGGGGGGACAACGACATCGACAACCATATATCTAAATGCTGTGTCTATTATTCTGACCTGACTTTTTATGTACTGCATGCAAAACTGTTATGTTTACGCTTGAACGATGAATTGATAAGTGCGCTGTGTGTGTGTGGTGAGTGTGTGTGGTGTGCGTCGTGTGTGTGTGTGTGTGTGTGTGTGTGTGAACACATGTTAGTGCGAGTGTTTGAGTGGTGTTGAGCGCAAATGAGTTGATCCCAAGAATTTCGCTATATAAATCTATACAATTATTATTATTATTTATTATTATGATGATGATGATGATGATGATTATGATGATGATGATGATGGCATGAGGAGAGGAGGAGGAGGAGGAGGAGGAGGAGGAGGGGAGGAGGAGGAGGAGGAGATCGATGATGGATGATGCTGCTGATGCTGATGATGATGGTGGTGGTGATGGGTGGTGGTGGTGGTGGGTGGTGGTGTGGTGATGGTGGTTGCAGTGGTGGTGGTGTTGGGTGAAGGATATTACCTGATGCCAGAACCGCTTATGCGGTTTAATCCTTTTTTTTTTTTTTCTTTTCTTCTTTTTTTCATGTATGCAAGGTTGAGAGTGTTCTTTTGGACGTAAGAAGCGATTGGTCGCCAACTCAAATTAACACGATCTACATATCACGGATTTTACTCTTGTGTGTGTGTGGATCTCGTTTCTCTTCTTCCGGGGCGGAATGGGTGAGGCATTGGGCCAGGAACTGAACCTACAGTGAGACCCTTTGTTGACGAAGTGCGTGTGAGGAGATCTTGTCCTGTAGATACTGGCGATGACGTCAAATGTCCACGACGCCGCCATTCCCCCCCCCGCCACTGTAACAGTCGGCAATCTTGGTTGCAAATATTCTACAATATGCAGCATGGGACCACAAAAAAAAAATGTAATGACTGTTTCACTTTCGTGCACCATGAGCAAAATCGTACACAACCAGTCACCTTTGTTGTTTGTATTGTCTCCCGGAGGTACAACAACATAAATATTGTTTCAATTACGTCAAATCGTTGCTTTTATTCGATTTCATCGATTGATAAATTAGAGCCGATGGGACCATGGACGAGAAATGTTGGTGGGCAAACACGTCACATGATTCCAAACTGTCTTGTTCCAGTCTGTTTAACACTTCAGCACTCTAAATACCTCCAAGACTCTTTTAACATGTCATTGTCTATTTTGAAAAAAACCCACTAAAATACTTGCAGCACTCTCCACGGAAAAAAACACCCAAGAAGAAACACTCTTACGTGCGCTTCTTGTACGAAAATTGTTTCAGTTATTACGTTTTTGGGGTGGAATACCCACGAAAAATTAACGTTACCTCTTGTTCTTAAATGGTCGCGCACCAGAAAAGGTCAGCCTTGTTACATCATTTTTTTCATTTTTGTTTCGTACAGCCCTTCATTGCTTCATTTTTCATGCTGTCAAGGTGTTCCTTAGCTGCGGACTCACTGGGCCGCGCGTTTCGTTGGACTCATGCGAATTGGATCGCCCATCAAACTAGATTTGTTGTGTTTTGCATGGTGGGTGGGGGTTTTGCTGGGCGGCGGGCTCCATTGGGAAGTTGCAGTGCGAGGCGCTTCCGGGCCGGAGAGAGAGGCCCGGTTAAAAAGGGTATTAAGAGAGAGATGGGCCGAGGAGACAGAGGACAGGTGGGGGGGGGGGGGGGTTTAAAATGAAAAGAAAGGAGAGTGAAGAGTGAGGCCACACATCACCACCACCACACCACTCTCTCTCTCTCTCTTCTCTCTCTCTCTTTACACACACACACACACACACCACACACACACACACACACACACACACACTCTCTCTCTCTTCTTTCTTCTCTCTCTCTCCTTCTTCTCAACTCTCTCTCACACGCACACACACACACCCACACACACACACACACCACACCCACTCGGCAGACAAAGACACACAGAGAAAACACACTGAGAGACACAACGGAGAAAAACGCCAGACACTAGACACCAGGTTGGGGTTTTGAGGGGAGGCGAGAGACAGAAGACAGACAGGACAGACGGCACAGAGAGAGGGGACAGTAGACAGACAGACAGACGGACACAGAGAGAGGGAAGCGACCGAACAAAGAGACAAGACGACAGAGCGAGTTGGGAAGGGTGCGAAAAGTAGACCGTGAAGAGAATGGGTGGAAAAGGGGCTGGGTGGGGGTGGGGAGGGGGTTGTGAGAGAATGGCTGGAAAGGGGGACGTGGGTGGGGCGGGGGTGGGGAGGGGCGTTTGTGAGAGAATGGCTGGAAAGGGGGGGGTGGGGGGGGGTGGGGGAGCGGGGTTGCGAGAGAATGGCTGGAAAGGGGGGTGGGTGGGGGGTGGGGAGGGGGTTGTGAGAGCATGGCTGGAAAGGGGGTGTGTGGGGGTGGGGAGGGAGTCGTGAGAGAGTGGCTCGGAGGAAAGGGAGTAATAGATGTGGGCAGAGAGAGGGCTTGTGCCACACGTGCGCAGAATGTGTGTGTGTGTGTGTGTGTGTGTGTGTGTGTGTGTGTGTGATGTGTGTGGTGTATGTCGGTTTTGGTGCTGTTGTGTGGTGTGTGTGTGTGTGTGTGTGTGTGTGTGCTGTGTGTGCGGCGTGGTCGGTGCGAGTGTTTGTGTGGGTGTGCGTGCGTGCGTGCGTGCGTGCGTGCGTGTGTGTAAGTGTGTGTGTGTGCGTGTCAGGGTGTAGAGGCGGGGGAAGCATGCCGCTGTGTATTGAGCCAGTCGTCAATTCTGTGATTCGGCCCCTGTGTGGTCGTCCAGCTACGTATAAAAACAAAACGGAATTAGAACGGCAGTCCGAGTTGTAACTACCCCCCCCCCCCTCCCCCTTCCAATTCACCCCCCCCTTTTCCTATCCCTTTCAATTCTTTACATCGGAATCTAACCCTCCATCACCCCCCCACCCCACCCCCACCCCCACCCCCCTTCGTCTTCCTCCTCTTCCCTTTCTTTGTTACTTTCCGTTCCCCGAGAGCCTCATTAGTTTCTCCCTTCTGGTGATGGGACGCGCGACAACAAACCCGCTGCAGCACAATCCATACAGAAAATCGGGGGTCATTCCCGATCAGAATCCCCAGACCGATAGATCCCGCACAGAAACCGTAGATCCGCACCGATAGCTCCCGCATCGGTCGATCCCGCAAGGGTTTGGGTTAGGGATAGGGTTTTTAGGATCTATGGGTGTCGGGAGCCATCGAGGTGCACCCACAAATGTACGATTCGGGTTTACTCATTCGTGAACACATTCTACATACGATTCCCAGTCGACGTTCAGACGGTAAGGATCGCCTGAACTCGCACGTGTAAGTGAGCGTGCGCGCGCCGCGCGTGTGTGAGTGTGTGTGTGTGTGTGTGTGTGTGTGCGCGCGCGCGTGCGCGCGCGTTCGTGTGTTCATGTTCTTTTCTTTTTTCTTTTTTTTTTCTTTCTTTTATTCTGTTTCTTTTGTTTCTGACGAAAAGAAACGCTCGAACAGAAGGAGAGGAAAGGTGGGGTGGGGGATGCGTATGAAACGTAAATTCTCCCCCCCCCCCCCCCCCCCCCCCCCCCCCCCCAGCGCTTGTCAGGATGTTGTCTTTCTGGGTTCGCGGGTTGCACGTGCGTTCCGCGGGAAGGCAGTTATGGTTGTGCCGCCGAAAGGAGCGGCGCAGCACGGCGATTTGTGTGCTGTTTCTCGTCTGACCTGTCCTCAAATGTGCACGCTCAGCATTTGTGTGTGTGTGTGTGTGTGTACCTTTTTTGTATAGGTTACTCGCCGTGATCATTGCGGTGACTTGGGGCTTTAGGTCTAGCCGTGTGGACTTGGGGCTTTAGGTCTATCCGTCTGACTTGTCTTCCAAAATACGCGCATGCTCCGAACTGTGCGAGCCATTTGAAATAGGTATTTCGTGCCGCGGAACATGTAGTGTAACTTTGGCTTTAGGCTGACTTCTGTAATAACCGCGTTGGGACGTAGGGAAGTGATTTTAGACTAATGTTTTTTGGAATTAACCAAATCAGGACACTACCATTTCTAATGCATGGGGGGAGCAGGGGGGGGGGGGGGGAGGTTAGATGGGGAGCTGGGATAGAGGGGTGCCAGGTAGGACGTCATCAAGAGAAGATTCCCTTTAAGTTGTAAACCCATGCAGACAATCATTGGATCTGTTTGCATCGAGGGCGAAGATGATTTACAACGAGGAGAAATGTATCAGGATGTTAAATTGTGCTGCTCTTCGCTTTTCTCTCTTGTCTCTTTGTTTACATTCTATTGGCATTACCTGTTGGGCCATACGATTCACCGAGTTCTGTTCTGTCAACTTTCTCGCTGTTTGTACAGACAATAATTTTTTTTAAGGCGCTCTACATGGTTGGTGTGTGTGTGCAACTTGCGTGCATGTACACAAGGAATGATGGGGGAAAACAAACAAACAAAACAAACCAACAGAAAAATAACAAGCATGTAAAATCCTTACTGGTGATTTCAAATGAGGGTTTGCTTTGGAGAAGCCGTAATAGATGGATTGCAGAAGGAAATGATGTTATGACACAGGCTTTGCACACACAGATGGGGCAGCGAAAAGGGCGCCGTATGGAGGACTGGGTTTTGCTTGCGGCAGGATGGGGAATAAACGGTTAAACCATAGGGGAAGACGGGATAGCGCGCGCTCGTACACGTCTCTCTTTCTCCGTCTGTCTGCCTGCCTGCCCCCCCCCTCCCCCCCCCTCTCTCTCTCTCTCTCTCTCTCTCTCTCTCTCTCTCTTTCTCTCTCGCACTTCTTTCGGCATGTACTTGTGAACAAACAGTCAGAAATTTGTCGATTTATCTATCTAAAGCGTTCAAACTGAGGTCTTCTGTGTTATCTTATAATAGTTTATGAACATTATCTTGGTTACGTCTGTGTGTAGTCTTTAGGGTGCTTTTGTGATTGTCTTTGCTCGCACCCCTTCCTGAGGGGCAATGGCCTAATCATGAATAAATTATCTGGAGTCTTGAGTTCTGAGTCTCTCTCTCTCTCTCTCTCTCTCTCTCTCTCTCTCTCTCTGGCCTAATCATGAATAAAGTATCTTGAGTTTTGAGCCTCTCTCTCTCTCTCTCTCTCTCTCTCTCTCTCTCTCTCTGCAGCGAATTCGCCCCCTTTCTTTAATGAAAGGTTCGCCTACAGCTAGATATGTTATACCTTTTCTCCTTGTCAATATACAGATCGATGTTCTCTGCTTTTAATGATGATACAACAAAAACCACGCCTGGACTGTTCGTCACTCCTCATTGCGCCAGTTGTCTTCACTATGATTATAAGATGCTGGAACATCTGATTTGCATGGGTACATCTCGATAAATCCCCGTCTCGGTAGATCCCCATCTCGGTAGATCCCCGTTTCGATAGATCCCCCACTACATGTGGACGAATTTCCGTTTCGGTAGATCCCCGTCTCGGTAGATCCCCATCTGGGTTGATCCCCGTCTCGATAGATCCCCCACTACATCTGGACAAATTTCCGTCTCGATAGATCCCCGTCTCGGTAGATCTCGGTAGATCCCCATCTCGATAGATCCCCGGCTCGGTAGATCCAA
>CM031611.1:82757059-82762059 GCA_018398815.1 Conus ventricosus | reverse complement strand
GAGCAGTTTGGAGTGGGTTTGATGATTTTATAAGAAACCAAGTTTTTGTAGGTTTTCAAAAAACCTTTTCAATACCCCCGGTTTTTTTTTTAAAAGCCCTTGTGTGTTTGTGTGTGGTGTGTGTGTGGGGTGTGTGTTTTGTGTGTGTGTGTGTGTGTGTGTACGTACTGCGTGCGGGGGTGTGTGTGAGTGCGGGGCGGGGCGTACGTGTTTTGTGTGTGTGTTTTGTGTGGTGTGTGTGTGTGTGTGTGGGTGTTGTGTGTGTGTGGGGGTTGCGCGTGCGTGCGTGCTTGTAGTGTGTGTGTGTGTGTGTGGGGTTATTTGTGTGTGTGTGTGTGTGTGTGAGTGCGTCCGTCGTGTTGTGTGTGTGTGTGTGTGTGTGTGTGTGTGTGTTTTGTGTGTGTACGGTGTTTTTGGTGCGTTTTTGTGTGCGTTTTGTACTTGTGTGGTGTGTGTGTGTGTGTGGGGTGTGTGTGTTTTGGTGTGTGTGTGTGTGGGGTGTGTTTGTGTGTGTGTTTAAATTTGCGTGGGCACGTCCCGGGGTTTCCCATCGCTGAAATTTTTCTTCTTCTCACCCTTCCACAATTATGGCCACTTATCCACAAAATTTTTTAAATTTCCCCAAAAAAATTTTCTGGAACACCGGTTTCCTTTATCAACAGTTTTAATAATTTTGCAGTTCCTCCTTTTCCAAAACGATTTTAAAAGCTGTTTCTTCCCCCCCAACACCCCCCCCCCCCGCGATTTTTTTTTTCCCTTTTTTTAAATTTTTCATTCTTTTCTCATTCCAAAACCCAAAACCCCAACCCAAATTTTCTATTTTCACTTTAACCGAGCTCTTTTTGGGGAAGAAGAAGGAGCATCGGGGAAAACCCCTTTTGATTTTTTTTTTTTTTTCTTCTTCTTTGACAAGGGTAAACAACTTAATTTGGGACACCCCAAAACAATTTCTGTACGCCGTTTGCTTGTAAAAAATCCTCAACCCGGACATAGTTAAAAGCGAAAGTGCAAAGAAAAATTTAAGGGTCCCCGTTTGAAAAATTTGGCCTGAGGGTAATAAACCCTGTTTATTTTCGTTAAATTTTTCTGGTTTCTGGTCGGGCAGTTGGTTTCCCTGGTAGATACCCCCTTCACTGCTGAAAAAGTTGGGAAGGGCCCGGTCCTCAGAATGAGACTATAAACCGAGGTTCCGTGGGGTGAAGCAGCAAACTTTTTTGCAACCCCACGTCAAAAACCCACACCAACTTAAACGGAACAGAAGGCCAGTTTGGCCTTAGTATGGATGCGCGTTACAATGCATGCTCCCCGCGTGGGGAAATGGAAAAAAAGAAGGGGAATTAAGGGGAAAAGGAAAGATATTTTAAAAGATTGTGGGTGGGTGACACAGGAAACGACTGAATAAAGCGTCAGCTGGCAGCTCTTCAGTCGGCACTACCCAGGTAGGCAGCCCGTTGGGTAAACCGGGTGTGGATTGTAAAGCGCTTAGAGCTTGGTCTCTAGTCGAGGATAGGCGCTATATAAGTATTCATAACAATAATGATAATAAATATGCATGAAGCACGCGCCGGACAACAGCTACTGGGGATGCTTAACTCTTAAGTTCATCAAAATCAGTGGAAAAACAACGAGCGGCGTGACTTCCTAATGATTTACTAGAAAGTTCACAGAATTCGCAGAAATCTTGTGGCCAAACACACAAATCGTACAGACACTATGGAAACGTGTTATACTGAATTCTGCAAGAAACGAAAGAACGAAAGCACGAGCACGAGCACGTGCGCGCGCTCGCGCAAGATCTATCTCCCGAACTCACGTACCGAAGCGTGAGCGCTCGCGCGTGTCCGCGCTCTGGCACCGTGTTTATGGAGGATGCCGGCCATCGCGCGGTTCCAGTTTCCAGTCCAGCGGCGCCAACAAGCACCGCCACGCCTGGCGAGGGCCGCCAAGTGGTTCAGCGATCGCGTGCGAAATCGTTCATCATGTCGGCCGCCCGGCTCCGCCCCCCCCCCCCCCCCATCCCCCCCCTTTTCCACCCCCCCCCCCCCCCCCCCCCCACACACACACACACACACACACCACCCCCTACTTGCCGGATGCAAAACCATTAAATTTTGGTGGTGGTGATTGTGGTGGGGTAGGGTGGGGAAACTGGCCGGACAGTCTGTCTGTCTGTCTGTCTGTCTCTCTCTCTCTCTCTCTCTCTCTCTCTCTCTCTCTCCTCTCTCTCTCTCTCTCTCTCTCTCTCTCTCTCTCTTCTCTCCTCCTCCTCCTCCTCCTCCCCTCTCCCACCTTTCAATTTCGTAGCCTTATTCGCTATCCTGTCGTCAGCGATCCTCCTCCGCAGTGTGGGTGGGGTACCTCGTGAATGTCCATGCTGTTCCTGTTGGTCATCTTTTCCTCTGTCCTCTTCTTTCTCGTTTTCACCCTATAGTTTCACCCCTCACCATTGTGTTTGTTTGTTCTCTTGGTGACTCATCCCCACCGTCCCTCCGCTTGCCCCGTCCTTTGTCCATAGTACTCCAGCATATTTTGTTTGTTTGTGTCCCGATTCTTTTCTGCCCCACCTCCCACCCCACCCCCCTCGCTATTTTCGTAATTGTTTCTGTCTTCTTTTTTTTTCTTCTCCCACCTCCCTTTCTTCATTCTGTCTTTGTTCATTTCAATCTCTCTTTGTTCTTCCACTTCGTCTTACTTCTGATTACTTTTTTCATCATCATCATCATCATCATCATCATCATCCTCCTTCTCTCCCCCCCCCACCCCTTCCTCTTCCTCTGTTTCCTCTTCCTCCTCCTTTCCTTCCTTCCTTCCCACCTTCCCTCCTTCCTTCCCTCCCTCCCTCCCCCTCCCTCCCTCCCTCCCTCCCTCCCTCCCTCCCTCCCTCCCTCCCTTCCTCCTTCCTTCCTTCCTTCCTTCCTTCCTTCCTTCCTTCCTTCCTTCCTTCTCCTTCCTTCCTTCCTTCCTTCCCCTTCCTTCCTCCTCCCTTTCCCTCCCTCCCTCCCTCCCTCCCTCCCTCCCTCCCTCCCTCCCTCCCTCCCTCCCTCCTCCTCCTTCCTTCCTTCCTTCCTTCCTTCCTTCCTTCCTTCCTTCCTTCCTTCCTTCCTTCCTTCCTTCCTTCCTTCCCTTCCCCCCCTCCCCCAGCCCTTTCATTTTTCAAATTTGTTTCCATGTTTCTTTTCCTTCTTAATCTTCTTTCCTTTCTCCTTCTCCCCCTCCCTCTCCTCCTCCTCCTCCCCCTCCCTCTCCTCCTCCCTCTCCCCCTCCCTCTCCTTCTCCCCCTCCCTCACCTCCTCCTCCTCCGTCTGTATTCTGAGTATCCTTTATTCCGAAGCTCTCGTTTTGATACGGGAAAAAAATCAAGAACAAAGTGTGTGTGTGTGTGTGTTGTGGGGGGGGGGGGGGGGGGGGGGTGCGGGTGTCTCTGTCTGCTGTCTGTCTGTCTGTCTTCCCCTCTCTTTTCTCTCTCTCTCTCTCTCTCTCTCTTCTCTTTCTCTGTCTATGTGTGTGTGTGTGTGTCTGTCTGTCTGTCTGTCTGTATGCGTGAATGTCTGTCTGTCTGTCTGTCTGTGCGGCAACCGTTCTGGCCGTACGGTGCCGAGTCGCTCGCAAGGCAGATGGCTGATGGGAAATATTGGCCTTTTCTTTCTTTTGGGTTTTCCCCGTTTGAAGAGTGCCATCGCCATGCCAAAGCCATGAATAAATTGAGCCTCGTCTTGGAACAAATGAATACATTTCAATGCACAAATAAAGAAGGGAGCCCCAATTTCAGCCGGGCCAGGGTTTTTTTTTTTTTTTTGTTATGTTGTTCTTGTTTTTTTAGAAGAAAGAAGGAAAGAAAGAAAGCAACAAAGAAAGAAGGGTTTCATTAAACAAAGAAAGAGAGAAAGAAAAGGAAAACAAAGTGTCGTTAATTAACAAAGGTGTGAGAAGCAGACACACAAATATACATAGCCAAACTGACGAGTAAGGAAATCATAAAAAAAAAAAAAGTAACGAGCTCTTCGGGGAAAAAAAACAGAACAAAGGAAGGAAGAATGAAGGGAAGAAAAACACAGACTAAGATGGAGAAAGGACAAATAAAGACGAAAGGGGGGGGGGGGGGGGGGGGGGGGGATAAAGACAAAGAAATAAGGCGGAAAAAGACTTGAAAAAAAAGCGAATGAAACACGACAGGCCAACAAAAAAAAAAAAAAAAAAAAAAAAAAAAAGACTTTTCATGATGGGAGCTGCTGTTAATGTTTGTTCATCCCGCCACCCTCTTCCCACCTCTCTTCATCTTTTTCATTTGTTATTTATCACGCACTTAAAAAAAAGAAGAAACAAACGGAAACACAAACACACACACGCACGCGTATGTGTGTAGGTGTAAAATGGCAGTTCATGAAGAAACGCAGAACAGCGGGGAAAAGGAAACAGACAGAAAACCACCTCCGAAGACTGCCAAGCACAAACGAAACCTTATTTTGTGAGGTATTTCCTTGAAAAAATCACCCCCCCCCCCCCCCATCCTGTGTCTACTCCCCTCCCTTTCCTCCCATTTCCCCTCTACCCCTCCCCCCCCCCCCCCCCCCCGAAAATTCCGCCTCCTCCCCTCTCTCTCTCTCTCTCTCTCTCTCTCTGTCTTTGCCTGTTTCTCTTTCTGTTTGTCTCTCTTTCTCGCTGTGTCTCTCTGTCAGTCTGTCCCCACGTCAGTTTCTACAAAATATACATAAAAAATCCCATTTTCCAGTCAGTATTCTTAATTATAATGTCTGTGGACTGCAATCAAAGTTAACTGATAACGGGTTTGTCGATTTTATTCAAAAGTACGATTTTGTTTGTCTGACAGAAACATTTATGGACAGTGAAATTGACAAGAGTATTTTTCAAGATTTTCATATTTACTCATCAAAAGCTAAGAAATTATCAAGACATGGAAGATGTTCTGGGGGTGTAGTGGGCTTGGTTAAAAATGTTTTTCTGATTTTGTACAAAGAAGATTTTGTTCAAAAGTTCTAACT
>CM031611.1:82752877-82756959 GCA_018398815.1 Conus ventricosus | reverse complement strand
TGGGGGGGAAAGGAAGTCCCCGCTTAACAACAACTGCTCCCTCCCCCCATCCCCCCCCCCTCCCACCCCTCAAACCACCCCCCATACCCCCGATCACAGCGTCCGCCACAAACTGCGAATTGCGTGCCGTTTTATGGAAAGATTTTCCGCAAGCTCGTTTTATTAGGCTTGCGTGTTGGTTGCATGGGGGGCATGGTGGAGGAGGGGGAGGGTGGGAAGGGAGGGGAGAGGACGGGGTAGGGGTGGGTGCGGGGGGGGTGGGGGGTCTGTTCGTGCTGCCACCGTTCAGTGTCTGTGGGAGGGGTGGGGGGGGGGGGGGAGGAGGTGGAGTCATGGCCTGATAGATGGGCGGAAGGAAGGGGGATGGCTTCGGGCGGCTCATCAAACACGTTCTCCCACTGACACCGTAATTGCTGGCGAGCTGGTAGAGGTCAGGCCTTTGCCTGTGCTGTGCAATGATTCCTACCCCCCCCCCCCCCCCCCCCCAATCCGCCTCCTCTCCCTCTCCCTCTCTTCCTGACCCTCAACACATTTACAGCCAGGAGAAGAGAGCGTGTGTGGGGTGTTAGAAGTCTCTCGCTGTTAAAAAAAAGGACATCTGAAACATGTTTTCTCGTTTGGGTTTTTTTTTTTGTAGAATCCGTGTTTGTTGTCTTTTTTTTTGTCTTTTTTTTAAATGCTGGTTTGGAAGTCTTAGCAGTGAAAACCAAAAACATTTGAAGAACAGAGTGATGAATACCTGTGGAAAGATTAGGGGTGAAAAAGAAGAACAGCTAGATGAAATTGTATGAATGTCGTGTCCCCTCACACACACACACACACACACACACACAGAGTTGTGAACATTGCTGGCAACAGTTCTCATGTTCTTTCAAAAACAAAAAAACAAAAACAAAAAGTACAATGTTCTACGCTACTCTCGGGATGAAGATTCCAAATCCCAAAATTCAAAACAAATAGAACCAAAGAACAGTTTTGTTCCCATTTCCATCAAACTCCTAGATCCTGAATCAAACCTGAACTTTCAATAAGACCTGGTTTAGAAAGCTTGTTTATATATAATATATATATATATATATATATATATATATATATATATATATATATATGTGTGTGTGTGTGTGTGTGTGTGTGTGTGTGTGTGTGTGTGTGTGTTTTCTGTGTGTGTGAGTGATTCGTGATTTGTGATTTTATTTATTTTTTTTTATGGCCACTCTTCATTTCTCTTTGGAGATAATAAAGTGTTCTTGACTTGACTTGACTTGACTTGACCTAAACTCCTAGGTAACCTTGATATTGCGCCAGTGGTCGGCTCGACGTTAAACGAGATGACTTTGACAGCGTCTCAGCTCCTTCGCTGGTGATCCTGATGGTGAAATGACGCGAAGTACCCCACCCTGTTTTCATAGCTCAATGACCTCGCGCCGACCTCTTGGAGCAGAAGGATCCGTTTTGACTTTTCACGCTTGTGTGACAGTGTGAGCAAATCCGTATTCATCTAAAACGAAAACGGAAAGGGTAACACTGAAAGAATTTTGAGGATATGTAGAAACGGAGAAACGGGAGTGGGGATCGTGGGGGGAGGGCGTGGGGGGGGGGGGGGGGGGGGGGGGGGGGGGGGGGGGGGGGGGGGGGGGGGGGGGGAGACTCCATTCCATAAATTGCAAAAAGCCAGCTTTTCTTCTCTGCCTCTGTATCTTCCAGCAGAATTGTTGTGGCTTAGCGGGATCAGTGGACCGAGGAGCCCTGTAAAACGCCCATTGCTTTTCCCATTCCGAGCTCATGTTTCGCCTGGTGAGCAAATCTGGAACAATTCTGGGCTAATCTAGAAATAAACCCCTCTAGGTTTTCCAAGTTTTTAAAAGAGGAGTTTGACATTTCGTAACTTTCGATTTTTCTTTCTTTTTTTTTTTTTGCGAGGGGAGGGGGGGGGGGGGGGGGGGGGGGGGGGGGGGGGAAAGGAAGATGGCAAGGGTATCCATAAAAAGGCCACATTTTTTTTCTTCGCAGGACTAGCAGTGTTTGTCAAGGGCTACCTTGGAAACGAGCTACGTCTTTCTTTCGCAAAGGTTTGTCAGAGGCTACCTTTGAAACATGTCACGTCTTCTTTCACCTGTGTTTTATCAAGGGCTACCTGTGAAACATGTCTGTGTTCTTAATAATAATAATAATAATAATAATAATAATAAATCGAGCTTGTATAGCGCTCTTCGATGAGAGAAGACTCATCCTCAGAGCGCTTTACAATACAGGAAAAATAAAAGTTTCCATTAACATTGCACAATAATGGGAAAAAGGCATCAAAACAATAGGTCACAAAGGGAAGCACTAAAACAGATGCACAAGCCACACCCCCCCCCTCCCACTCATCCTCTCCCCCCCCTCCCCCTCCCCCCCCCTCCCCCACACACCACCGCCACCCCACACACACGACATTATATGAACAACGCACGACAAGAATTTGGGAATAGAAGAAAAGACCAACCCCCATCCCCACCCCCACACCCACCCGCCTCCAATTTCGTGAACACTGCACGGGATACATATAAAAACATGCAGAAGGGGGCACCCACACGCACACACCCCACACACACACACACACAAAGGGCAAACTGAACACGAAGCAACAAAAACCCACGCGCGTAAACGCACACACACGAACACACACACGCAAAAGCACACAAGCATTCTTTCACCTGTGTTTATCAAGGGCTACTTTGAAACATGTCTTCTTTCACCTGTGTTTTATCAAGGGCTACCTTTGAAACATGTCTTCTTTCACCTGTGTTTTATCACGGGCTACCTTTGAAACATGTCTTCTTTCACCTGTGTTTTATCACGGGCTACCTTTGAAACATGTCTTCTTTCACCTGTGTTTTATCACGGGCTACCTTTGAACATGTCTTCTTTCACCTGTGTTTTATCAAGGGCTACCTTTGAAACATGTCTTCTTTCACCTGTGTTTTATCACGGGGCTACCGTTGAAACATGTCTTCTTTCACCTGTGTTTTATCAAGGGCTACCTTTGAAACATGTCTTCTTTCACCTGTGTTTTATCAAGGGCTACCTTTGAAACATGTCTTCTTTCACTGTGTTTTATCAAGGGCTACCTTTGAAACATGTCTTCTTTCACCTGTGTTTTATCAGGGCTACCTTTGAAACATGTCTTCTTTCACCTGTGTTTTATCACGGCTACCGTTGAAACATGTCACGTCTTCTTTTGACCTGTGTTTGTCAAGGGGTTACCGTTGAAACATGTCACGTCTTCTTTGACCTGTGTTTGTCAAGGGCTACCGTTTGAAACATGTCACGTCTTCTTTCACCTGTGTTTGTCAAGGGCTACCTGTGAAACATGTCCACGTCTTCTTTGACCTGTGTTTGTCAAGGGCTACCTGTGAAACATGTCACGTCTTCTTTCACCTGTGTTTTATCAAGGGCTACCTTTGAAACATGTCATGTCTTCTTTGACCTGTATTTGTCAAGGGCTACCGTTGAAACAAGTCACGTTGTCTTTCACCTGTGTTTGTCAAGGGCTACCTGTGACACACGTCACATTTTTCTTCCCCCTGTGGTACTCCCTGCTGAAAACTATCTGCTCTGTGAAAGAGCGCATTCTGATTTTGGATTGATTTGTCTTTTCTTCTGAAGGCGATGTTGTTGTTTTTTTCAAATCGTTACTGTGGCCTTACGTGACATACTTACTAGCTGACGGCAATGTTACAGACTGACGATTAAAAAAAAAAAAAAAAGTTTTCCTATCAAGAGATTTCGGGATGTGTTTTCATTTTTTGTCTCCAGCATAGATATTGGTTCAGTGTCTTTGGGGCGGTGAGGTTGTGTGCTCTTTAGACAGACCAGAAACGCACCAGCCAAGAACCCGAAACGACGAAACGATATCTTGTGAATCGTTCTCAACAAGCAACGAACGGATCCTTGTATAACGCATCAAGATCAACATTCAGGTTTTTTTTCGGCCACGTGTCTTTTACAATCGTTAAAAGCCTGATGCAAGTTTTTGTTGTTTGTTTGTTTGTTTGGGTTTTTTTTGCATAGCAATTCACTGTCTGCTTTTCTCTCTCCCC
>CM031611.1:82740377-82745377 GCA_018398815.1 Conus ventricosus | reverse complement strand
TCTCGTCGAACCCATGAAAGGAATAGGGGACACTGATATGTAAGCATAAAAGCGGGTAAAAGATGAACGTATTGAACCCAGACATATTTGTTCTCTGAAAGTACTGAAAAGACGCCCGCTCATCGCCAGGATTTAGGCTGAAAATAAGAGTTGTTTTACTTCAGAGTTTGGTTCTGAAAATGCGGTTTATTGTCAGTTATATTCACTGACTTCTTTCTTTCTTTCTTTCTTTCTTTCTTTCTTTTTTTAATTGAGAAACAGATTCGGCACAACATCTGCAAGATGACAAGATGTCATTTTATCAGACATGGAATATTTATTTTCAAGTAATAATTTATCCTTCAGGGACTGAAATGATCTACATAGCCGTATCCTTCAAGGAAAGGCTACCATACTAACCCCCCCCCTTCCCTTTCTCTTTCCTCCTCATCCTCCCCCCCCCCCCCCCCCCAAGCATACACACACACACACACACACACACACACACACACACACACACACCACACACACACACAAGTTTTTTAAGCAAGTCTTAGGTGTCCACAAAAAAGCTACAAACTTGGCTGTTGTTGGGGAGCTTGGAAGTTCACCAATTAGTTTAACAATAATTCATCAGATTATAAAGTTCTGGTACCATATTTTGGATTCTGAAGACAACACTCTTATCAAAATGATATACACAAGCATGTTAAACAATGAAACTTACCAAACACCTTGGTTTAAATTTGTTAAACACATTCTTCACCTAATTGGATTGGAACATGTTTGGAATAACCAGCATACTTTTAGTATTAATAAATTGTGCCATGTAGTGCAAACTAAATTGAAAACTGAATACATATCATTTTGGAAGAAAAGAAAGTCACAAACAGAATCAAAGCTTAAATTTTACAATAGCATCACTAGAGATTATAGAATGGAACCATACTAGCAAATCCTTTCATAACGTTTCACCAAAAACAATCATTATGTAAATTAAGAATCTCTTGTCATGACCTACAAATAGAAAAAGGCAGATATACTAAAACGCCAAGAGAAAGAAGATTATGTATGAAGTGTAATATAGTTGAGGATGAAATCCATTTCTTAGATAATTGTATTAAATATAAGGATTTAAGAAAACACTTTTTAAAACGTGTTGAAGACAAGTACAAAATACAAAATGCGTTGCCCACCAATTTAATATCGAATGACAATGTTATCAGCGAGGTTGCAAAATATGTGTATGAGTGTCAGCAGTTCAGCAGTTGTTAATAGACAGAAACAAATACAAGCAAGAACAAGATGTTTAAAAGTAAAAAAAAAAAAAAATTCGTATTATAGCTATCGAGTTTCATACATCTAACGCTTCGTTATTTGTTGTTAGTTAATTTAATTTATTATTATTATTACTACTACTACTATTCTTGTGTCATATAAAACCTGTTACGGTTTTTAAAGACAATAAATGACTGAATCTGAATCTGAATCTGAATCACACACACACACACACACACACACACACACACACACACACACACACACACACACACACACACACACACACGTACGTCTCGAACTCAAAGCACAGTAGTCTAGATTTATCTAAGACGGAGGGTGGGGAGGGGGGGGGGGGAGAAACTGGCAGTGACGGTATTGTTTGGAAAAGAACCGGGCAGAAAATGTGACAGCTTGTCAATATAGTTTCTGCTCACTTTTATCAGAAACTGTTCCTTGCACAACTGGGACAAAAATGCAAACGGATGCACAAATTAATAAGATATGGCGGCGGTAGGGGAAGGGGGAGGGGAGGGGGGGCGGAGTGGGTAAGAGGTGGTGGGGATGAGGCAAAATGACAAGAGAGAGAGAGAAAGAGACAGAGAGAGAGAGAGAGAAAGAAGAGAGAGACAGACAGACAGACAGACAGACAGAGAGAGGGATGGAGAGGAAGAGAGAGAGAGAGAGAGAGAGAGAGAGAGAGAGAGACAGAGACAGAGACAGAGAGAGAGGCGAGGGTGGGTTGGAAACGGGAGGACAGACACGCAGGAAGCAAGAAATCTGGGCTAAAACGGAAGCGGGACCTGCATTGCTAAGGTTGTACCTATGTAATTGGTGTCTTTGTGCTGCGCTTGGAGAGGAGGAGAAGGGGCAAAGGGGGAGGAGGGGGAGGGGGGGGGGGGGCGGAACCAACACCGGAAAGTCAGAGGTTATTCTTGTGTCTGCCCCCCCCCCCCCCACCCCACCCCTAACCATCTTCTTCCCCTCCACCGCCCCCCCCCCCCCCCCCCCCCCCTAACCCACCGACCCCATATCTCGTTCTCTTAAACTCCCGGTGCTGTCCCCCCATGTCTATCATGTTCCTGCCCTCTGGTGGGCGGCTGCCGTCTATGCAGACCTCGTGCGACTAGAGCGGGTCTTTTGTGTGCCGGGCTGTGTCTGGAACTGGTCAACTGACCCCCTTTTTTGGGGGTGGGGGTGGGGGTGGGGGACAATAAGTGCTTGCTGTCTGTGTTGTGTCTGAAAGGCCGTCTTCTTCTTGGCCATGAGGACTGAGTGGAGAGAGAGAGAGAGAGAGAGAGAGAGAGAGAGAGAGAGAGAGAGAGAGAGAGAGAGAGAGAGAGAGATGATGATGATGATGATGTTTGATAATGATGATGATGTTGATCATGAGGATGTTTAGATTATAATGTTCAAATAAAAGAACAGAGGAGCTGGAGAGGGGGGGGGGGGGAAGCTATGGCTAAACGCGTGACAAAGATGATGCCATAATGCACATGGCGATGATAATGACGTAGACACGTTTTCCTTCTTTCTTTCTTTCTGTCTGTCTGTCTGTCTGCCTTTCTCTCTTTCTTTTTTCGTAGCCGTATGACAGAATCTTACGTGACCAAACGTCTGAACGTTGGAGCGAACCTAACCGCTTTTCTGGAAGTTTGATTTTTTTTTTTTGTGTCTCTTGAACTCTTGGGACATTGGGATGCCATTTGGCATTGCGGTAGAGGGGGAAAGGAAAGGGAGGGGGAGGCGAGCAGGGGAAGGGTTAGAAAATCTTCTTGTATTGTGGGAACGTATGTTTAGAATGTCACTGTGCATTGTAGAAACAGATGCTCTGAATAACGTCTTGCTTTCTGGAGAGAGTCTGCTTAGAATATCATCATACATGACAAGGACAGATTTTTGAATATCATCTTACGTACGAGGACAGGTGTTTGGGAAAGAAAAGGTCTGGCATAAAAAAAAAAAAACCCAGGTGTTTGGAACCTCGCCTTGTATTACAAGGATAGGTATTGGGAACATGTTGCATTACAATGGTAAGTTTCTGCAATGTCGTCTTACATTACAAGAACAGATGCGTGGAATATCATTTTACATTACAAGTAGAGGTCTTTGGACTGTCTCTTAATTACAAGGATAGGCCAACAGAAAGGAACCAGTGAATGTTCTGTGAAGAAGGTGATCACCTATGTGTCTTCAAGGAAATCATGGATAGTAAACAGTAGATATTTTCGCGTTGACTCCAGCTTTAGACGTTCATTTATGGTTATTTCTTGAGCATCCCAGAAGAAGAAGAAGAAGAAGGAAGCACAACAACAACAACAACAACAACAACAACACAACAACAACAGTTGTGTTAGAAAACAAATCTATTTTACAAATAACTAGGCTTAATTGAACGAAGATCTAACAGTGCTGTTGTTGTCCGTTGTTGTTGTAGTTGTGTTTGTGTGTGAGTGTGATCACTTCCGGAGTGCCGTCATTTACCTCCGTGTCGATACCAAATTGGAGGATTTGTCTTTGAAAAACACCTACAAAACCAAACGTTTTTCTGTGGTATTTGCAAAAGCAGTCGCGAACTTTCTCATCTCGCATATCAAACAGACCCCTGAAAATATCAAAGGGCGGGGGACGCTCTCTTAGAAAACCGTAGGTGTGGTACTTGAATTACGCTCCAGAAACATTGGCTGCGAGATTTTTCTTTCCTTTTTTTCTCTCTCAGTGACCCCAAAGTTCTTTAAGTGGCGGGCGCGTGTTTTATTTCTCTGGTATGAAGAAGAAGTGAAGAAGAAGAAGAAGAAGAAGAAGAAGCAGCAGCAGAAGAAACGAAGACGAAGAAGAGAAAAAGAAGAAGACGAAGAAAAGAAGAAGAAAAGAAGAAGAACTGCTATAGTGGGTTGTAGTAGGAGTAGCAGAAGGAGCAACAGCAGCAGCATTCGTAGGGGGGGGGGGGGGGGGGTGGGGGGGGGGGGGGGGCGTAGTCCCTAGCATCTTAACAGCAGCCAGTAGCCAGTGTAGTACAAGCATGAACTGGTTACAAGACTGAATCAACAAGAAGCTGAGCTAAAGTAATACTCGTGGAGGCGTAATGTAGGGGAGGAACTCCAGGGATGCGTGCCAAATCAGCAGCACCTGAAGCATCCTCTGAGTGAAAGGAGGGAGTGGTCTGGGATGAGCACCCAGATGGAGGTCCAGAGGGGCTGGACACAGAATAGCCGCTCTGTGATTAGTGGGAATGGACGGTCAGTTCTGTCCGGCCAACCACGAGAAGGTGCACTGGACACCACGGAATCACCGTACCGTGTTGTGTGAGTGTTGTGTGTGTGGTGATGTGGTGTGTGTGTGTGTGTGTGTGTGTGTGTTGTGAACAACGAGAGAGACGGACAGACAGAAAGACAGACAACATACAGACAAGAATTTTTGTCGTATGAACTTACTGATATAGATTTGAGTCTTTTTCATGTACCTCGGCAGCAGTCAGCTCATGCAACTTAAACAAATGTCCGAAAAGTCATAAATCTCCGCCTTCCCCCCCCCCGCCCCCCCTCAGAAGCGGTTATTTAACCTGCTGAATCGAACCAAGACGATTGGAAGGGGCCGTAACAAGGCGATACCGACCTGGTCACTGTTGTTCTTTGGTCGAAAGACGTTCATACTACGCAGACTTGAACAGTAATTCATGGATCTGCGTGTTAGTGACTGCCATCGACTGTGGTATGAGCTCACCCCTCGCGCTTCGATGTAAT
>CM031611.1:82722877-82735377 GCA_018398815.1 Conus ventricosus | reverse complement strand
TCACAGACACCGTGCAATTGTAAGGGGATAGTCAGAATGTAGTATCCACCTGGCGAGAAAAGGAACTGAAGCTGTATCATAACTAGCCAAACAATTTCTGTTGTTGTTGTTAGTTGTGATGAGATTGTATAGATAGTCGCAGGAAACAAAATACATTTCCAACATGAAACCGCAGAATAGGATTGGCCGTCAAAGAAACCTGAAGCACAAGATCACAACACAAAAACAGCAGTCACACAAAACATGAAAGCACAAGATCAACACAAACAGGCATTCAAACAACAACGAAGCACAAGATCAACACAAACAGCCAGTCAAACAACAACAATCGATACGACTTCAAACATCGTCTCTTGAACGCTGGGGTTTTTTTTTTTATCCAAACCTGCAATCGCAAGGCATCAACTATGACAGAACATTATCTCCCCCAAACCATTCCACCATCCACCCCCCTCACCACCCCCTCACCGGTCCGCCCCGTTGAAGTCCAAACGGAGACGCCGCTGAATCCAATAACCTCATTGATTTCACGTCCCCAATCGTCAGATAGGGGGTTTCTGGCCAACGTCAACGTCGCGCTGTGGAGATTGTATGCAGAGAAAGTAGACAGGCATATCAGCCTGTCTCGCCGCTTCCCCCCCCCCCTCCCCCACACCACCACCAGCCCCCCCCCCCCCCCCACACGACACACACACACCAATGGGGAGGGAACAACCTCCTCCATTCCCCTCTGATTCTCCCCTCCCTTCCGAGCCTTCCTTTTTTTTTTCCCCCTATTTTTTATTTTTTTTTTTTAAAGTGGGGGTGGGGGTCTAGTTGAAGTTTAATAACTAGCTGGCCTTTTGTGCTATTTATCTGCCTTTCTGGAAGAACAGCGGGATCGGGAATGTCAAAGGAAGCTACCAGAGAGAAGAGAAGAGAGAGAGAGCGAGAGGAGAGTATATAATTATACAACAGTCGTCTGTTCAAAGAAGTTCAGTTTTAATCGCTGACTGGAATGAAATGCAGCTTAGTGTAGGTTTTTTTCATTTCTTTTCTTGTTTTTTTTTTTTTTGGGGGGGGGGATGGGGTGAGGAAGTGTAAATCCATTACATGGTACAGTACTATCCTCTTTGTCTCCTTGTGTGGGTGCTTTGGAGCTCGCTCTCGCTCTCCACTCTCTCTCTCTCTCACTCTCTCTCTTTTTTTTTATACTGGTCTCAATCTCTCATCATTCCTCTTCCTCTCTCTCACTCTGACTCCTCTCTCTCTCTCTATGTCTCACCCCTCTCTCTACTTTCTTAACTGTCCCTCAGTCTCTCTCACAACTCTTCTCTCTTTCTCCCCCTTCTCTCTCTACCAATTTCTCTGTGATGTGTGTGTGTGTGTGTGTGTGTGTGTGTGTGTGTGTGTGTGTGTGTGAGGAGAGAGAGAGAGGGAGGGAAGGGAGGAGGGGAGTAGAATTGTGTGTGTGTGTGTGTGTGTGCGCGCGCGCGTGTGTGCGTGCATGCGTGCGTGCATATGCGCGTGTGTGATAGCATTGCAATACAATATTTCAAAGCGTTTGTAATCATGAATTCTCTGGGAGAAGTCGGCCAGCCCACCGACCAGACAATAAAGAAAGGGAAGCCGTTTGTGATTGGAAAAATGTAAAAGAAATTGTGTCAGAGTCGCTAAGCTCCTGGGGTGTAGCTACTCACTCAAAGTGCATCTCTCGTGCGTTCCTCACTCTCTCTCATCGTCTCTCGTCTCTCTCTGAATTAATATCTGTTAGCACCGCCAGGGTCCGCTTATCTGCTGGCGCCTATTCTTCGGTCACATGCTGGCGCCTCTCTTCCTTTTTGCTCTTGGTGAAATTGAGCAAATGGTTGAATAAAGTGGACACTGGGCCCTCTCGCCTTCAAGCCTGAGGCCCAAACAGAAAGGACGGATACTGCGTGCGCCTATCAGAAAGAGTCCTTTCTTTTCTCAAGCTACTGCCAACAGAAGATAAAACGAGGCAAAAGAAAAAACGGCTGTCTCAAGTTTCGACCAAAGCGTTCATTGTTTTTATTTTAAACAAAAAACAACTCCTCATTAAACCGTTCGATCACCATGAGAGAAAACCTCTTATGACAAACCTCACCTACCGTTAAAACCCATTTCTCCTAGATCGTGTTCGTCAATTAGACAGACCGTCAAGGTATAACGTTAGCCGCTACTTGGACAAACGGCAGGCAGTCAAGAGACGCCCCCCCCGCCCCGCCCCCCCCCCCCCCTCGGCACACCGGCAAACGTTAGCCAACGAAGAGAGAAGCCCCAGCGAATGTTTGCAAAAGAAAAATCCCCTCCCCCCCCCCCCCCCCCCCCCCCCACTCAACAATATGGTATTCGTTAGCAGCAATCGTTTGGATTACGAGCCCGAGCTTTATATTCATCATGGGAGCCAGAGTAACTCTACTTTTTTGTTATTTACTGTTTACTGCTCCTTTGCTTCATTAAGATTTTCCGTTTCAAATGGACGCCAATCAGAAAGATACTTCACGGGCATAGTGCCCAAACCAAAGAACCAGACATCAAGCGTTTGCCATCAGAAGGAACGTCGGTCTCTTCGAAAGTTTAAAAAAAAAAAAAAAAAAAAAAAAAAGACCTCTCAAACAATCGCCGTCATAAAGAATTTGTTCATGAAGCGCATGTCATCAGAAATAATCTCTCTCGAACATATAAACACAAACGCTCATCGAACGTTCGCCTGCCGGGGACAGAACTTCACCTCCAGCGTTGTTCACGTCGTCCACACGAGCCCGCACGAATCTCCTATAACCACACACCCGGACTGTTTCGCGGGCGTTTCCTCCCCAACGAGCAAGATCCCTGTTCAAAAGCCGGTATAATATCACAAACTAGAAATAATGGTGCGTTGATATTTCACATACTTTGGGAAATGATTGGTGTTTGATATCTTCCATATACTTGGGAATGATTGGTGTTGATACATCACATTCTTGGGAAATTATTGTGCTTGAATTATCAGGAGCCGGCGATCAAATGATCAGAGCGTTTGTGTTTTTGGTGGTTGATATTTCACATACTTGGGAAATTATTGGTGGTTGAATTATCAGGGGCCGGCGGTCAAATGATCAGAGCGTTTGTTTGCTGAGCACATGGTCGTGAGTTCGAATCACAAGTGGGGTTGGATTTCTTTCGGTTTGAAAACCCTCGCGATCCACCCAGCTGTCAGCGGGTACCCGACTCGGTCCAGGGAAGATATAATGCGGCCGTCAGGCTGTGGGATGTAGAGTCTCTAATACCTGTTCACCTTCTGATGTGAGGGGCGCTTGTGAACCCCGTAAAGTGCAGTGTGTAGAGTGCATTGTGCACAAGGTCACGATGGGGAGATGGGAGAATGGGTGGTCATGCTGTGAGGTTGTTGTTGTTATGGCTGTCGATGATGATGATGATGATGATGATGTGTGTGTATGCGCGCGTGTGCGTGCGTGAGTGTGTGCGTGCGCGCGTGCGTGTGCGTGCGTGCGTGCGCGCTCCAACGCATGCTCTTGTGTCGTTCACGCTGCACTTGTTGTCCACCTCTCGCTCTTCTCTTTGAAGCGGTTTAATGTGATTGCCAGACATAAAGCAGATTCATAAAACATTGGCTGTCAACATCGCCGTCCTTGACCGAAGCAGGCCCCGTCTTCGTTGGGAAGCGTTGAGGAAGCGTTGGTGAACGAGAGAGAGAGAGAGAGAGAGAGAGGAGAGTAGAGAGAGAGAGAGAGACGCTTGACGCTTCAGAGAGAGAGAGAGAGAGAGAGAGAGAGAGAGGGAGGGAGGGAGGTAGGCATGAAGATCAGTGACAGAAGGTTGGGAATCACATGTTCAGACGAACCTGAACTCCCCGTTTTCGCTTGTGTCCTCTGTCCATCCATATTATCCTACGCGCTACCTACTGACACCTCCCGCCTCTCCCGAGCTCTGCCGCCCTCCGCCCCCCCTCCCCTCCCCCAGCCACCCCCCCCCCTCCCCGCCCCCGGCCCCCTCCACAGCGCCCCCCCCCCCCTCTCCCTCCCCTCCCTTACTCCATCATACTCTGCTCCCCGCTCCCCCCATCCCTACCTCCCTCTCCTCTCGTTAAAAAAGATCATCACGGAGAGTGTCTAGACTTGTCTCCCATTGTCGGTCATTTTTCCCTGGGCTTTGCTTACCTCAGTTTCCACACCATTATCTCCCTTTATGACGGCACGCTGTTTCAAGTCGGAGGCCCCCTGTGTCTTTCATAACGCAAGTTGTGTTGGTGTTTCATTGTTAGTGAGTTTCAGTGTTCTCAAGGACTTGATACTACTCGCTGACCGGCCCTCCCCTGCCCCCCCCCACACCGTACGCATTACCTCGCCTCTCGCCTGCAGAAAAGAAAAAAAAAAAGCTGTCTGTGACAGCGAAGAGTAGAGAGAATAAAACAACGACAAGAGGTGGGATGACACAAGCAGAGCCTCATTGATGAGGTCCACGGCTGAGCATCACAGAAATATGGCACACTGTACGCCCCCCCCCCCCCCCCCCCCCCCCAGGTTGTCGATTGAGACACGTTTGACTGTTCTTTGCAGGGGAGGCGGAATGGGACTGGTTGATGCGATTGGTACGCGAACACAGGAGAGAAGACAGTGGAGGGGCTTCGGGGAGGGGAGGAGAAGGGTAGTGTGTAGGAGATGGCGGGGGGGGGGGGGGGGGGGGAGGGGGGGGGGGGGGGGGCGGTAGAAGCGGAGAGGATGCGAGAACAGGAGGAAGCCTTCTATTTCTCGGGACTGTTGGGGGTACTGGAGACTGGCGAAGATGAGCGGATTAGGGCCGTAATCAATAGAAGAGAGTAGGGACGCTTGATCGTAACCATCCCACCCACCCCGTACTTCCCCCCAACACACACACACACACACACACACACACACACACGCACAGAGAGGAGAGAGAGAGAGAGAGAGAGAGAGAGAGAGAGAGAGAGAGAGAGAGAGAGAGTCCAGCTCCCTTGCTCCCTGACTGTTGCCCATTATTCTGCGTACATCCACTCGCATTGTTTCCGACAACCGAAGTGAAGTGACCACCCACCCCTTCCCCATCCTCCCTTTTCCTCCATCCACCCGTCACCCCGACTCCCCGACCCCCACCCCACCCCACCCCTCCTTCCCGTCTCTCAGATCCTCCCCATCTTTCTACCAGAGCCCCAGCCCTCTTGTGAACAAGAAGACATCATCATCTACAGCTCTTAGACTGTTCCTTCCGTGATCGGTCATTTCCTTTCCTCGTTATTTCGCTGGGCTTTCCACCCCATCTCGTTAGTTAGGTTTGACTGGTGGCATATTGTACAGCAGGGCAAGGCGAGGCGGGTTGCCTTCACGATCGTTTGTTTTCCCCCTTCATGTCCTGTTTGGTATACCATTCACTCCCTATGGACAGCTCCTTTATCTCTCTCAGGTTGGCTGGGCAGAATCTCAATCTCTCTCTCTCTCTCTCTCTCTCTCTCTCTCTCTCTCTCTCTCTCCTCTCTCTCTTTCTCTCTTCTCTCTCTCTTGCGTGTGCGTGCGTGCGCGGCGCGCGCGCGCGTGTGCGTGTGTGTGTGTGTGTGTGTGTGTGGTGGTGTGGAGTGTGTGAGCGAGTGTGTGTGTGTTTTCGAAAGCACACAGCATTCAAATGAATTTTGAGTGCCCCGCCCTGTTCTCAATCAGAAAATGAAAATTTCACTCACTGTTTCCTTCTTATTATATATCTGGTCGTGAGTTTGTGCGTGAGAGCTCGCGCAGGCTTCTGTTTCTTTTGTGTGTACAGAAGTCCACAATATTTTCACGATGGTGAGCTCCCGCGATTCCTCACCCCATCTCCCTCCCTCCTCTCCCTCCCTCTCTCTCTCTCTCACACAGACACACACACACACACACACACACACACACACACACACACACACACACACACACTGTACCCCTGACCACCCCATTTTAAACTCCCTCTCCCCCCCTCCCCTCCCCATTCCAAGATGTGAAGCACATCAGCTGTTCCTGTCATGCAAAAGACATTTCCAGAACTCGGCGAATCATGTTGCCCGACGTGAATTTATAAATGCTGATGACTAAAGGAGACTGAAGTGGGAAAAAAGCAAAACAAAACAAAACAAAAACAAAGACGAAAAGACGAAGTTCAATCAATCATAATATTTCTAACTCAGCTGATTTCTGTAGAACATTCACTCCATGTTGGATACAAACAAGGTAAATGTGATCTGTAAGGGCTTGGGGTAAAAAAGCAAATCTTTCCTGTTTATGTTCAGCCATTTTGTTTTTCTCCCCCCCCCCCCCTCCCCTCTTTCCTCCGCATGCACCCAAATAGTGACATTCTCTGGTTTGTAGGAAGAACCTGTGGGTTTTTTTTTTAAATTCTCCTTTTGTCCCTGCGCCTCTAGTAAAAATAGGCGCTGAACGCCCGTCGACATGGAAAAAAAATGGTCATGATTGAAGAAAGAAAAGGCCAGATGTGAGACTGAGGAAGAACCAAGTTTTGAGTCGTTTATCCTCTGGGCAATTTGTAATGAAGTGTGCCCCTCCACCCTTATATCTCTCTTTTCTCTCTCCCCTCTCCCCTCTTTTCTCTCTCCTCCTCTCTCTCTCTTTTCCCCTTTTCCTCTCTCTCTCTCTCTCTCTCCCCCCCCTCTCTCTCTCTCCCCTCTTCTCTCTCTCTCTCTCCTCTCTCTCTTTTCTCTCAGGGATTCATTTCATTTCACCTTCTCCTATATCTTTTTATCTGCTGGGCCAAGTCGTTGCTAAACCTTTGGTGGTTGTCTTCCTTTTCTTCTTTTCTTTTTCATTTTTTTTTTCTTTCTCTTTCTTTCTGTTTTTTTGTTGTTTGTTTGTTTTGTTTTGTTTTGTTTTTGTAGTTCTTGCCTGAAATGGAGCCACTTTTGGACATTACTGGGCAGGGCCCGCCTTCCGGCCCCCAAGATTTAGCCATGCCTATCACAAGAATCTCTTTCCTGCACAAAACCAGAGAGAGAGAGAGAGAGAGAGAGAGAGAGGAGAGGAAAGGAAGAGAGAGAGAGAGAGAGAGGTGGGATGGGGGTTTTGGGATTTAGAGAGGGGTGGGGGGGAGGTGGGTATGGTATGTGTGTTTGTGCTCCCGGAGATTCCCTGTGATGCATCTCATTTATACTTAACTGCAAGATGACAACTGATACGTCAACGAGCCACCAGCAGCATGGCTGTACATGTCAAGTCAGAATATCTTCTTCTTCATCTCATCATCATCTTCATCTTCATCATCATCTTCATCATCATCATCACCCAGGGCTTGAGCCAAACATTAGCCAGGGCTGTAAAGCGAATGGAGTCGTTGGGTCCAGCATGCCCCAAACCTGAATTTGTGGCTGGGATTATCAAGATCAATACGCAGACCAGGAATCGTGGTTCACCACCACCCCCATCTGGCCCCCCCCTGCCTCCCCCCTCCCCCCTCTGCCCCTTCGCCCTGCAGGCCAACGAACCGATTCTCGAGCTTTACTTTTTTCTTTCACAATACGTCATTTGTTTGTTCTGATCTGGTCATCGCCCCCAAACCCTTTCTTCCTTTGTCTGCAGGTCTTCTGCTTTCCGTTTTACCAACGGTCTTTGGGGTTTGCGAGGAGATTATCCAAAGCGCCTCGACTTTTTTTTAGTTGATGTTCACTTCTTCCTCCCACTGTCTTCCTCGTCTTATTATTTACCTCAGCCATCATCACCTGTAGTCCCGTTGATGTAGTATGTTGTGAATACCGGGAAGTGGAAGACGTGTCGTTTTATGTTCGTCAGACTGATTCATTTATGCAGCTTCTGCTCAAAGTTTCTGTACTTGAGTGAATTGACCAAGACACCAGGGTGTACCATGCTATTTGTGCTTTGAATTTGCTCTTCGACTAATCACTGCAAGAGCTGAAGGGAGTGATTGTGTGTTGCGTACAGAGGGAGAGGGGTGGAGTTGCGGGTGGTATGGGGATGGCAAGGGGTGGTGGGCGATGTGTGTGGGGAGAAAAGTAGGGGGGTGATAAGGATCGGCTTGGAAGGCCAGTTAGAGGCTTGGAAGGCCGTTAGAGGGCAGAGTGGGGCCGTTAAGAGAGATGGCCCTCTATTTCTCAGGGCTGACAAGGGACAAGGGGCCCCGGAGATGAGCGGATTTAAGTGCCGCAGGGCTGGGGCGAGAGGCATTTAAGCATGTGTCTGATCGGAAACATTGCAGCATGGGAGGGGGGGGAAGTGAAAGATTGGCGTGTGGTCTGTCCACATTTCATCCTTTGGGGGTCTGGGCTCTCTGGGCATTTCCTCTGTATTTACCTCATCTTTTCTCTCTTCTCTGGCTCATGTATATCTGTTGCTTGGTCTTTGTTTTTTGTGTCTCCCTATTCCCCCCACTCTGCCCCTTGTTTGTCTCCCCTCATTTCCCCTTCAGACACTCTCTCTTCTGTGTGCGTGTGTGTGTGTGTGTGTGCGTGTGTGTGTGTGTGTGCGTGTGTTTTGTGTTGTGTGCGTGTGTGTGTTTTGTGTGTGTGTGTGTGTGTGTGTGTGTGTGTGTGTGGGGTGTGTGCGTGGTGTGTGTTTGTGTGTGTGTGTTGTGTGTGTGTGGTTTTGTGTGTGTTGTGTGCGGTGTGTGTGTTTGTGTGTGTGTGTGTGTGTGTGTGTGTGTGTGTGTGTGTGTGTGTGTGTGGTGCGTGTGTGTGTTTGTGTGTGTTTGTGTGTGTGTGTGTGTGTGTGTGTGTGTGTGTTTGTGTGTGTGGGGTGTGTGTGTGGGGGTGTGTGTGTGTGTGTGTGGTGCATGCATGCATGGACTCATGCCTCTGTGTGTGTGTGTGTGCATGTTCGAGCACTCAGGCAACTTGTGAGAGTTTGTTCTAAGTTTTGAGATCTGAGTATTCTGGCATTTAGGGCCCCATGAGTCCGAAGCTGTATCCTCCCTCTGCACATATGATAAAGCTGTTTTTTGATTGCAGATTAAAACACACACACACACACAACACACACACACACACACAACACACACACACACACACACACACGAAACCAGACTTAGGAAAAACTAAGTGGTTCTGTGTTGTAGGATTATCTGCCTTTTGTACAACGAAAAACAAGGGAAAGAACTCTGTCAAGCAGGGAAGAAAACAGCACATTCGCCGCGCCAACAAACAACAACCATCCCTTTAAGTAAATCAAAGGCTGTGAGCATGCCTAGCAGTGGCAGAGGGCTTGCCATGACTTTCCCCGTCCAAACTCATGGTACAGGATGCAGCGGAGGGTGGACGTTTGGTGGTGGATGAAGAGGTCTGGAACGCAAGGCAAAGGACAGGGGTAGTGGCACACATCTGTGAGGTGACTGAGGACAGGGACTTGAAGATGCCCGACCGTAAGTGTCTTTCTTTTTTTCTTTCTTTCTCGTAAAGCAGGCTGATACTCCTGCGGACACTCCCTGTATAGCCAGGCAGTGGAGTTTTTTGTGTATGACCCTTTTTTATCCCGCCATTAAGGCAGCCATACTCCATCTTCGGGGAAGGTGCATGCTATGTGTCACGTGTCATCCATACCAACGGCCAAACTGGCCTTCTCTTCCGAAAGTTGGTGATGGGATTTTACGTGTTGTGCAAGATGTTATGCGTGCGTTCACACACGGAACCTCGGTTTATAGTCTTATTCGAAGGACTATATGGGGAATGGAAATCAGAACCAATGTTTAAATCCGAGGGAAAAATCCCCCCATACCGAAATTCGAACCCCCAACCCCAGGATCACGAGTCCGGCGCTCTACCAACTGAGTTATCCGGCCCCCGCTCAAGTGTCTGCCCAGCACTGTATCCCTGACACGAAAAAAATGTGTCATTGCAGCAGTAGCCCCGAAAAAGTTGCCGTTGTACAACTTTTGGGGGTGCATTGACCACTAAAAAGAGTGTAACATTTATATTTTGCGTGGGAAATCGAGGGGGGGGGGGGGGGGGGGGGGGGGGGGGGGGGGGGAGTGGTAATGCTGTATTGTTTGTGTATAAAGTATGAAAATAAAGAGATGTTACTTTTTCATGCTTGAAGCACAAAAGTAAACAAATTATGCCATTCTTAGGGGAGAATGCTGCATCAGCGTTCTGCAGTACAGATATTTTAAAACGGGGCAAATAAAAAAAAAAACTGATCAGAAAAAGACCATCCCCCAGGCGTCATAAACATATAACATCAGGCGACAAAGTTTCTGCTCTTCAAAAGCACAGCGAAGTGTAAAAAAGGAGGTCATTAAATGTACATTTTGAGTATTGCTGACATGTTGCAATAGTTGAAAGAAAATATTTTATTACTCATCAATAGATGATTCATTTGAAGATGTTATCATCAGCAGAAGATTTACTGTTCGAAGCGTCATTCAGTTCAGTGGTTTTCTGGTCGCTGAATAAACACTAGTTTTGGCTAAAAACGTAACAACTGTTACATTGTTGCACGTCCATACCAGAGGTGTACAATGTTACACGATTTTATATGTCATGAACGAAAATGTACTCGTGAGAATGTTGCATATTCCTCAAGGATACTGCAGTGTTACAATTTCAACGCTTACTGCATTGTCACATTCATCACTGAGATTGCAGTTTTGTTACTACCAGCACGGGACAATGAGCATTGAACGCAGGCTTCAAAAAATCCACTGGCATAAAAAAGAACAACCCTGAATAGGGGGAGAGTGTCAACCTCGGGGTATGTCAGTGGAGGAAAGGGCTAGCGCACAGCCCAAACACACTCACAGCTTGCTTACAATCTCATTCATATATCATGCATTCGTCACATCAAACCACTAGTTAAAGTCTATAACTTTATACACACTAATCATGGAAGAAAACATCAATGCGAATAGAGTCAAACAAAATAAAAACATTCTCTCTTTCCTTGAACTTCACAAAACCATTTATCTAAACCATCATAACTAACCCGGGTATATAATAGATTTCTACTTTACCTGGCCAGGTGATCTTAGACTAATTACGAATCACTGTCTTTTCTTTCCCTTTTTTTCTTTGTTTCTTTTCACTGTCACTTTCACAAGCACACACAACTGCTGGCACTGGTCAGGTTGGGCCGCGGCATGGTCAGGTTGGACTGCTGGCACTGGTCAGGTTAGATGCTGGCACTGGCGTTGGCCTGTGGTTCTGCTTGACGAAGTGACGCTGCCAGGTATGAGGTCGAACCCGGTTCAGATTGAACAATGACTATCAGACATCGATCTGTTCTCCTTTCTTTCTTCCTGCATTAACGCATTGCACTCTCTCTCTCTCTCTCTTCTAGTTGCTCTATCAAATGGACATGGTTGCTTTTCTTTTCTTTTCCTTTTCTCTTTTCTTTTTTTTTCTCTTCATCAGTTAGCAACTCTCTCTCTCCACATCTCTCCTTAGTCTTCTCTGCAGACTCTATCTCGTGCTAATGCCTCAACTTGGTTCTCTTCTCTCTCCTCTCATCTCTCTGCCTTTTCTCTCGAGCAGAGCCTACTCTCAGAACTCTCTCTCTCTCTCTTTTTTTTCGTTCCTCTCCCTCCTCACTCACGCATTCCTATCTTATCCTAAACCCATCTGTCAAAGGGTGAGTACCTTGGTCAGTATTTTCCCGCTTTTACTGGGTTGCCTCCCTCTCATTTCATTGGAGATGTAAATCATGACAGTCACATCTACCTGCCTTGCTCTTGTGGTGGTCAATGGGTCATTTAATTAATTAGCTTGATTTCACCCCCATACTTTTAACGGCGAGTCCCGACTTAATTGTGGACACTGGTCCTACAATTGGCTGGATGAGTCTAAACCAGGCGCGAGACCCTTTCGGCCAGACCTATGAGGGTCGGTCAAGGGCTTGGTCTGGGGAATGATGCTGTCTCCATGTAGGACTAAAAATAAGCTCCGCCGTGTTTAAATTTGGGTGACCGACACATGAGGCCGTCTGCCTGGCGCCAAATGTTTGACTTTGGGCTTATGCCCAGTTGAGTGGCTGGCGGGCTGACCCGACTTCGGTTTTTCTTTTTTTTTTTTCCATGACAGAGAGAAAAAAAAAATATGAAGCAGGAATAGAAGCTGGTTTCCAATGAACTTGGATGATGTCTCGAACAAAGAGGGCGCCCCCCTCTCCTGCTTGCTTCTGCCTTTTTCTTTCAGGAATTATTTCGATTTCCACTGTCTTCTCTTTCTTTCCCTGTTTTCTAGTGGAACCAGCGTTCTTCAAACACTGAGGCTTTTTCCTTTCCCCTGCCAGAAATTGAGCAGTTAGTGGTTACACAATGGACGTGGATTTTTTTGGTCAGGCTGTTTGCCCGTATTGGACAATCTCTGAAGAGAAAATCCACAAACTTACAGTCGTCCCTGGAATCAGTTCGATTCTTTGTGCAGCTGGTTTGCTTGACGTGTCTTTAGAAATGTTAAGGATGCCTGTGCAGCGGTTGATAGAAAGAGGTGGGGAGAGAATTGGTGGGATGGGTTAGGGTGGATTTTCTTGTGTGGTTCAGGCGTATACACGCACATCTCTCTCTCT
>CM031611.1:82714236-82720277 GCA_018398815.1 Conus ventricosus | reverse complement strand
CTTCTCCTTTCGTTTCATTTGTCTCCCTCATGTACCAACAATTAGCACACAGATCGTCCAGAATTACAACGCCCAACCCTTTAACTTACCCCCCCCCCCCCCCCCCCACCACACACACATACATACATGCTGTCTTGGCATTTTAGGCTGTGCTGCGGCCATTTTCCTGACCTGTGGAATCGTGATTTGTTGTCTTGTTGCCTTAAGTGTCTTACAGCTATCACCATGTCCCGTCATGATTGTATTGAGAGATAACATGCGAGCAGGCCACAATATTCTTCCCATGGACACACCACACACAGCTAGACAGCTATAATGCAAATTAAGCTTGCCCAAATGACGTTGATCTTTTTGCTTTTTTTCTCAAGAAAACTGAAACCGCAGTGAGCAGGCCACAATATTCTTCCCATGGACACACACACACACAGCTAGACAGGCTTATAATGCAAAGCTTGCCCAATGACGTTGAGCTTTTTTGCTTCCTTTTTTTCTCTCAAGAAAACTGAAACCGCAGTGATTTCTGGGAGAGGGAATTTGTCACGCAATCTGCTCATACATCCACGCTGACTGCTCGTGCAACAACAACGACCCGCCATTGTGCGCATAGCGTGTATAGCAGGAGGCCGGTCATTTGGCGTTGTTGTCAACGTTGGAGACTGAGTGGGGAGAAAAGAAGTAATAGTATATGTGCAAGGAACCCAAACAACGGAAGCGTAAGACGGTGAAAGCATGTGGAAAAGGCGAAGGACCACTCTTTGCGACTAGTTTGAAAGTCAACCCACAGACAGACAGGCAGGCCTTTCAGGGGAACAATTTCTGTGAGTGATTCTCAGACATAAGAGTTTAGCCGAAACAGAATATGATTGTTATCTCATGATAAACAAATGACACATGCATATCTATGTTGATTTCAAAGACAAGATGTCAGAATATATCGCAAGACTGAAATGAATAATATTTTTTTTTAATAGTTGTAAATGCTCTGCTCATTTATGAACAAGCTCACAGCGATTATATGCATATTACATATGTTATGTGCTTCGTTTTTCTGGTCCTCATTCTTGGATTCCCCTGGGAAGAAGTACCTATGAGCGGTGAACCTTTGAAAAGAAAACCCTCGACTTTGCTGGTCCTGTTATCTGTCCTGTGTCCCCTGGTCAAACAACTAGGCTACAGATTCATGTTCTTCAGCGAAAGAATAGTGAAAGTGTGTATTACAAAGACATGCGCGCCACGCACGTACTTACACACACACACACACACACACACACACACACACACACACACACCACACACTATATATATATATATATATACACATGGAAAAAAGTTAAGCAACCCTCCACATTTATCGCTAAGGACGAGATATAATACTATTTAAATGAAAGCAACATTCAAGTAAATCAAAATGGTCTTTATTCCATGAAAGTATGACACTGTCCCATTACCGAAACAATAGAAATATGGTTCAGTGTTTGAAAATTCAACTGCAAAATGGTGAACAAAGATGTGCACCATTTTGAACAAAAACATGGCATGGTTAAGTTTGAAAATAACAATTTCATCCAGTTGATGCCGAAATTAATTTTGGTAGGAAAACAACAATGAAAGTGTCCAGATAGCATAACAGCAAACAAAAATCAATACCGGGTGTATCCTCCCTGTACATTGATGACTGCCTGAATCCTTCGTCTCATCCCTCCAGTGAGTCGTCTGATCTGCTGAAAGGTGATCTGCTGCCACTCCCGATGCAATGCTGCTTCCAGTTCCTGGAGATTTTGCAGAGGAGGGTCCAGTGTCTGTATTCGACGGCCAAGCAAGTCCCATAGATGCTCCAGCGGATTGAGGTCCGGACTCATGGCAGGCCATGGTAATGTTGTCACCGCCTCTTGCTGGAGGTATGCTGTGACTGCTCTTGAACGATGAGGCCGGCATTGTAATACATGAACACAGGTCTTGTGGCTAGTGGGTGGTCGTCAAAATGAGCACAGCAGCTGGCTGCAGTACCTCCCGGGATGTAGCGATCTGTCAAGTTGCCACGAATGGTCACCAGGTCCATCTTGCAGTCGTGTGAGATGCATCCCCACACCCGACGAGCCTCCGCCGAAAGGTACAGTTTGTTTGATGTTTCCTTGCAGCATAGGCTGTTTGGGGATGCCTCCATACTCTCGCTCTGCCATCTGTAACATGCAGTAAGAAGCGGCTTTCATCAGACCAGTGATCTTCCTCCAGTTCCTTAGGTTCCAGTGCTGTCGGCAAGACACCAGGTCAAACGTAATCTCTTATGATTGTCTGTAAGGTGTGGACGCTTGATGACTCTTCTTGCCCTCAGTCCTATAGCTTGCAAGCGATTTCTAACGGTTTTTGTGGACAGAGGTCGATTTGGCAGCCACTGCCGTTTTCAGTGTGGTTGAAGTTGCGAATCGCTGTTGCCGTACCAGTCGGTGGAGCGCCCTGTCTTCACGCTGGGTAGTGACACGTGGGCTGCCTGATCGTGGCCGGTCATTCACTGTGTTCGTTTCAGCATGTTTTCTTATCAGTCGGCTGATTACTGACGTTTGGTATCCCAGTTGACGTCCAATTGCTTTGCTGGTCATACCAGTAGAATGCATGCCAATAATTTGCCAACGTTGTCCTTCTGACATTCTTCTTCGTTCCATCTTGTTGGACAGTGACTGTGCAGTGAGAAACTTACTCAAAAACGCACGTTTCTGTGGAGTGAGCAAACTTCATTTTTGCGAGTGCACGGATGGTGTGATGCTCGTGCACGCCACATGCAGCCAGAGACTCACTGTCACACTTGGCTGGTTTTATCATCTCTATGGAATACCCGTCTTGTCAGAATTACTATTTTGTGCCATGTTAATACTCCCCAGTTACCTGGGACGGTATGTTTCATTTAGGGTTGCTTAACTTTTTTCCATGTGTATATATATATATATATATAATATATATATAATATATATATATTGTGTGTGTGTGTGTGTGTGTGTGTGTGTGCGCGCGCGCGCGTGTGTGTGTGTGTGTTGTGTGTGTGTGTGTGTGTGTGTGTGTGTGTGTTTCAATGTTCACACAGGAGGTGTCAGAGTTACAATATAAGGCAAAGGACCATCGATGAGATGACAATGAATTAAAAGAGAAAAAAAACGATGTATATTTCAACAGAGAGGTTTTTTTTCTTAATTGTTCAGTAAGATAATTAATCTGTTATACATTTCTCTTCAGGAACGTTTCCTCCAAGCAGACCAGGGACACATAGTTAACTTCGTTTGTCACTGGTACAGTTCGTATTGTGTACGTCAACGTGCGGTCGGGAGATGGTGAAAATGTTGTTGCCTTTGGTCAGACCAACCCCAGGAAAGAAAACTATATCATGGGTCTGCAAGGTCCAGTAAATGTTGTTTTGCTCGAAGAGATTTTGTGTGTGTGTGTGGCAACCGTTTGAGAACTGCGTTTAAGACCAAAATATTTTGTGAGTCGGTGATGACCTGGTTAAAACGTCTGTGTTGTAACAAGCGTGGATGATGTGAAGCCATGGTGAAAGGTCATTCATGTAAATCATGGAAAGCTTGGTCGTTCATTGAAAAAGGGGAACTCCCTAAAGTTTGTCTGAGTAGCTATGTGTCAAGAATGTTGCAGAGACAGTCTGAAAACATGCACGACACCCCCCCCCCCCCCCCCCCCCCCACAATGGTTTATGACATTGGCAATGGAATGCATTATCTATTTGTGCTCTGATGAAATATTATTGGAAAACTATGTTCATGATCCCTATAGGGGGGCGGTCTCTCTCTCTCTCTCTCTCTCTCTCTCTCTCTCTTCTCTCCTCTCTCTCTCTCTCTCTCTCTTCTCTCTTTCTCTCCTCTCTCTCTCTCTCTCTCTCTCTCTCCTCTCTCTCTCTCTCGCTCTCCCTCTCTCTCTCTCTCTGCGAGCGCGCGCGCGCGCGTGTGTGTATGTGCGTGTGTGTGTGTGTGCGCGCACGCGCAAGGGGTGGGTAGATAGAGGCGGAGTGATGAATGCGTTTGTGTGAGCACTCTGTTATGTTTCTCTTGCACTATTTGATCTGCAAGTCGGCATTTCCATCCATCTTTCTCTGAATGTCATCATTTATTCAAGAGCTCCTTGTGTCAATTTTGCCTCTCACACACACACACACGCACGCGCGCACGCGCGCGCACATGCAGACACACAAACGCGCGCACACACACACACGCGCACGCACGCACACACACACATACCGCGCGCGCGCGCACGCATATACACGCACATACATAGAGAGAGAGAGACAGAGAGGCTGCCGACTCCCTTACTCCAACCTCTATGGCGGCGACACTGGCTTGGAAGCCATACTTCTTCAAACTGTTGTCTAGACTGACATAATTTCTTAGTCTTGTAGTTCTGAGCTGGCTATATTCTGCTTTGGCTAGACTGACATAATTTCTTAGTCTTGTAGTTCTGAGCTGGCTATATTCTGCTTTGGCTAACTGACATAATTTCTTAGTCTTGTAGATCTGAGCTGGCTATATTCAGCTTCGGCTAGACTGGCATAACTTCTTAGTCTTGTAGATCTGAGCTGGCTATGTTCTGCTTTGGCTAGACTGACATAATTTCTTAGTCTTGTAGATCTGAGCTGGCTATCTTCAGCTTTGGCTAGACTGACATACTTCTTAGTCTTGTAAATCTGAGCTGGCTACATTCCGCTTTGGCTAGACTGACATAATTTCTTAGTCTTGTAGATCTGAGCTGGCTATGTTCTTCTTTGGCTAGACTGACATACTTCTTAGTCTTGTAGATCTGAGCTGGCTATACTCTGCTTTGGCTAGACTGACATACTTCTTAGTCTTGTAGATCTGAGCTGGCTATACTCTGCTTTGGCTAGACTGACATACTTCTTAGTCTTGTAGATCTGAGCTGGCTGTATCTTCTTTGGCTAGACTGACATACTTCTTAGTCTTGTAGATCTGAGCTGGCTATTCTTCGTTTGGCTAGACTGACATACTTCTTAGTCTTGTAGATCTGAGCTGGCTATTCTTCTTTGGCTAGACTGACATACTTCTTAGTCTTGTAGATCTGAGCTGGCTATTCTTCTTTGGCTAGACTGACATACTTCTTAGTCTTGTAGATCTGAGCTGGCTATACTCTGCTTTGGCTAGACTGACATACTTCTTAGTCTTGTAGATCTGAGCTGGCTATACTCTGCTTTGGCTAGACTGACATACTTCTTAGTCTTGTAGATCTGAGCTGGCTGTACTCTGCTTTGGCTAGACTGACATACTTCTTAGTCTTGTAGATCTGAGCTAGCTATACTCTGCTTTGGCTAGACTGACATACTTCTTAGTCTTGTAGATCTGAGCTGGCTATACTCTGCTTTGGCTAGACTGACATACTTCTTATTCTTGTAGATCTGAGCTGGCTGTACTCTGCTTTGGCTAGACTGACATACTTCTTAGTCTTGTAGATCTGAGCTGCTGTACTCTGCTTTGGCTAGACTGACATACTTCTTAGTCTTGTAGATCTGAGCTGGCTTGTATCTCTTTGGCTAGACTGACATACTTCTTAGTCTTGTAGATCTGAGCTGGCTATACTTCTTTGGCTAGACTGACATACTTCTTAGTCTTGTAGATCTGAGCTGGCTATGTTCTTCTTTGGCTAGACTGACATACTTCTTAGTCTTGTAGATCTGAGCTGGCTATGTTCTTCTTTGGCTAGACTGACATACTTCTTAGTCTTGTAGATCTGAGCTGGCTATGTTCTGCTTTGGCTAGACTGACATACTCTTAGTCTTGTAGATCTGAGCTTGCTCCATTCTGCTTTCTAATGGCACAGCGAGTTCAAATGGAATCCATTTTTAAGAACCTGCGTCGAGAACAACATCCGGTCTCATGCCAGTCTTCCTGATGATCTCTGGATTGTTCTCCCATTCTGGAAGGCCTGCTGTGCATTCCTAGTCATCCATTCCATTCAGTCAAACCCTGCTTCCATGCTCTTCTCAGACCATAAGCCGTCTCAAACCATGATCTATGACTTTCTGCCATGTAATC
>CM031611.1:82701736-82709236 GCA_018398815.1 Conus ventricosus | reverse complement strand
GTACCAAGGTTGCACTGGTACCAAATCTCCTTGCGAAGTAGATCTCCATCATCATCTGCAGCGTCAAATGCGGTGATCTTGAGGAATGGAGGTTCTTGTCTTTTGGATGGGGAATCTGGTTCACATGGGCAGCAGTCTACACTTCTTGGTTTTCCCCAGATTGATGTCCGACTTGTGGTTGGCCCAACGGAGTTTTAAATTGTTGGTAGAGCCCACATACACTTCAGTTTCATGGAGAGAGCAGGAGATGGCATACAACACTCTTGGTGTCTCGCAAGTGATGTGTTTGGAGATGTTGATTATTCTGCCATCGAACAAAGACCTAAGACTCCTGGTAATATATATAATTTGTTAAAAATATTATTAAAATGAAGTGCTAAAATTCATCTACAAGCTTGTTTCAAGATATGTCTCTCTCCTCAGGATGACTTTTTTGTGGCACGCCACGTCTTTTATGGCGTGCGGGACCTGATCTTGTCTCTGTGTGTGCGGGTTTCGTTTGCTGCACGTGGGGCCTGTGTGTGTGTGTGTGTGTGTGTGTGTGTGTGTGTGTGTGTGTGTGTGTGTGTGTGTGTGTGTGTGTGGTTGTTTTTTTGTTTTTTTTGTTTTTTTGTTAGGGCCTGTTCAGGTGGAATGTGCTAGCAAAGATTTCCACTTGTGCCTGCAATTATTCACTATTTCTACTTTTGTGTTCAGAGTTGCTAAGTATGGTTTGCATAATATTAACCATTTTTCTGTGGAACATAGGTTGCATTTTTTGGAAATATTGTTGTATGGCGTTGCTCTTTTTATGATTTTCCATGATATGCTGTAGTCTATTTTTTTTATCTTTGAGTTTCCAAATGTATTTACTCAGTTCTGTTTGATTTTTGTATTTTTCATTTTTGAATGACTGTTTATGGTTTGCGTATCTGGTTTTTGAAAGTGTTTTCAGTAATCCCTATGTATGTTTCTTTTTCATTTTCTGATGTTACCGTAGCTTGGTATACAATATTGCTGTGAAGACATTTGTTGCTTAGGGGCACTGTTCTTTTTTGGTGCAGTTGCAAGATGTCCTTTCAGCACCCTCTCTTTTGTGTTGCTTTTCATTTTGTTAGATGAGTCAATTATGTTTTTGAGGTTGGGCATACATGAGTATGATAGTTTAATGGTGTTTTTGTTGAATATTTTGGACAGTTTGTGTTCTTTTGAAATGATGTTGCCAAGATTTTAAAGAATTCTTTTCCTACATTTGTTTTTTACTTGTCCATCATATGGTGGGTTGTACCATATGATCTTCCTTTTTCTGTTTTTCTTATTTCTGTTCGTGTTATTGTCTGGGCTATATTGTAGTTTGTAATTGTAACCACTTTTTTGTAATGCTTCTTGGTATTCTGTTGCTGCATTATTGAATGCATTTTCATTGCATGATAGGTTGGATAGTCTCTTGTTTATACCGTTGGGTATTGTTTTTTAGTATAGATGGTGGTGGTTGCTTTTGACGTTTACATAGATTGGTATGTCATTGGTTTTTTGTATGGTTTGTACATATTGTCATTGAGGTCTAATGTTATGTCTAGTAATTCACTACTTTTTTATTTGCTTCTATTGTGATTTTTAAATTGTGGTTTTTGAAGATTTTACATAATTCTTTTTTCTTGTTTTCAATAGTTCTTGGATTATTGTTTAATGCAGCAAGGCCGTCATCTCTGTACAAACCGACCTGTTTTCCAAGTTGTTTTTGGATGTTGGATAGCATGAAAAGTCCGACTAGTTCACATGTTTCGGCACCATCATACGATCCCATGGTTACATCAAATGTGGAGTTTTTGCTCGTTTTTTTTTTATCCAAGTTTCATTTCTGCTGTGGAGTAGGGTTTTCTTGGTGTGGAAAATAATCTCCATTTCTGACTCTGTTATATTTGTGTATTTGTTGGCACATTTCAAAGCTTTGGTGATAGTTTCTTCATCTAGGATGGGTAGAAATCTACTATGTCGAATGTGATAAACACTGTATTTCTCTGTTTTTTGAGTTCCTTAAACCATTGGATGACTTTATAGCTGTTTTTCCAAAGGTTGTATTCGGTGTTTGATTTTACATCTTCTAGAGCCGTTTCCAAAATTCTCTTGCTTATTTGGCCCAGTTCGGATTTGGTCTACATGTTGGGTTGTTTTGGAAGTTGGGTTTGTGGTCTTTAAGCGTTATGAAGGCTTCTTTTGTTGCTGTTGCCTCTACCCTGTCACTTAACTCCATGCAGGTGCAAGCTCTTTTTCTTTTTTGCGGATGTTGTTGTATGTGGTTTTATCAGCTTTCTTGTAATTTTTCTGAATGTTTTTGTTCAGGAGTTGGGAGTATTCGTTTAATTCCATTTTGTAAAAATTGCTAGTTTTATCAGCTTTTACGAATATCTTTTATCATTTTGAATTTGTTTTATTTCATTTGCTAGTGATGTTTGGAAGTTGTTATTTGCTTTCTTGAATTTTATGTTGGCTATCAGTCCCTTCATTTTGTCTTCAAAAGGTTTCATTTCATCTATTGTCGAGGTGATCGCCATGATTTGAAGCAACAAATGTCTTCACAGCAATATTGTATACCAAGCTACGGTAACATCAGAAAATGAAAAAGAAACATACATAGGGATTACTGAAAACACTTTCAAAACCAGATACGCAAACCGTAAACAGTCATTCAAAAATGAAAAATACAAAAATCAAACAGAACTGAGTAAATACATTTGGAAACTCAAAGATAAAAAAATAGACTACAGCATATCATGGAAAATCATAAAAAGAGCAACGCCATACAACAATATTTCCAAAAAATGCAACCTATGTTCCACAGAAAAATGGTTAATATTATGCAAACCATACTTAGCAACTCTGAACACAAAAGTAGAAATAGTGAATAATTGCAGGCACAAGTGGAAATCTTTGCTAGCACATTCCACCTGAACAGGCCCTAACAAAAAAACAAAAAAAACAAAAAAAAACAACCACACACACACACACACACACACACACACACACACACACACACACACACACACACACACACACACAGGCCCCACGTGCAGCAAACGAAACCCGCACACACAGAGACAAGATCAGGTCCCGCACGCCATAAAAGACCGTTGGCGTGCCACAAAAAAGTCATCCTGAGGAGAGAGACATATCTTGAAACAAGCTTGTAGATGAATTTTAGCACTTCATTTTAATAATATTTTTAACAAATGTTGCTCCCCAAGGGTTGAGCTTTTTCAGATTTTTTAAGGACGTTTTTATACTGTTTATGATATATATAATATAATATATATATATATATATATATATATATATATATATATATATATATATATAATATAATATATATATATATATATACGTACATATTCATATACACACACACACACACACACACACACACACACACACACACACACACACACACACACACACACACACTTACTCCCTCACACCTACACGCATCACTGTATTTCCCTTTTTTTGTCCCAAAACAAATGGGGTATTTTTTGAGATAATGGGAAAAGTCAAATCAATACGTGCCAAATTTAGCGCCTCCCTGCTCAAACATCCCCCCCCCCCCCCAAAACCCCCCCAAAAACCCCCCCCCACCCCCCCCCCCCCTCATCCCGAAAAAAATCATTCACCCAAACCCTTTCCCCTTTCCGCCTGCATTTAATCCCTCCCCATACCAAAACCCCCCCCCCCCACCCCACCCCCCCCCCTGTCAAATTCTCATTTTTCATCTCACCATCAACCCCCATCATCATCACTTCCTGCCTTTTTGTTTGCCCCTAGTCCCCCTTTTTCCCGGCAGGGTTTTTCCCTCGGGGGATGCTTGTGTCGTCTTTCATGGCAGGAAGGAAGGGGCCCAAAAGTTCCCTTGCTCTCGCCCGCGAATGAACAGCTCTTTCCGGGGGCCCGTACTACTGTAGGTTTTAGGAGTAATTTTATTATGCGGTTTTTCTTATTTTTTATTGTGTGGTATGTTTTTGGTCCCGGGCTGGTTTGGGGGTGTAATACTGTCCCCATGGTACTGTGTATTGTGGTTTCGTGTGTGTGTGGGGGGTGTGTGTTTGTTTTGTTGGGGTGTGTGTGGGGTGTGTGGGGTGGTGTGTGGGGTTGTGGTGTGTGTGGTTTTTTGGGGCGCGTGGCGTGTGTGTGTGTTGTGTGTGTGTGTGTGTGTGTGGGTGTTGTGTGTGTGTGTGGGGTGAGAGAGAGGGAGAGGAGGAGAGAGAGAGAGAGAGAGAGAGAGGAGAGAGAGTCCCCGGTTAATCCTTCCCCTTTTTTGGGGGCAAGTATGGGAAAGACGTTTTTGAGCGCGTTTTTTTTTTCTGTTTTATAGTATTTATGTTGACGGGGCAAGTATGGGACGACGTTTTAGAGCGCGTTTTTTTTTTTGTGTTTTATAGTTTTATGTTGACGGGGCAAATATGGAAAAGACGTTTTAGAGCCCCGTTTTTGTTTCTGTTTTTTAGTATTTATGTTTTACGTTTTCCAAACCCTTTAGCTGCCCTAATTTAGGTGGGGTGTGTGTGGTTTTTGTGTGTGTGTGTGTGTGTGTGGGTGTGTGGGGTGTGGTGGGGTTTTGGTAATGGGGTGGTGAGTGTTTGTGTGTGTTTTTGGGTGTGTGTGGGTGGTTGGTGTGTGTGTATTGGGGTGGGTAAGTGTGTTTTGTGTGTGTGTAGGGGGGGGTGTATGTTGCCGCGCGCGCGCCCGTGGGGTCCCGATTGATTCCTTAAAATTTTCCCCTCTCTCTCCCCTCCCCTCTTTCCCCCTTTCTCCATCTCTCTCTCTCTCTCTCTTCTCCCCTTTTCTCTCTTTTCTCTCCCCTTCACCCCCACACACCACAACCACACACACACACACACACACACACACACACACACACACACACACACACAGAGAGGTACCTTGTAACCTAAAATTTTCCTTATATTCGGGCATCGGTGAGGGGACTCACAAAAAACTTCCAAAAAATAAGAGAGAGAGGAAAAAAAAAAAAAAAAAAAACAACAAAGAACCAAAGGGAACCCGGGTTTTTGGGTTTTCTGCATGCTGGGAATGTCATTGTTCTTTTCCCCGGCCTTCTGAATTTGGGCCACCTGAACACAAGGGAATGCCCTCATGCCATCAACCCCGGGCCCCCGTGTGCCTAGACCAAAGTAGCTTTTTTTTGTTGTTGTTTCTTTTTTTCCCGTTAAATTAAATTTTTTATGTATGGAAAAAAGACGTCAACAAAGTTTATTTGGGGCTTTTGCTTGTTAATTTTTGGCCAAATTTTGGGTTGTAAACCTTTTGAACAGTCGGCTGCTTCCTGGGGGAGAGAGAGAGGGGGAGAGAAGAGGGGAGAGAATGAGAGAGAGAGAGAGAGAGAGAGAGCCGGGGGAGAGAGGAGGAAAGATCCTTGTTAATTCATCCCCTTTTTTTTTGGGGGAAGTATGGAAAAGAAAGTTTAGAGTGGGGTTTTTGTTTTTTGGGTTTTAAAAGATTTTTGTTGACGGGGGAAAAAATGGAACCGTTTTAGAGTGGGTTTTTGTTTTGTCTTTTTTAGTATTTATGTTGAAAGGGGCAAGTATGAGTGGGGTAAGAGAAGAGGGGGGAGAAAAAGGGGAGAGAGAAGAGAGAGAGAGAGAGAGAAGAGAGAGAGAAGGGGAGAGAGAGAACGGCAGAAAAAGAGAGACAGACAGAAAAAAGGGAAAAAAGGGAAAAAGAGAAAGAAAGGGAGAAAATTAGGAAAAATCAGAGAGAGAGAGAAAAAGAAGAGAAAGAGAGAGAGAGGGGAGAAGAGAGAGGGGAAGAGAGAAAAGAAGGGCAAAACAGCAGGGCCCGAAAGACCGACAGACAGACAGACAGAAAGAAAAAAGACACAGAGACGAGCAGAAAAAGAGAAAGAAACAGAGAGACAGAGTCGGAAAAAAAGTTTTAAATGGGTTTGGGGCCCTCTGCCCCTTTGAGTGGAGCTGGAAAAGACACTGCACAACACGGAATGACAACATGAAACAAACATTTTGCACCTGGGTTTACATCAAACAAAATTAACCTGGGTTTACATGAAACAACATTAAAACCTGGTTGACATCAAACAACATTAAACACCTGGTTTACATCAAACAACATTAAACCCTGGGTTTCATCAAACAACATTAGCACCTGGTTTACATTTAAACCCCAAAATTTGACCCCCGGGAAATAAACAAAATTAACCCCTGGTTGCATAAAAAAACATTTTTAAACCCGGTTGACATCAAACCAAAAAATTGGGGACCTGGTTTTACTCAAACAACATTTGGGACCCGGGTTTACATGAAACAAACAAAAGGGGACTGGGTTTACATTTAAACAACATCGGGACCCGGGTTTACATCAAAAAAACATTGGCACCTGGTTTTACATCAAAACCCAAAATTGGCACCCGGTTGGGAAACAAACAACATTACCACCTGGTTGACAGAAAAAATCATTGGCCCCTGGTTGGGACGAAACAAATCACACCTGGTTGACATCAAAAAAATTGGGAACCCGGTTGACAAACAAAACATTAGCACCCGGGTTAAAGAAACCCAAAATAAGCACCCCGGTGACATGAAACAACATTAGCACCGGTTGACATGAAACAAATTGGCACCTGGTTGGAAAATAAACAAATTACATGGGGGGAACCCCAAACCCAAAATTAGCACCGGTTTTACATGAAACAACAATTTGCCCTTGGGTTGGGCAATTTAAACAACATTAGCACCTGGTTGACATGAAACAAAATTAGCACCTGGTTTACATCAAACAACATTAGCACCCGGGTTTACACAAACAAAAATTAGCACCTGGCAACATAAAAAACATTAGCACCGGTTGAAAATCAAAAAACATTGCACCTGGTTTGACAAAGAAAAAACATAAACCCCCTGGTTGGGCATGAAAAACATTAGCACCTGGTTGACATGAAACAACATTTGGGACCTTTGGGTTTACTCAAAAAACCTTAGTCCCGGGTTTACATCAAACAAAATTACACCCCGGTTGCATCAAACAAAATTAACATGTTGAAAAGAAATAACATTAGCAAACCCGGGGGACATCAAACAACATTAGCACCTTTTTGGGCCGAAAACAAAATTTGCACCTTTTTTGCATCAAACAAATTGCACCTGGTTGACATGAAAAAAATTAGACCTGGTTTACACAAACAAAAATTTTTCACCTGGTTACATCAAACAAAATTAGCACCTGGCCGACATGAAACAACATTAGAACCCGGGTTTACAACAAACAACAATTCCCCCTGGGTTGACATGAAACAAAAATTAACAAACCGGTTGCCCTCAAACAACTTAGCACCCGGTTGACATCAAACAACATTAAACACCTGGGGTTTAATGAAACAACATTTTGCACCCGGTTTACATGAAACAACATTAGCACCTGGTAGGGGCATGAAAAACCTTTGCACCTTTGGTTGGCCCTCAAACAACCTTTGGCCCCCCTGCTGACCCTCAAACC
>CM031611.1:82694236-82696736 GCA_018398815.1 Conus ventricosus | reverse complement strand
GAGCATATGTTTGTTCAAATGATTTGGGGGGGGGGGGATAAAGTTATAATTCAAAGAAATATTCCAACTGGGCTTTGTAAAAAATGTTTACAAATTAACACATAAACAACAGTTTTTTAAAACATGTAAGGCAAGTTCAGTGAAGTCGATCCATCAGATAAAATTTTCAGCACCTTCCCTTTGCACTACTGTTTTTGTCTTGCACAGTTCAATAACAGATGACTTACACTGAGGGGTTTCCCCCAACACATACATGAACTTTTTTGCAGTATTAGTTCGAGGTGAATTTAATCGCATGCGATGAATTAAGCTTTCTACATCTCTGGAAATTGAGTTTGGATTTTTCTTAATTGTGTTTGGGGTTAATATCAGGGCTTGGTTTAACACACATTTTATAATATAGACAATCTGTGTTTTTAATAAATGTTTAAATCGTCGTTTGATGCTTTATTTAATCAGTGCATAACATTCTGACAAACCCAAAATCTATACTGCATGAAGTTGTGCCTTCAATGTTGCAGCTGCTCTTCGAGCGCTTGGTCAACTCTCTCATTGGATGAAATGCCGCAGTGAGAGGGCACCCAACAAAAAGTAATATTGACTCTCTTCATTGATAAAAAGATGCTTTTACGAAATTGTTTTCCGTTGTTACTCATTACGAATCTTTGAATTTGGAGATTGAAAAGCAGAAAGCGCTGATCTAGAATCACTACAAAGTAGAAGTTGACAATTTTTAGTGGAAGAATTTAGAATATACTTAGAGACTTTTAGAATGGCTACTAGTTCTGCTGTAAAAATCGAAAAGTATTTCCCCAAGAGATACAATTTCTCAACTTTTAAGGTTGGTATGATAAAAGCTGCGCCAGTGTTACGATCTTTCTAGTACTGAACCATCCGTAAAAACTTTCAAGTGATCTTTATACACTTTTTCCCAAATGACAATTTACATCGCTTTTAAAAAGGTTTGGGAATCGTTTTTACTTAGTACAGTTTAAATTTGTATCAAATTTAGCTTTTATTTGTTCCCATTTGGGAATGGGTCCATAGAAGGGGCTCGAAGCGATTTTAGTTTGATTTATTTTTGATTCTTTCAATAGAGTAGAAGTATATGTCTGAATGGATAAAGTTGATTTTAATGCTTCTGCTCTTTTTGCAAAGTTGTTTCTAAATTTAAATTGATACTTCTTTAGCACAAAAAGTATTTTGTGAAGAGTTCTTTAAGACAAATTTAGATGCAGACGCTTTTCGAAACTCATTGAGAGGCAAAACTCCCTTTCAGGGAAATGTTCCCAAGTTACATGCATGTATGGGAACTCCAAGTGCCAGTTTTACGATTTGCAGTCTATACTTTGTAATTTTAATAAATGTTGTGGGCGGGTAAAGAATACTTCTTGGGCGTAAATTAATCTTGACCGCACAAGCGCAGAAGATAGTAATGTTAAGCTATCTTTGTCTTGTCCCCCCTTTTGTTTGCTTTGATTTTTAAAAAGTTAAAACTTTTCCTCGCTTTATTCAAAATGTATTCAATATGTAGATTCCATGAAAGCTTTGGAGTTAGATAAACGCCCAGAATTTTACAGAAAAATAGCGTATTGTAGTAAATGACCCGTTAGAGTAAATGAGGAAGTTTCTCAGGGCATACCAGAGTTTAAAACATTAATTCGTTTTTTCTGCTGAGTGAAAGTCCATTTTCAGTAAAAAGCGTTGATTTTGTTTAGTTCATGTTGATATTTTATTTTTATGTAATTGTTTTAAACTTAATGGAGTCTTTCTTTTCATAGTGACCTTCATCCACAAACTAAGTATCGGCGAATTGTGCTAATTTACATCTTTTGATAATCCTTTTGTTATTTTCTGCAGTTAAATATTGATAAAATCGGAGATAATACTGATCCCTGTGGAAGCCCCATTTTCTAATGGTCTATTTCTAGAATATGATGCTTTTCTTGTTTTAATCACTCTATTTTCCAAAAAAACTTTGATATAGTTATACATTGTTCCACTTATACCAATGGTTTTGAGCTTATACCCTGAGCCGTTTGTGCCATTTTTTTCTATGCTTTTTTACATCAAAGAAAGTTGCGAGGATTGTTTTTCCGTCCCGCATTGTTGTTTAACTGAGTCGTTAGTTAATAAGTGTTATACTGATGACTTCCTTTTGAAAACCAGCTTGGTTGATTGGGGTTACTTGGTGTTTGTTACAAAAAATGTTAACCTGTTAGAATAATTTTTTCCATCAGTTTGCACATAGAGACGTTAGGGCGATTGGTCGGTAGCTGTTTATATCAGATCGAGGGTTTTCCCCGTTTGTGAATTGGAAAAATTTTAGAATGTTTCCATACAGAAGGCAGATTTCCCTCGTCCAACATTTTTAATAAAAGGTATATGAAATGTTTTACATTCGGAGGGATATGTGGGAACATTTCATTTGAAATGCCACTAATGCCTACTGATGTCTTTTTATTTCCTAGATTTTCTGAGACAATTCTTCCACTTCTTG
>CM031611.1:82672358-82679858 GCA_018398815.1 Conus ventricosus | reverse complement strand
AACCTGCACTTGTTTTTCCCCACTACTTAATTGTTCAGCATTATATATATATATATATATATATAGAAGCAGCAGCAGCAGCAAAAGTAGTAGTAGTAGCAGCAATAGTAGTAGTAGCAGCAGCAGCAATAGCAGTAGTAGCAGCAGCAGCAGCAATAGTAGTAGCAGCAGCAGCAATAGTAGTAGTAGAAGAAGCAGCAGCAGCAGCAGCAAAAGTAGTAGTAGCAGCAGCAATAGTAGCAGCAATAGTAGTAGTAGTAGCAGCAAGAGTAGTAGTAGCAGCAGCAGCAATAGTAGTAGTAGTAGCAGCAGCAGCAATAGTAGTAGCAGCAGCAGAAGCAGCAGCAATAGTAGTAGCAGCAGCAGCAGCAGCAGCTATAGTAGTAGTAGTAGTAGTAGCAGCAGCAATAGTAGTAGTAGTAGCAGCAGTAGTAGTAGTAGTAGCAGCAGCAGCAATAGTAGTAGTAGTAGCAGTAGTAGTAGCAGCAGCAGCAATAGTAGTAGTAGCAACAGCAATAGTAGTAGTAATAGTAGTAGTAGTAATAGCAGTAGTAGTAGTAGCAGTAGTAGTAGCAGCAGCAGCAATAGTAGTAGTAGTAGTAGTAGTAGAGTAGCAGCAGAAGTAGTAGTAGTAGCAGCAACAGCAGCAGCAGTAGTAATAGTCAGAGTAGCGATGGTAGTAGCAGTAGTAGCAGCAATGGTCGTTATAGCAACAGTGGTGGTAGTAGCAGAGCACCGCCGGAAGTACTACTAACAGCAGCAGCAATCGCGGTGGTAGTAGGAGCAGCAGCAGCAGTAGCGGTAGCGGTAGTAGCAGTAGTAGTAGCAGTAATAGTCGCAGTCGCAGTCATCGTAGTTGTAGTGATAGTGCCATGTGTTTACGTTACCTTGTTCTTTAAGTCATTTCTCTATTCAGCTCAAAGTATGCACACGCGCGCGCGCGCGCGCGCGCGCGCGCGCGTGTGTGTGTGTGTGTGTGTGTGTGTGTGTTGCAAGAAGGAAAGGTTTTGGGAGATGTTTGGATTGGAGACAGAGAGAGAACGAATTTTGTTTCACGATGTAATGGAATAAGCAAGAGAGAGAGAGAGAGAGAGAGAGAGAGAGAGAGGGGAGAGAGAGAGAGAGAGAGAGAGAGAGCGAGAGAGAGAGAGAGAGAGAACATTGGTGGACATTACGATTTCAGCGTTCGATGTCCGCTATGTCCGTGTCGACTCTCAATACCAATGTGACGTCACCATCCGCGCGGAACTAGTCTGTGTGCGCTCGCTGGAGAACATCACGGGCGACAACTCACATGCAGAGTCATTTCATGAATACTTCACAGCAGAACGACCCAAGTTCAAACAACGGCGGCAGCGCTACTGGGGTCGTTTACTCGTCAAGTGACACGCTCTGCGGACTCCTGGAATGTTTATGACATGGAAACAACAGTGATGCCAGCACCTCGTGAACGACATCTCTGTATATTCGATCACGGTGTTAACGTCCGAAAGAGGGGGAGGCGGGGTGGGGGGGTGGGGGGGGGGGGGGGGGGGGGGGGGGCAACGAGAGTTTGTTCTGTGATAAGCGAAGTACTAGCTACATTCAGATCGGTCCACGTTCCTGTGAAGAAGTGTACTACTCCTGCCACTCCCCCACCCCACCCCCACCCCCACCCCCCCACCCCCCATCCTCCACTCCCACACACACACACCACACGCACGCACGCACGCACCTACGCACGCATGCACACCCACACCCACACAGACACACACAGACACACACACACACACACACACACACCGGCGCGCGCGCGCGCGCGCGCGCACGCGCGCACACACGCACTCGCACACGCACACAAGCACGTATGCACGCCACACATAGATACACACACTTGTGTGTGGTCGCGCGCGCGCGCACGCACGCACGCACGCACGCACGCATGCACTCACGCACGCACGCACTCACGCACGCACACACACACAAACACACACGCGCGCGCGCGCGCCGCGCGCACACGCACTCGCACACGCACACAAGCACATATGCACGTACACATAGATACACACACTTGTGTGTGGTCGCGCGCGCGCGCACGCACGCACGCACGCACGCACATACGCACGCACGCGCGCGCGCACGCACACACACACACACACACACACACACACACACACGCGCGCGCGCGCTCGTATGCACGCACATGTACGACCGCATGCACATGTGCACGCATACAGAGAGAAAGGGAGAGAGAGGGAGAGAGAGAGAGAGAGAGAGAGAGAGAGAGAGAGAAGAGAGAGAAGAAGAGAGAGAGAGAGAGAGAGAGAAGAGAGAGAGAGAGAGAGATTTGAGCATATCCAGGGGGAGGAGAGAAGCAGGAGTAGGGTGTGTTTGTATAAGTTAGCAAGAATGAAAGTAGATATTCTAGACCCTTTTATGTACAACTTGACAGAATGCATACTTCGTGTCTAGCCTAGCTTTCTTTACATGCAATATGACGACTGTACCGTCAGAATGATATGGGACCTGCAATACTTTTAACAACACCACCACCCCCACCCCAAAATCATAAATTTTTTGCCGCACAAAAAAACATTTACGCAAAGTAAAAAGCTGTCAGTTTTAAGTTACCCCCCGAAATTTTTGATTTTAGTTTGTCGTTTTTCTCCATTTTTTTTTTTTTGTCTGTCTTTTTCCCGCTGGTCATTTTTTTTTTCTGTATTTGTTCCCCCCCAATTTTTGTTTTCTCTGTGTTTTCTTGTCTGACGTTTTTTTTTTTGCGAAATTTTTTTTTCCCTTTTTTTGGTTTGTCTGTGCTTTGCCTGTTTGGCAGTTTTCCTTAAGTCTGTAATTCTTTTTTCCCAAATTTTTTGTTTCGCTTGCTTTTTTGTCTGGTCAGCTTTCCTTTTTTCTGTAATTTTTTTTCCCCAATTTTTAAACTTGTTTTGTCTGTGGTTTTTTGGTCAGTTTTCTTTTGTCTGAAAAATTTTTTTTCCCCAATTTTTTTTTTTTTTCTTTGCTTTTCCTGTCTGGTCACTTTTCCCTTTTTCTGTAAATTTTTTTTCCCAAATTTTAGTTTGTCTGACTTTTTTCCTGTCGGTCAGTTTCCCTTTTTTCCGTTTTTTTTTTTTCAATTTTCAGTTTCGTCGTGCTTTTTTTCCGTCTGGTCGTTTGCTTTTTTCTTAATTTTTTTTCCCAATTTTTAGTTTCCTGTACTTTCCCGTCTGGTCCGTTGTCTTTTGTCTGTAATTTTTTTTCCAATTTTTAGTTTCGTCTGTAATTTTCCTGTCGGGTCAGTTTGTCTTTTGTCTGTAATTTTTTTTCCAATTTTTAGTTTCGTCTGTGCTTTTTCTGTCTGATCAGTTTTTTTTTTGTCTGTACTTTTCTGCATTGTTCAGTTTTCTCTGTGCTTTTCTTGTCTTTTCAGTGTTGTTTGTAACATTTCTTTTGCGTTATATTTTGACAAGCAGTGCATTTTAAACATAAACTACCTGCTGAGTCTGTTTTTAAGCTATAAATCATCTGAAGTGTACGCCAATCGACAAAGTATTTTGAATAGTCCCATTCACCATCTACTACAATCTGGTTTTCAATTTTGTGATGACATAATATTGTAAGTTAATGTAGTATATATGTATACATGTAAACATGTAGTCTGCGCATGTTCTACCTTTTTTCTGTGTTATATCACTAATTTATGGAGAAAACACGTCAAACAGGATATTCATTCTGTAACTTTCCCCATTGTTTAGTTTTTTCTGTTCTTTTTCTGTGTCATACGTTTTCCTGGAGCATAAATAAATTTCGTCTTTAGGTGAACTTACCACACTAAAAGGCAGAAGGCCACAGATCTTGGTCTGAAACGGCTTATGGTCTGAGAAGAGCATGGAAGCAGGGTTTGACTGAATGGAATGGATGACTAGGGAAAGCACAGCAGACCTTCCGGGAAAGGGAGAACCATCCAGAGATCATCAGGAAGACTGGCATGAGACCGGATGTTGTTCTCGACGCAGGTTCTTAAAAATGGATTCCATTTGAACTCGCTGTGCCATGGGAAAGCAGAATGGAGCAAGCTCAGATCTCCAAGACTAAGAAGTATGTCAGTCTAGCCAAAGCAGAATATAGCCAGCTCAGATCTACAAGACTAAGAAGTATGTCAGTCTAGCCAAAGCGGAATATAGCCAGCTCAGATTTACAAGACTAAGAAGTATGTCAGTCTAGCGAAGCTGAATATAGCCAGCTCAGAACTACAAGACTAAGAAAATTATGTCAGTCTAGCCAAAGCAGAATATAGCCAGCTCAGAACTACAAGACTAAGAAATTATGTCAGTCTGGACAACAGTTTGAAGAAGTATGGCTTCCAAGCCAGTGTGGCCCGCCATAGAGGTTGGAGTAAGGGAGTCGGCAGCCTCTCTGTCTCTCTCTCTCTCTCTATGTATGTGCGTGTATATGCGTGCGCGCGCGCGTATGTGTGTGTGTGCGTGCGTGCGCGCGTGTGTGTGTGCGCGCGTTTGTGTGTCTGCATGTGCGCGCGCGCGCGTGTGCGTGTGTGTGTGTGTGTGTGAGAGGCAAAATCTGACACAAAGGAGCTCTTGAATAAATGATGACATTCAGAGAAAGATGGATGGAAATGCCGACTTGCAGATCAAATAGTGCAAGAGAAACATAACAGAGTGCTCACACAAACGCATTCATCACTCCGCCTCTATCTACCCACCCCCTTGCGCGTGCGCGCACACACACACACACGCACATACACACACGCGCGCGCGCGCGCTCGCAGAGAAAGGAGAGAGGGAGCGAGAGAGAGAGAGAGAGAGAGAGAGAGGGGAGAGAGAAAGAGAAAAGAGAGAGGGGAAAGAAAAGAGAGAGAGAGAGAGAGAGAGAGGAGAGAGAGAGAAGAGAGAGAGAGAGAAAAGAGAAGAGAGAGGAGAGAGAGACCCCCCCCCCTAAAGGGATCATAAACATAGTTCTTCCAATATATTTCATCAGAGCACAATAGATAATCATTCCATTGCCAATGTCATAAACCATTGCGGGGGGGGGGGGGGGGGGGGGGGGGGGTGTGGGCTTGTTTTCAGACTGTCTCTGCAACATTCTTGACACATAGCTACTCAGACAAACTTTAGTGGATTTTCCCCCTTTTTCAATGAACGACCAAGCTTTCCCATGATTTACCTGAAAAACCTTTCACCATGGCTTCACATCATCCACGCTTGTTACAACACAGACGTTTTAAACCATCATCACCGACTCACAAAATATTTTGGTCTTAAACGCAGTTCTAAAAACGGTGCCACACACCCCACACAAAACCCTCTTCGAGCAAAAACAACATTTACTGGACCTTGCAGACCATGATATAGTTTTCTTCCGGGGTTGGTCTGACCAAAGGCAAACCAACATTTTCACCATCTCCCGACCGCACGTTGACGTACAACAATACGAAAATGTACCCAGTGACAAACGAAGTTTAAAATAAAGTGTCCCTGGTCTGCTTGGAGGAAACGTTCCTGAAGAGAAAATGTATAACGTTAATTATCTTACGAACAATTAAAAAAAAAAAACCCTCTCTGTTGAAATATACATCGTTTTTTTTTCTCTTTTAATTCATTGTCTCTCATCGCTGGTCCTTGCCTTATATTGTAACTCTGACACCTCCTGTGTGAACATTGAAACACCCCACACACCCCACCCCACACACACACACACACACACACACACACACACACACACACACACACAACGCGCGCGCGCACACACACACACACACACACACACACACACACACACACACCACACACACACAATATAATATAATATATATTATATTATATATATTAATTTATATATATATATATATAATATATATAAATATATATAGTGTGTGTGTTGTGGGGTGGTGTGTGTGTGTGTGTTGTTAAGTACGTGCGTGCGCGCGCATGTGTTTTGAAAAACACTTTCACCTACTCTGTCGCTGAAGAACATGAATCTGTAGCCTAGTTTTTTGACCAGGGGACACAGGACAGATTTAACAGGACCACAATGTCGAGGGTTTCTCTTTTCAAAGGTTCACCGGTTTTTTCCAATATGGTATTTTTCCCCGGGGGAATCCAAGAATGACCCCAAAAACAAAACCATAACAATTAATATGCATTAATCGCTGTGAAGCTTAGTTAATAAATGACGGGGGATTTCCCAACTATTAAAAAAAAAAAAAATTAAAATTTTCTTTTCCCAGCCCTTGGGCGATATTTTCTGAAAAATCTTGTTTTTAAAAATAAACCCTTAGATATGCATTTTTGTCATTTGCTTATCATTGGGGATAACAATCAAATTTTTTTTTAAAGGCTAAACCTTTTGTCTGATAATCACCACGAAATTGCCCTCCCTAAAAGGCCTCCCTGTCGCCTGGGGGTTTGATTTTCAAAATATTTCGCAAAGAGTGGCCCCTTCCCCTTTTCCCCACATGTTTTTCACCGCTTACGTTTCCCCGTTTTTTGGGGTTTCCCTTGCACATATATTTTATTACTTCTTTTCCCCCCACTCATTTCCCCCAACCCGTGAAAAAAACGCCAAATGACACGGCCCCCCTGCCTATACACGCTTGCCGCACCAAAGGGGGTCGTTGTTGTTGCCGAGCAGTCAGCGTGGGTGTAAAGAGCAGATTGCGTGACAAAAAAACCCCCCCCGAAAAACACTGCGGTTTCCCGTTTTTTGAGAAAAAAAAAAGGGAAACAAAAAGCTCAACCCTCATTTGGGCAAACCCTTTTCATTATAAAACCTGTCTAGCTGTGTGTGTGGGGTCCAGGGAAGAATTTTTGTGGGCCCCCCTCACTTCGGTTTCAGGGTTTTTTTAGAAAAAAACAAAAAAATCAACCCTATTTGGGGAAGGGTTAATTTGCATTATAAAACCTTGTAGCTGTGTGTGGTCCCTGGGAAGAAAATTGGGGGCCTGCTCGCATGTTATCTCTCAATACAAACATGACGGGACCCCAAAAAGGTGATAGCTGTAAACATTAAAAGGGTTTTTTAATAAAAACAAAAAAATCACGATTCCCCAGGTCAGGAAAATGTCTGCAGCACACCCTAAAATCCCAAGACAGCATGTAATGTGTGTGTGTGTGGGGTGTGGGTGTGTGTGTGTGGGGGTGGGGGGGGGGTGGGAGGAGTAAAGGGTTGGGCGTTGTAATTCTGGACCGATCTGTGTGCTAATTGTTGGTAACATGAAGGGAGACAAACGAAACGAAAGGAAACAAAACCAGACGAAAGAACAAAAACGAAACGAAAACGAAATTTTGTTTAACAGGGTAATGATAATAAAAGCAGTACACTTACTTTTTTCCAGCCAGCCCTGGGCACAATTGGACATGAGAGGGCGAGATGGCGGCATGGTCGTGTGAAACCCCTGGCAACGCGAACGACGACTTGGATGCTTGATTTTGTGCATGTTAAAAGAGAGAGGGGGGAGTGAAACATAGGAGGAGAGAGAGGGGAGAGAGGAGAGAGGAGAGAGAGAGA
>CM031611.1:82634858-82664858 GCA_018398815.1 Conus ventricosus | reverse complement strand
GTCAGATCAATTACATGGAAAAGAAAAAAAAATCGCGAGCGTGTACAACACAGACACACATACGATTCCAACCCAGTAAGTATATAATTTATAGTGCAGAAGATCTGAAGATAGCAAGCTTGATCGAATTGAAACAAGCTTGTAGATTTTAACACTTCATTTAAAAAAATATTTTAACAATATATATATTATATATATATATATATATATATATATATATATATATATAGACAATGGTAGTGAATACCAGCAGAGATTTTAAAAAAATATATATATATATATATACATACACACATATATTATATATATTATTTTTTTCAATCTAAGGCATAAGAGCAAGCTTGTCTCTAATTGATATATATATATATTGTCAACTCGGGTGATGTCGATGGAGGAAGGACTAGCGCACAGCCCAAACACACTCACAGCTTGCTTACAATCTCATTCATATATCATGCATTCGTCACATCAAACCACTAGTAAAGTCTATAACTTTACTACACATGATCATAGAACGAAACATCAATGCATATGGAATCAAACAAAATAAAACATTCTCTCTTTCCTGAACTTCACAAAATCATTTATCTAAAACATCATTAACTAACCCGGGTATAAATAGATTTCTACTTTACCTGGCCAGGTGATCTTAACTATTCACGAATCACTGTCTTTTCTTTTCTTTTTCTTTTTTTTTCTTTTCACTGTCACTTTCACAAGCACGACCAACCGTTGGCATTGGTCAGGTTAGACTGCTGGCACCGGTCAGGCTGGACTGCTGGCACTGGTCAGGTTGGACTGCCGATGGAAGTGGCGCTGGCCAAGTATGAGGTCGAACCCGGTTAAGATAGAACAGTGACTATCAACATCAATCTGTTCTCCTTTCTTCCTTCCTGCATTAACGCATGCACTCTCTCTCTCTTCTAGTCTGCCCTATCAAATGGACATGGTTGCTCTTCTTTTCTTTTTTTTTTTCTTTTCTTTCTTTTCCTCTTCATTAGTTAGCAACTCTCTCTCGCCACATCTCTCTAAGTCCTTCCTCTGCAGACTATCTCGTGCTAATGCCTCCACTTGGTTCTCTCCTCTCCTCCCCTCATCTCTCTGCTCTTCTCTCCTCAGAGATTACACCCAGACCTCTCTCTCTCTGTCTCTCTGTTCGTTCTTTCTCTCGTTCCCCGTTCTCCACTCTCACATCCTTCTTATCCTGTTCCGATCTGTCAAAAAGGGCGAGTACCATTGGTCAGTATTTTTACCGCCTCGTAGTCGAAGTTATCTCCCTCAAATTCCATTGGATATTCAAATCATGACAGTCACGCCTACACGCCTTACTCTCTGTGGTGGTCAATTGGTCATTTAATTGATTAGCTAGATTTCACCCCACCACGTACTACCTTCCCCCCTTTCCTACTTAACTGGCGCCGTGTGGCTTAACGTGTGGGCACTGGTCAGTGTAAAATTGGCTAGATGAGTCTAGGTGGGGCGCCCAGATGTCTGACCAGACCTATCGAGACCTGTCGGTCCAGCCACTTAGTCTGTCTGGGTGGACCGGACCGTCTCCGTGGAGGATGAGGATTAGCCTCCCCCCTGTGCCCAAATTGGCTGAGGCGATGCTTGAAGGCGTCGGGATGTCTGAGTCGGGCTTAAGCCGATTCGAACCGGCTGGCGACTAACCACGACTTTGCTTGTGTTTATTTTTGACCGTGACAATTTCCCCCTTGCAAAAGACTATGCACCGCATTGTCTCAAAACACGGTACAAAAAAAGACAACAACCGAATTTGCTGACACACAGCTACACGTGCAAGTTTGAAAAATACATTACAACAAACGGTTTATAAATTATAGGATATATCATTAGTGAATACCGCCCCAATGAGTTATCATTGATGTGCGCTCTTGCGTTATTTCGACTCATTTTATAACGACCTCTGTGCGCACTTATGCAATTCCCCTACCTGCGGATTTGCCATCTCTCTTTTCACAATTCTTATGAAAAGCAGAATATAATATGATCACGATCCATGACACTTCACTGAGGAATCTCCATCCTCACTTATTGCAAATAATGCATTACTACACAAGCGACTGTATGCTCCAAGCATAACTACATTCACATGAACAAGTCTCACAAAGAAAATATGAAAAAGTCTCACACAAAAAAAATATGAACCATAGCCAAACTGGGAATGAACCATCCAATCACATAACTGTAATCAACACATATTATCAACCAAGCACCTGGATATGACTGACTTCCTCTGAGGGTTTCAGCTTGCTAGACTACACGGCTTAAATTAGTCAGCTCCGACATTCTGTCAACGGGAATGTACTGCACTCGATACCTGTAGGGCTGCAATGCCATTGCCAACGCAGAACTCTGCTGTTTTTCAGCTGCGCCTCCTGCAGGAATTTGAGTGGTTGATGATCCGTCTCGATCACGAACTCTTTCCCATACAAGTATTTGTGGAATTTCTGCACGGCCCACACAACGGCTAAACACTCCTTCTCTCAGTTGCGTACCCTTCTTCACACTTTGTCAACTTCCTGCTAGCATACCTCACAGGAAACTCGACCCCTTCATGCTCCTGCAACAATACTGCACCTATCCCACCGCCTGATGCATCTGTCCGCAACAAAAATGGTTTGGACATATCTGGTAGCTTCAAGATGGGACGGGAACTAGTCTTTCCAACACCGTCTGCAGTGCTTGCTCTGCAGCGTCTGACACTCGACCACTCCCGGGTTTTCCCCTGCCTTGACTAAATCACTGAGAGGACTCGTGATTGCTGCGAAATTTGGAACAAACTCCCTATAGAACCAATAAAACCTAGCAGACTCCTGACTTCTGTTTTGGTCTTTGGTCTCTCTGAATTCATCATCTTCTCCCCCTTTCCTCTTTCCGGCTTGCTTTGTGTCGCCTCCGACAACAAAACCTAGGAACTCCAGGCTTGGAAAACCAACCTGGCACTTTGGTGGTCTGGCTGTGAGATTGGCTTGTCTCAACCTCTCTAAAACTGCTCCTAGCTGCCTCATATGCTCCTCCCATGTCTCGGATGCTATCAGAATGTCATCCATGAAATTCACAACGCCTTCCAATCCCGTCAATAACTTCCTCATCATCCGAGAGAAGACTGCAGGTGCGTTGACCATCCCAAAAGGGAGTACTCGCCACTGGTATAGCCCCATAGGAGTGGAGAATGCTGTGACTTCCTTTGAGTCCTCACTCAAGGCTATTGGCCAGTAACCCTTGCTCAGATCTTTCCTGGTGAAATACTGGCTCTTGCTTGTCGCGATCTGAGCGAACAGGTCTTTCCATGTTCGGTATATGACCTCTGCATCGACCTTGGTGATGACACTGTTCAGGACGTCTTTAGTCGCACAGAATCGATGCTCACCTGACTTTTTTCCGCACTAAGAGACGGGTGCACTTATGATGATTGGGACGGTTCACACCCAAGGTCAACATCTTTTCTACCTCCTACTCGATCACTTGCTTGGTGGCATATGGGATGGGTAGGCTTTACATGTTACCGGGTTTTGCGATGATTAACTCCACCGATACATGTCTCTAGAGTTGTCCTGCCTGGTTTATCAGTAGGGACGCCTATACTGTTCTAGGAGCCCCTAAACTTCCTCCTGTCTCCTACTGTTAGCCTTCTTTCAGATGACACGTCCCTGCAGATTTCTCCTGGAAAATCAGGAAAAAATCTCCTTCTTCTGTGGGGTTCTTTCACCTCATCAATGGTGATGCCTGGCTATGTGCGAGTCACACGCGATAGATTTGCGGAGAAAATTCGATGGAAAAGTTTTAGTTTCATTACATCATTCGGTAATCCCGAACGACCTTTTCAGTGATGGTGATGGTCCGGTTTCCAATGGCCTTCAGCAGCTTGTTGTGACCTGTGGGAAGCAGTACCAGGACTTGATTCTCCACCTGAGGATTGCTCTCACCTTCCTGTCATATTGCTTCTTTCTGAACGACCCTAGCCTCCATGCAAACCTTCCCTTGCACCTACATAGTTCTTTACCTGTGCCCACCTTTTGAACAGGGCGGCGATTGGGCCGATAGAATCATCAGCCATACCTGAATGGTGTGTCAATTAAAGGGGGATGTTTAAGAGGCGCTTTCTTACCCTTTGTGGGACCTTTGACACAAAATCACATGACATGCAGAAGGAAACGCTGATGTCTTCATTGCCCCTGGCCCAGTGAAAAGCATCAAAGATTCGGTCAGCCGTTTTTGCTGGTGCCGAGTTGACCCGCCATGAGCGGATCGTGACACTGACATTGACAGTGTCACGATAACATGCTGGTACCTCTAACTGAGTTGATCACTTACCTGTCTTCCCTTGGTAAAACAGCGGTACAAAACCCGATTCACCAGAAATTCTGTTCTCACTCCTTCAACCACCTGTTTCTCATCCACCTCTTGCAATCCCAAGGACTTCACGAGCGAGGGTCTTGTTCCTGCGTGCCCTAAACTCATCAGGCGACAATCTATGCTCTGACTTACTTGCTGGACCGGACTAAACGGTTTATCAACCTTTTTCCTTCTTGCTCCGTGTTTGAACTGTGCCCTGTAGCCCACAGGTCATACAAATCAGGATCCTGGATCCCTGCACCTGGGATATTTCAATTGATCAAATCTGAAGGGGTTTCTTCATCACCATCGCAGACACCTTCGTGAGAAGTAAGGGGTACGTACTTCTTTTAGCAACGGAAACTCCCTCACAGTTCATCGATTAGAGTACAGGTCTGGTTTTGCCCTGTCAAATTCCCCTTTTGACCAGCGTTGTTCGTTATTCACCACATGAACACAGTGTCTCGATAACACTTCCTTGCTGGCCAATCCACCCTTCTTCCACTGGTAACGAACCACTCATCCTAGTGCCTTCATCCCTGACACTGACTGTGTCCAGTGCTAACCATAGGCCGCACTCCACCCTCTTCAGATTGGATCATTTGGTTCCACTGGCAGGTCGTTTCCCCTGGCGACCCGTTTATCAAACCTCTTTGCAAGGGCTGCTGCCCTTTTGAAACATCTGCGACAAACTCGCACATGTCCCTTCTTGTGACAAATGAAACACCTAATGTCCTTTGCCCTTCCTTCTGCCCACCACAGGGTTTGCAAACTTTGCAGAAAACTCCCCTGGTCTCCTTGCACTTTCTCACCTGTGCTGGCATGATTTCTCTGCACCTTAGTGCCAAACGTGCCCTCTTATACACTCTGCTAATTCAGCAACTTCCTGCTGGGTCTCTGGCTGTCTCTCTTTCAAATGTTTGGTTAACTCAGGGCGGCAACCTGACAAAATCTGTTCGTTCATAACTAGCTCTTTCAATTCAGCGAACTCTTTTTCGTACCAACTACTCTAACACTTCTCAAAATAGTGATCAAAGCTGCACAAATGAGTGTACCGTTTCACTGTTGTAATTTAGCTGAACGAAATTTCATCCCTGAACCTCTCTGTGAGGTAAATCCCTTCATCATGATTCCTTCACAGCACCAAATCAGTTTGGGTGTCTGCTGGGCAATGACAGTGGGAAATCTGTAATGCCCTTATCCGTTCAATAGCGCTGACAAAATGTCTTGCCCACTATTCTGGAGGCCAACCCTAGCATACTGTCGCAAACGTTTCGAAAACGACTGATGTTTGCATCAATCTAATCGGTTCCTTCAGTGAATTTTGGCAACTTGGGTCGTGGGAGGCGTAACTGCGCACAGATCATGGAGGACTGAATCCATCCCCGGTGGTCTCCTTTGTATTCATTCTCTAACTTAATTGAACCTTTAATCTTTCCGTTTCTGCTTCATTCTTTCTGTTTCCTGCGCTTCTTATTCTTTCTGTTTCCTGCGTTGCGTAGTCTGAATCCTTTCTTTCTGTTTCATGCTTCTTCCTTTCTGTTCCTGGCGTTTGCTTCTTCTTTTGTTTCTGCGACTGCGTTTGCTTCATTCTTTACTGTTTCCTGCGTTTTTGCTTCATTCTTTCTGTTTCCCGCTTCTGATTTTCCTGCGATGCGGCGTTCTTTCGCGCGTTCATCCCTTTCCATCTTTTGTTTGTTTCAACGAAGGCACGCAATTCATCTCCCGATAGCCTAATCCACGTGCGACGTCACAAGTTGTGTTCAATAGGGGTGTTCTTTTTTTCCGCCATTTATCTCCTTTCTTTATTTTTTTTCTGGAAAGATTTTATAACTACGGACAGACCAACTGGTGGTTTACGTCAGAGTGGACGTAATAGACAATTATGAATGAAATTATTTGCTGGGAAACGTAGAGTTAGTTTTTATAAGAGCCAGCGATGACCCAAACTATGAGAGCGAATTATAGCAATCTGTGCGAAATAAGTATCTGGGGCTGAAATGCAAGCTTAGGTATTAACTATCTTGGAAGCAATGCCAGCTTGGATGTAACTATTTGGGAACATACAGTTAAGACAACCTGTCTTTAGGATTACAATATTGAATCCCCACCCAGCTCCTCTTGGACGAAAGATGAACAATTATAATAAATGGGCAGAATATCCTGGCCAGGCTCGCCAATAATGGTCAACTCGGGGTGATGTCGATGGAGGAAGGGACTAGCGCACAGCCCAAAACACACTCACAGTTGCCTTCATCTATTCTATATCATGATTTGTCACATCAAGACACTAGTAAAGTCTAAAACATTACCTAACATATGATCATTAGGAAAACGAAACATCATTGCATATGGAAATCAAACCAAAATAAAACATTCTCTCGTTCCTGACTTCAACAAAATAATTTATCTAAAACATCATTAACTAACCGGCGTATAAATAGATTTCTACTCTTTACTGGCCAGGTGAATCTTAACTATTCACGAATCCTGTCTTTTCTTTTCTTTTGCTTTTTTTTTCTTTTCCACTGTCAATTTCACAAGCAGACACAACGGTGGCCATTGGTTAGGTTAGACTGCTGGCACCGGTCAGGGCTGGACTGCTGGCACTGGTCAGGTTGGGACTTGCCGATGGAAGTGGCGCTGGCCAAGTATGAGGTCGAACCCCGGTTAGATAGAACAGTGATATCAACATCAATCTGTTTCTCTTTCTTCCTTCCTGATAACGCTGCACTCTTCTCTTTCTAGTCTGCCCTATCAAATGGAACATGGTTGCTCTTTTTTTTTTTTTTTTTTCCTTTTCTTTCTTTGCCTCTTCAGTAGTAGCTCTCTCTCTCGCTCATTCTCTAAGTCCTTCCTCTGCAGACTATCTCGTGCTAAGGCCTCCACTTTGGTTCTCTTCCTCTCCTCCCTCATTTATGCTCTTCGCTCCTCAGAGAATTACACCCGGGACTCTTATCTCGGTTCTTGTTCGTTCTTTCTTCGTTCCCGTTCTCCACTCTCACATACTTCTCTTATCCGTTCGATCTGTCACAAGGGCGAGTACCATTGGTCAGTATTTTTTATCGCCTGTAGTCGAAGTTATTCCTCACATACCATTGGATATTCAAAATATGACAGTCACGCCTACACGCCTTACTCTTGTGGGGTCAATTGGTCCATTTAATTGATTAGCTAGATTTCACCCCCACCACGTATCCCTTCCCCTTTCCTACTTAACTGGCGCCGTGTGGTTAACGATGTGGGCGGGTCAGTCCCCCTCTGTAAAATGGTAGATGCGTTTGGGTGGGCGCCAGATGTTGACCAGACCTATCGAGGACCTGTCGGTCCAGCACTGGTCTGTCTGGGTGGGACGGGACGTCTCCGTGGAGGATGAGGATTGCCTCCCCGCTGGCCAAATGGCCTGAGGCGATGTCTTGAAGGCTGTCGGGATGGTCTTGAGTCGGGTTAATCTGATTCGAAACGGCTGGCGACTAACCGACTTTTGCTTGTGGTTATTTTGAACGTGACATATATATATATATATATATATACATAACAATATATAATCTATATATATTATATATTATTGAATTATAAACAAAGCTTGCTCTTATGTCTTAGATTGAAGAAATTGGGGGAGATAGATACATATCGGTCAGTGGTTCAGCAATTACAGAGCGTTGCTGTTGCAATGATGCAAGAAATATTGATATATAAACAAAGCTTGTCTTATGTCTTAGATTGAAGAGAAATAGGGGTGAGATGGAGATAAGCTACATATCTGCTGGAACGATGCTCGGTTCTTATCTTGGAAATTTATTAGTTTGTTTATATTATATTTATATAGATATATATATATATTATTATTATAATATTATAAATATATATATATATGTTTGTGTGTGTACATATATATATTTATATATATATAATATATATATATATATATATATATATATATATATATTCTGTTAAAAATATTGTTAAAATGAAGTATTAAAATACTTCATTTTAACAATATTTTATCAAACGTTGAGCTTTTTTAGATTTTCAAAGGACATTTTTATATTGTTCGTATATATATATATATATATATATATATATATATATATATATATATATATATATAATATATATATATATATATGTCAATGATGTTAAAAAGGAAGGTTAAAACTCAAGGTTAAAACTCGACAAATGACAGCGCAATGCCGCTAGAAACAAATTTGTCGAGTTTTAACCTTGAGTTTTAACCTTCCTTTTTAACATCATTGACAAATGTTGCTTCCCCAAGGGTCGAGCACTTTTAAAATCAATTTTAGGCTCTTTGGTTATATTCATCTATATATATATATATATATATATACTGACTTCCTATAAAAAACGCGAAAACAAAACAAGCTGAAGGTTGGGGGTGAATTTTTTTGGTCACAATTGTACAGAGTGGAAGCGAGAATTCAACGTGATTTGATTCATTACACCGGTAATGTGTGAAAATGTCATTAGCAATATGTCTTTTGTGTGAAAATCCAAGGTCACGTGACAAACCAGCTTGAAGTCCTAATACCGTGTGTGGCCAGCATTTGCGTTGACAACTGCTTGACATCTGCGGCTCATTGAGTGGACCAGGTGGTTGATGCGTCCCCTTGGCACACCAGCCCACACATGGGCGATGGCCTGGTGAAGTTGAGCCGCTGTTGCTGGTCATGGACACAGGAGGTCCAACCGTCTGCCAAGTTCATCCCAAAAATGTTCTATGGGTTTTAAATCGGGACTGAGGGCTGGCCAGGGCAGCACATTGACGTTGTTATGCTGAAGAAATTGCTGGTGGCCCTGGCAGTGTGTGGTCTTGCATTGTCTTGTTGGAATGTCCAGTTTGGGGTGTTGCGCAAAAAAAGGATCGACATGGGTCTGAGCACCTGGTTGATGTAGCGCTGTGCATTGACACCCTGTCCGCGACCAGGACCAATGTTCTGAAAGATAACTGGTCCTATGGCGTGGTTAATGCCAATTGCACCCCATATCATAACGTTCGGGCCTCCCCAGGGTTCTGCTCTACCACACAGGAGTCAGCATAGCGTTCACCAGGTTGACGCCATATTCTGACACGACCGTCAGCCATGTCAATACAAAAACGGCTCTCATCTGAGAACAGTATGCGTCCCCACTGCTGCCTGCGCCAGTTGATTTGGGCTTGTGCCCACTGCAGCCTGTCCTGCCGGTGTCTTGGTGTCCGTACCGGACCTCTGTGAGGACGCCTACATGCCAGCCTGTTCTCCTGAAGATGCCGCTGCATAGTGTTGAGGCTGATTCGTTGCTGGAGATTCCCAGGCACCTGTCGAGCAGTGTTAGCAGCTGTTTGCCGCCTGTCCCGCAGATGGTTCGAACAAGATGGCGATCCTCTCTTTGTGTGGTGACCCAAGGACGGCCTGGCCCGGGGGACGATCATCAGTGGTACCAGTGACTCGCATGCAGTGCTGCAGACGATAGATGGTTGAGATGTGGACGTTAAAGATGTTGGCGACCTGCCTGGCATCCACACCAGCCTCCAGATGGCCTAGGGGACGATTGCGTTCCTCTGCTCGTAGTCTTGGCATCTGTGTAGCGCTCAGACGGCAAGTCGTTACCTGAACCTTGTAGCGCGGCTTTATAAAGGCTGCATGCCTGCGTACTTGTCGCTGGTTAACTTTGCTCTGCATGGTGTGCACGTGCCTCACATGCAGCAACCATTTGCCATTTTTGTTGACCCTCCAATGCCGGGAATGATGTGTTGCTCACACAATTTTTTCACTGCACGTGAGTCTTGGACCCAAACAACTTGCCACAATGGTTCAATATTGTATATTCCACCCCTTTCACCCGAAAAATAGCCTTTCAAATTTTCGCGTTTTTTATGGAAGTCAGTATATATTTTTTTTTTCTTTTTTTTTCTTCAAATCTTTGCCAAGTCATTATTATAATGATGGAAGAATTGTTAGCTTGCACTTGTTTCCCCCCACTACTTAATTGTTCAGCATTATATATATATATATATATATATATATATATATATATATATATATATATATATATATATATATATATATTATATATTTTAAATATATATATATATATATATATATATATATCATCAGTTTAACATGAAATGCTGGACCAAACTTACGGAAGGCTTCAGAGCTCTTACATGGATAATACATAACATGGTGATTTAGTGCAAAAATCCTAATTGTGGCGTGTGCCCTGTGTTATTGGCTGCACGCCCTCATTCAGCTAGCCTAGAGCTCTTGTCACTCCATCACTACTAATTGCTGCGCACTCGGTCACTGACGCTGAAAACTTGTCGACTAATGCCAGTCTCTCTCTCTCAAAGGTCCAGATTTACGTCACCTGCATACTACTGTATTCTGCCATTACTCCACCTGCCCCCCCCCCCCTCCCCCTCCGTCCCCTCCTTTACTCCCCCCCCCCCCCCACGCTCACAGCTGGACCCTTACCCTCTCCGACCCCCCCCCCACCCCCCACCCCCTTGCCCTCTTCTCTACAACGCACTCGGTTACTCGATCTCTTATCTTCACATTCTCCGTCGCCATCTTTGTTGCAAAGCACGCAATAAGTGTTCGTAATGTCTCAAGCTAACATTTTTTTGTCAAAGCTTCACAGGTCTGTTTCTTACTAATCTGTGTTAATTAATGTACACCCGTTGAGTGCTGATTTAGATTTCGTCTTATTTTTAGTGATTCTGCTGTCTGTTTCATTCTCCTAACGCAACAAAACTGACATCGTTTTCAACTTCGTGTGTGTGCGTGCGTGCGTCTGTGCGTGCATGCGCGCGCGTGTGTGTGTGTGTGTGTACATACATGCGTGCGTGCGTGCATACGTCTGTGCGTGCGTGCGTGCGTGCGTGCGTGGTGTGTGTGTGTGTGTGTTGTGTGTGTGTGTAGTGTGTGTGTTGTGTGTGTGTGGTGTGTGTGTGTGTGTGTGTTGTGTGAGCGCGCGCGAGCTGTTTTTTGTTTTGGTATGTTTTCTTTGTTCGCTTTTTTTCTATCTGCAGAATTACGCTATCATTGCAAATCAGACTCATATGCAAATTAGTCATGGAGTGTAATAAGACCAGCACACCACCACCACCACCGCCACCACCACCACTTCTACTACTACTAAAATGAATGAATAAATTAATGACGATGATGATGAAGGTGATGATGATGAAGGCGATGAGGAGGAGGAGGAGGAGGAGGAGGAGGAGGAGGAAGAAGAAGAGGAGGAGGAGGATAGCATTAATAGACACAAACAACAAATTTTTTCGCACAACAACAACGACAACAACAACAACAATGATAATAATAACAAACAACAACAACAACAACAATAATAATAATAATAATAATAATAATAATAATAATAATAATAATAATAATAATAATAATAATAATAACAATAATAGCAACAACAATAATAACAATAACGATAATAATGATATCATAATGATGATGATGTGTGATGATGATGATAATGGTAATGAAGATAGATGGTTCTAGCGTAGCTCCAGAACAATTTTTTTTTCTTTTCGTGTGGGTTTTGACAAGGGCATTGTGAGTTCATATATGGTTTAAAACATCCTCAGAGTTCAGAGAAAGTTCGCAGAGCCGTTGTGAGTTTGGGGACAATAAATCTTACACAATACTGTTAATCTGAAAATGGCTGACAGGAGGATGTGTTCTGAGATGGACTCAAAGCCATGAGATTTGGAAGATGGCTCACGCATCCCCTGTGAGTGCAAAAATAATTCTTTTTCTTCCTTTCTTTCTGCGTACGCAGGCTGATACTCCTGCGGACGCTGCCTGTATAGACAGGCAGCGGAGTTTTGTGTGTATGATCTTTTTTTTTGTCCCGCCATTAAGGCAGCCATACTCCATCTTCGGGGAAGGTGCATGCTGTGTGTAACGTGTCACCCATACCAACGGGCAAACTGGCCTTCTCTTCCGAAAGTCGGTGATGGGGTTTCACGTGTGTGCAAGATGTTGTGCGTGCGTTCACACACGAAACCTCGGTTTATAGTCTCATACGAAGGACTGTATGGGGAATGGAATTAGAACCAATGTTAACTCCGAGTGAAAAATCCCCCTGTACTGAAATTCGAACCCGCAACCCCAGGATCACGAATTCCGTTTGCGTTTAAAGAAGATAAACCGACTGAATGTAAATAACATTAACAGGGCTGTCAGGAGTTCACAGAAGATTCAATGCGTCATTAGGCATTGCAGAAAAGGTTGACAGAGTATGCCATGAGTTCACCGGACTGTGAAATTGGAAGCTTTTCCTGGACAGGACGGCCATAGAATGACCGAGGGACGACCAAAAATTAATGCGCCAAGGCCCTGCTTAAGGAGTCGAGTATTTGTAAACTTGCGCAACTGGATTGTTTGAGAATTTGTTTTTTCATTGTGTCTGAAAATCGATTCTCCTCATTTTCTTTTCATATGACCATCAAAGTACAAGCCTGGTGGTTCCAAGCACACAGATTAAAGTCAAAGGAATGGGATTATTTTGGGGCTCTCGGAACCGGCGCAGAGAGAGAGAGGGTCACGGGTGGGAGTGCGAAGGCCTGAAATGTGTGTCAACTAAGGGTAGATCCTGTATTTGAGCAAATGTTTGTGATGTCATCAGTGGAAACCCCCAAAACAAGGAAAATGATTGGTGCGGAGTTGTTTCTGTTGATCAATTATGTGTTTAAGATCAAATGCCAGCTCAAACTGATGGTAGGCCTCAGAACGCTTACATGGAGTTTTAGAGTACCTTTGTGCAAAATCCTAATTGTGGAGTGTGACCAGTGGTTGTGATGGCAACACCGCCATTTTGTAGAGAAATGACCGTTCTGCAGCTAGCTGAGGACTGTGTTTGTGGCAGCGGGAGATCCATGGCAGTTCATTCCTCACATAGCAACGCCGAGCTGCCCGCTGTGACGTGAACTCGAATTCATCCACACCAACCAGTTGACACACGCTAAGTAAGACTAAACGACCCACAATCGTGGACAAACGACCCATTATCGCAGCAGGGAGGAAGACGTACGTGCTCACCAGCTAACCCCCCATTCCCTCAGCAGGGGTGTCTGGGTATCAACTCTCCTTCCCAGCAGGCCGTGCAGTCAGCACGTGCAACAACAGAGGAAGTGTGTCAGTCATGCACCAGTGCTTTGGTCACTGCCATCGAGGGGGGTTCTGGTTGAGCCCCCCCCCCCCCCTTCCCCTTCTTGAAAACTTGGAGGAGTGACGCTCGGGTATTGATGTCCCATACGATTCTCTCATCGAAGGCATTCGTTGATCATAAAGGAAAAAGCTTTTTAGAATTTCTTACTTTCTTTCTTTTGTTTTCTTTCTTTCTTTTCTTTCTTATGTTTGTCTCTTTTCATTTCTTTTCTTTCCTTTTTTTTCGTCATTTTTTTTCTCTATCTATCTAGTTATCTGTTTCTTTATTTGCTAACTTATTTATTTATTTATTTATTTATTTATTTATTTATTTATTTATTTATCTAAACGTTCGATTTTACATGGCCTGACCGACAACTGTTTCTTCCCTTCTGAAAATGGAAATAATTATTCAATGCCAGACTGGGTAGTCATTTATGATGAATATAACCAAAATTTACGAGATGTTTAATTTTTCATGGGTTTAGACAAAAGCGCGACTACCATGCAACTATTTTTGGTTTCACATTGCACCGATGTTAATGCGTTTGACGATTTTGACGAAAAGTAAGTCTGTTTTAGGAGGACTGGGACCACAGAAGACTGGACTGTCTGAAAAGCAGAGTAGTTCGTATGGAGTGTTTTGGGAAAATGTACAAATGTACAAATGACCATGCCAGATCTCCTCACGACAGCTACAAACGAAAGAGCCTGGAGAGAAACGGCGGCTGCCTCATCACGTCCCCCCCCCCCCCCCCCCACCTCCCCAACGACCCAGCGGTCAGGGGAATGACTGACTGACTGACAAATGTGCGTAACACTCACACTCAGTCAGTGCATATGAAAAAAAGTAGGGTGTAATAAGGCATATAAACACATAATATCATAAATCTTCAAAGTTACAGGCAAAGGATGGTCATTAAAAAACAAACAACCCAAAGCAAGACAAAACAAAAAATAAAAATATCCCAAAACAAAAAAAACAACAACAACAAACAAACAAAAATACAACATCAAAAACCTTACGCCACAGACTAAATAAAAACAGTTTCTAAGTAAATATTTATGCTCTCTCTCTCTCTCTCTCTCTCTCTCTCTCTCTCTCTCTCTCATCTCTCTCTCTCTCTCTCTCCTCTCTCTCTCTCTCTCTCATCACACACACACACACACACACACCACACACGCACGCACGCACGCACGCTCGCACGCACGCACGCACACACACACACACACACACACACACACACACACACACACACACACAGACACACACACTCATACCCGTACGCGCATGCATTAAAAATCATACCTATAGATTGGATTTTCTCCAACAATGACAGATTAACATAATTGAAGTCAATTATCCATATATCCTTTGTTCACAGCGGGAACTCTAGAAAGATTATTTTGATATCAATTATTCATCCGAAAAAAAACAAAACCTATAGATCGGGATTTTCCTGATTACATTAACATTTTTATTGATGGGTCCCTATTGGATGATCAGAAAACTCGTACAGCATTCATTGTTAATTATCAAACACTGGAAAGCCATTTTGATCTTGGACAAACATCCACTTTATCGCTGAGTTGACTGTCATTCTGTGGCCAAGTATTATAATTCTGTTTTCCGCAGAATCATTAACCAGTCCATCTCTGTGTCGCATTAAAGTTTATGTAAAATGCTCCACTGAGCGCGGCATTAAGATCTATAGACGAAACAGAGTTTAATAAAGAGTCAGTTGAATGAACGCCATCTCAGGGAAACATCTTCGGCCCTCAGAGTAAACAAATGTTACGACGCGTTTTGCAATATCGACGCGATTTGAAAAAAATTATTTCAAAACGTGTCGAGTTTATTTCAAAACGCGTTGGTATGTTACGACGCGTTTTGAAATAATGACGCGATTGTCGACACACACCAACGCGTTTTGGAATAATTATTTCAAATCGCGTCGTTTTTTTGTTTTTTTTTAAACACGTCGTAACAAAGCACCATGTGGAACCCAAGGTTTGGGGCAGCCTGCAGTCAGAGAAAAAAACAACAACAGCCTCAATGATAAGCCAACCTACATTGGATGAGGTCAAGAAAGTGGTCACAGTCTTAGATGAGGTTTGAAGCATTTACATTTTAATCTGTGACATTGTCTAAGCATGGTCCCAAGGTTCGTTGGTCCCAAGTTCATTGGTCCCAAGGTCCATTGGTCCCAAGGTTCGTTGGTCCCAAGGTTCATTGGTCCAAGGTTCGTTGGTCCCAAGGTTCGTTGGTCCCAAGGTCGTTGGTCCCAAGGTTCGTTGGTCCCAAGGTCAGTTGGTCCCAAGGTTCATTGGTCGTAAGGTCCGTTGGCCCAAGGTCCGTTGGTCCCAAGGTTCATTGGTCGTAAGGTCCGTTGGTCCCCAAGGTTCATTGGTCGTAAGGTCCGTTGGTCCCAAGGTCCGTTGGTCCCAAGGTTCATTGGTCGTAAGGTCCGTTGGTCCCAAGGTTCATTGGTCGTAAGGTCCGTTGGTCCCAAGGTCCGTTGGTCCCAAGGTTCATTGGTCGTAAGGTCCGTGGTCCTATGGTCCGTTGGTCGTATGGTCCGTTGGTCCCAAGGTCCGTTGGTCCTAAGGTGCATTGGATCCAGTAAAAAGAAACTGTCTGTCTGTCTGTCCTGTCTGTCTGTCTGTCTGTCTCTCTCTCTCTCTCCTCACCTCTCCTCTCTTCTCTCTCTCTCTCTCTCTCTCTCTCTCTCTCTCTCTCATACTGTGTTTTCAAGATAGCCACATACTACTGTATATTACACAATTTATAGACCTGGGACCAACGGACCTGGGGACCAGTGGACCTGGGGACCAATGGCATGACCCCACATAAACTCAAAGCCTCATGTTTTAACAGTCGTTCAATATTTGTTACAATGTTCATTGTATTGGTGTTTGTTATATTTGTTACAATGTTCACTGATTGGTGTTTGGTCGCTAGTTTGTTTTGTTTTGCTTGCGGTTTTTTTTTGCTTCTTTAGTGCTGCATATGTAGAATTGAAACTTTTTTTTTTGGGGGGGGGGGGGGGTTGTGTCTAAAATGACATCATGTAGATAGATCTTAAATTCAGGAAGACCAGAAAGAATTAGAATTAGCGACTCTCTCTCTCACTCTCCTCTTCTCCTCCTCTCTCTCTCTCTCTCTCTCTCTCTCTCTCCATCTCTCTCTCCCTCTCTCTCACTCCTCTCACTCTCTCTCTCTGTGTGTGTGTGTTGTGTGTGTGTGTGTGTGTGTGTCGTGCGCGCATGAGAGAGAGAGAGAGAGAAGAGAGAGAGAAGAGAAGAGAGAGAGAGAGAGGAGAGAGAGAGAGAGAGAGAGAGGAGAGAAGAGAGAGCTCGCGGAGGGACAGAGAGAAACTTAGTTGTTTTTCTTTTTATTTTTTTTTTTTTTTTTCCTTTTTTTTTTCAAAACTGAATCTACCAACAGATATACGTTGATTATGTCATTTGTAAACTTACTATGATCGTTACCTGACAAAACCGAACTTCATCACAGTAGAAAGAACATTACCAGACTAGACTGTTACTCAGCAAACTAGGTGGTCAAAACTCACCGTTGTGTGAAGTATGTGTGGCGAGGGAGGGAAAGGTCAGTGCAGCGGGACAGGGTGGGGGTTGACAACGGAGAGAGGCTGGACCCATGAAGGAAGGGTAGGGCCGAGGGGGCAGGGTGAAGTGGGGAAATAGGGGGTGGAGGCACAAACCGGTGACGAACCAACAACCGCTGCACGTGCGCTTAGTCGAACAGAGTAGGGGGTGGGGGAGGGGAAGGATACACGGGAGATGAGGACGAGGAGGCGGCGGGGGGGGGGGGGGGGGGGGGGGTAAGACGACTGTGGAACGAGGTTACCACTAGTACCATTTAGAAATGCACGTGCCAAATACGTCGAACGGAGACAGGGAGGAGGGGGGTGGGTGGAGGTTGAAGCATGGGAAACGTGTGGGAGGGAAACGCATGCTGGACGAAGTAATAACGACGACTGCGATTTCGAAGTGCACGTGCATTAAAAAAAAAAAAAGCAAAAAAAAAAAAAAAAAGCATGACTGAACCGACGGAAAGGCAGGGAAAGGGAGGGGATGGGGGGGGGGGGAAGCCAGGACCGGATGGGGGACGCACGGAAGGACGGAGAAGGAGAGAAACAAAGAGGATGAATGAACACGGCATTTGTAACTAAATCCTACCAAGGTTTGGAAAGGGACCGAAGGAAGGAGGATGGGGAGGTGAAGGGTAGACACGGGGGGTTTTGCGGACAGAGGACAAAGAAAAAAATGGAGGGGAAAGGGGGGGGGGGAGGGAGGGGAAAACAGACACGCTTTTAAAAGTAAAAAGCAGATACAAACAACAAATTCCCTCCTAAAAAAAAACGGATGCCGAGAAAGTTTTTTTTTCTATTTGACATCTCTTTGCAGCAGAAACCCCACCCATTGACATGGAAACTGTGTCTGGACTGCCACTCTCCCCATTTGGGAAAACCCAGGGTACCGTTTCTGCTTGGATAAGCCTTCCCTCGTGAACCTTTTCAGGACGTACAGAAAAGGGCCCGCTTTTTAGCGTGACTCCCGCAAGTTTCCTGTTTAACCCTTTTCCTGTTTTTTCGTCACATCAGAAATTGGCTACTTTCTTCATTCTCGAAAGCTTCTCTTGCGATCAACTTTGTGTTATTCACTCCCCCCTGATTCAAATTAAACAAAAGCGTTTCTGACTGAAAGACTTGTGTAACACTAAACAAACTTAAAGCAATTTTAAAAAAGCAAAAAAGATATCTTTTCCTTTCAGCACAATCTGCTTTACATTACACATCAAATTTTTTATTCCTTTTTTAAAAATCAAACCATTTCCTTTTCCTTTACACAACAATTTTTTTCCCAGTTTTAAACAACCTTTCCATTTACATTACCAACGAATTTTATTCCAGTTTAAATAAAACCTTTTCCCATGACATTACACAACTAAAACTTTATTCCATTTTTAAATCAAACCATTTCCATTTACATTACCCAACTAACTTTATTCCATTTTTTAAAAATCAAACCCTTTTCCAGTACATTACAAAAATATGAAAATTTATTCCATTTTAAATCAAACCATTTCCATGTACATTACACATAGAATTTTTTTCCAGTTTTAAAATAAAACCATTCCATTTACAAAACACAACTGAATTTTATTCCATTTTAAAAAAAACCATTTCCTTTACTTACCATACTAAATTTTATTCCGTTTTAAATAAAACCATTTCCATTTACTTTACACAACAAATTTTTATTCCATTTTTAAATCAAACCATTTCCATTTACATTACACATACTGAACTTTTTTCCATTTTTAAAAATCAAACCTTTCCATTTACATTAACCCCAAATACGGAACTTTATTCCAGTTTTAAATAAAACCATTTTCCCATGTACATACCATACGAAACTTTCCGTTTTAAAAAACCAAAATTTCCATGTACATTACACATAGTGATTTTATTCCATTTTTAAAAATTAAACCATTTTCCTTCAAAGTGCACAAAACGAATGTCTGTGGAACAGCACATGGACACCAGAAAAAAACAACAAACCGTGCGCCACCGTCGGGAAAATAGATGAACACAGCAAAAAATTTCACAACAACACGCGCGCGCGCGCGCACACACACCACCGCACGCACGCACGCACGCACGCACGCACGCCCGACGCACCCCCACGCACGCACACACACACACACACAAACACACACACGAAAAACCCCCACACACCCATCACCACCAACTCCCCCAGAAACAGCAACAAAAAATAACAAACCTCATCTTCCTACTCCCCCCCCCCCCCCCCCCCCCCCCCCCCCCCCAAATACTGCTAATTTCAAAGCCCTTTTCTAAACTTGGTCATTTTTTGGGAGGGGTTCCACGGTATCCAGGAGATTGCCAAACCTCGAAGCACAAAGGAGCAAATGTGCTGCGTGCGTGCTTTCGTGCGCGCGCGCGTGTGGGGGTGGGGTGTATTCTCGTGCGTGTATGGGGCGCGCGCATGTGCTTTTATGTCGTGTTGGTTTAAAATATTGTGTGGGGTTTGGGGGTTTGGGGGGGAGCAAGCGTGCAAAGCTTGCGTGTGTGTGTTTATGAGTGCGTGTGCTGCTATGTGCTGCGTGCGTGCGTGCCGTGTGTGTGTGTGTGTGTGGTTTTGGGGTGTGTGTGTGTGTTTTGTTTTTTGGTGTGTGTTGGGTGTGGTGGTGTGGTGTGGTTGTGGTGGTTTTGTGGGGTGTGTGTGGTGAGCGCGGGCGCAGCGCGTTTGTTGTCTTTGTTCGTTTTTTTTTTTTTTTTCAAACGGAGACAGGACTGGAAAAGGGGGGAGGGGGGGGGGGGGAGTAATGGTCGTGATGGCATGGCTCTGGGACCAAAAGTAACCCCCCCCCCCCCCCCCCCCCCCTCCCCCCCCCCCATCCCCCTTTCATAAAACGCCCCAGGCGATCAACTATCGGAACCCCCACAAAGCTTTATTTTGCTGATGCCAATTTCAAGGGCCCAGGGGCATTCAGTTTCAAAGGACAGTTTTTTTATTCCTTGGGCCAACAGTGCAAACTCTGTTTTTTTGGTGGCCATTTTTCACAGCTCAATTTTTAATGGACAGTTTTAAAACCTTTGGGGCCCAAAATCGCGTAATGTGTTGTTTTTTTTCCATCAGCATCATGTTTATTTTTTTCGCGGACCCCTCTATCCAAAATGTACACACAGGGCCCCTGCTACTAACCGTACACACGGTGTTTTTGCTTTTTTCCCTGAACCAAAATGTTTGTTCGCCCTTTTTGGAAACCCCCCCCCGCCATTCAATGTACACGGGTGTGTTGGCTCTATCAACAAATTTTTAGCAAAGACACTCCGACTCCCTTTTTTCAGGTTTCGTGTTTCTGACTCAGAGTCAATAAAAAATTTACCTTTGGGAAATTTTCGGTGCTGGTCTTCATCAGCTCCGACTGACTGGTCGTTGTATGGTGGGTGTTGGTGTCCTCTGAGTTGTCCTCTCTGGTGGAGTGATCACGCTAACACCACGTTCAAGTATTACACAAACCAGTGAATTCAATACGATCACAGGTTACAAAAGTCAAGGACAGAACAGAGTTGGAAAAGAAAAGTGGTTGTGGTGTATCACATTCAATGTGAGGAGTGCAGTGAGGACTATAATTGGAAAAACTGCTCGGCCTTTGAAAACAAGGCTAACTGAATACACTACCAAAACGTCTTCTGCATATTATGAACATTTGACAACAACAACCCACCATACCAACAAGTTTCAAGCCACCATAATTGCAGCTGAATCACAGTTCACAAAAAGGAAAGTGAAAGAAGCAATAGAAATCAGGGAGAGAAAACCAAGCTTGAACAGAGACTGTGGCTATGACCTGCCCCCTCCCCCCACCCCCTATTTACAAGTGTGTGCTGAACACCAATCACTCCACCAGTGAGGACAACTCAGAGAACACCAACACCCACCACAACTACCAGTCAATCGGGGCTGATGAAGACCAGCTAAGTAGCTGGCCGAAAATTTCCCTAAGGTAAACTTTGATTAGACTCCGAGTCAGAACACACAGAAACATCAACACTATGTTTGTTGGCTTGCTGGACTCCTAGCCGCTAATGTGGTGTGTTGGTTTTCCATCATCACAGGTGGGGATGATACTCACCTGCAGTGTAGAGACTGCCTGGCTGAAAATGGACATTCCGGGGATGCAGGGACCCTATTCTTTTGCTCCCAGCCAGGCAGTCAGGTAGGCACACAACTGTTTTTAGACCTCGTTCTGCCAGACTTGGAATGGTGGCCTGGGTGCTTGTCTTTAAGATGGCTATCAAGCGATTTACTGTGTTCTGTAGACACTTAAAAGTGTGTGCATGGGAGCATGGATGGAAATCAGGTTTGTCCTCGGCTTACTTCTTTTCCTTCTTTGCTTTTTTGTCCTTTTTGTTCCTTGTACCTTCTTCTTGTCCTTCTTTCTTTTCCTTCTTTGCTTTTCTTGTCCTTTTGGTTCCTTTTACCTTCTTCTTGTCCTTCTTCTTTCTTTTCCTTCGGTACCTTACTTCTACTTCTCCATCTTTGAGAGAGAGGAGAGAGAGAGAGAGAGAGAGGAGAGAGAGAGAGAGAGAGGAGAGAGGAAGGAGAGAGATGTTGTGTGGTTGTGCTGGAGGCAGGTGGGTGCTCAGTTCGTTGATAATGGGCAAATAGTGAAAACTAATATGGTAAGGGATTCTTTAAGAATTTTCAGGACTTTTTTTTGGGGGGGGGGGGGGTGGGGGGGGGGGGGGGGGGTGGGGGGGGGGGGGGGGGGGGGGGGGGGGGGGGGGGGGGGGGGCATGTCTGTTGTCATAGTGAATCAAGCCTTTCAGCGAAAGCTTGTCATGTTACGTGGCAAATAGGGCAGATGAATTTCCTTCATAATAGAATGGACTTACCGGCATATATTCGCGTATTGTTCAATTGTGAAACGCTCTGCCTTGCGGGAAAACTGAACTCTATATGTGCTAGAAATAGAGAACTCTTTATTGGTTACACACGCACACGCACACACACACACACACACACACACACACACACACACACACACCACACACCACACACACACACACATATATATTATATATATATATATATATATAAAATATTATATATATATATATATATATATATATATATATATATGTGTGTGTGTGGTGTGTGTGTGTGTGTGTGTGTACGTGTGTAAACCAATAGAGTTCTCTATTTCTAGCACATAACAACATACAGAAATCACGCCACACTAATGCAACTCTACACACTTTCTATGCTGGAAACATGCAAACACGGTGCTGCATTGGGCCCTTCCTCCCCTGTCTCTTCCCCGTCGCCGCCGTCGTTCAGATAGACGCTGATCCGTATGCAGTGGTAAATTAACTTCATGCTATCAGCAACTGGCAGAGCCTTTCCTTTGACCAGCAGCACCGCTACGGCGGGGAGAAGACCATTAGCGCAGTGTTTGCGTCCGCTGAGAGGGGTTTGGGGAGGAGCTGGGTAATTGTGGCGTGTGGCCTCTGTGTTCTGCGAAAACACATCTGGGGTGGGAACGGGGAGCATTGTGGAGGAGTGGGAGGTGTGGTGGGGTTGGTGGGAGACAGCAGGACGTGAATGGCACGCGGAGGAATGAGAGGACCGGAAATGAAAATTGGATTCAGTGCTTTTCAGATAGGCCCACCCTCTTGTCTGAGACATTATATAACGATTGCTCCAAATATTGGAAATGAAAAAAAAAAAAACAAACACACAATCGTACTTGAGCAGAACGATTTCATCACATTGAGTACCAGTTTGTGAAGTGGTGGCATCAGAACCAAGAAGAGAGGAACACCCGGGGGGAGGGGGCGCCGGCGGACGAGAATGTCTCCCCCCCCCCCCCCCCTGCTGAAAATGTTGGGGTGGGGGCGGGGGGACCAGACTACCATCCCTCCTCTCAATCTCAGTCCAATTCTCAAATATTTGAAGTCAAAAATTTAATACGGGCGGCATCTTAGGGTGCATGCCTCAGTTCCCCCCCCCCCCATTTTCCCCCACGACTGCCTGCTTGTACAGGAGCTTGTAAGATTAGAGAACATCCGCTTTTTTACAGGAGCTTGTAAGATTAGAGAACATCCGCTTTTACAGGAGCTTGTAAGATTAGAGACACCCCGCTTTTACAGGAGCTTGTAAGATTAGAGAACATCCGCTTTTACAGGACTGTAAGATTAGAATATCCGCTTTTACAGGAGCTTGTAAGATTAGAGAATATCCGCTTTTACAGGAGCTTGTAAGATTAGAGAATATCCGCTTCTACAGGAGCTTGTAAGATTAGAGAACATCCGCTTTTTACGGGAGCTTGTAAGATTAGAGAATATCCGCTTCTACAGGAGCTTGCAAGATTAGAGAATATCTGCTTTTACAGGAGCTTGTAAATTAGAGAATATCCGCTTTAATGGGGAGCTTTGTAAGATTAGAGAACATCCGCTTTAACAGGAGCTTGTAAGATTAGAGAAGATCCGCTTGTACAGGAGCTTGTAAAATTAGAGGAATATCCACTTTTACAGGAGCTTGTAAGATTAGAGAATATCCGCCTCTAACAGGAGCTTGTAAGATTAGAGAATATCCGCTTTTAAAGAGAGCTTGTAAGATTAGAGAATATTCGCTTTTACAGGACCTTGTAATGATTAGAGAATATCCGCTTTTACGAGAGCTTGTAAGATTAAAAAATATCCACTTTTACAGGAGCTTGTAAGATTAGAGAATATTCGCTTTTATGGGAGCTTGTAAGATTAGAGAACATCCGATTTTACAGGACTTGTAAGATTAGAGAACATCCGATTTTTACAGGAGTTTGTAAGATTAGAGAACATCCGCTTTTACCGGAGCTTGTAAGATTAGAGAACATCCGCTTTTACAGGAGTTTGTAAGATTAGAGAATATCCGCTTTTACGGGAACTTGTAAGATTAGAGAACATCCGCTTTTAAAGGAGTTTGTAAGATTAGAGAATATCCGCTTTTACATTAATTTATCAGACTAAACGTTTTTTATAGAAAATTGTAAGATTAGAGAATATCAACTTTTACATAAACTTATAAGATGACAGAATATCCCCTCCAGAATTTTGGAAAATGAGATCCCCACCCCACCGACCCCCTGCCCCTCTATACTTTCCCACTTTTTTAGAAAACACAGAAGACTCTGCCCCCTCCTTCCCCCCCCCCCCCCCCCCCCCACACACACAAGTGCAAAACATATTCCCATGCCACAGTGAAGTTAGCAGAACCAACGGAAACTAGCAAAGTTAAACCGACTGTTGCCGACCTTCGAACATTCTCGCTTTTTTTCTTTAAATTGCCTATCAGTTTTACAACATGAAAAAGACACAGAGTTTAAAAATAATACATCATCTCTCACATGTTGTCTTGCATTGCAGGAGACATAACAATATGAATATTTTAATAAACATGAGTATGTCTTAAATGTACGTACTGAAATTTCGGGAATTGCAAACCCCGTTTAACTCTTAAAATGTCTTGTTAGTATCAGTGGATGCAGTTGACAATCCCTGAAAGATTATAACTGCTGAACGAAGAAAGGGTGCCGGTGTTTGGGATAATGATTCTATCATCTGTTATTATTCAACCGTTGGCAAAGTTGTGTAAATAGGGAGGGTCACTCCCGTCACATCCCCACTCTCCCGTCAAACAAAGTACCATGTCCATCTTCTGCAGCCGTTTCCATCATCTTTCTTCTTTGGTGCCGTTGGTCTCCTCTTTTTCAGGTGTAGTCTGGCATGTAGAAGACTGAAGGGTCGAAACGTGTTGCTTCTGTGTTGTAATTGTTCCCTACGTTTGGCGGTGTGGTAGCACCACCTTTATTCTTGTGTATATCGATTATTATATCGTGTTTATGCGAACAGGATTATGCTCTCTCTCTCTCTCTCTCTCTCTCTCTCTCTCTCTCTCTCTCAGGAAATGTACACACAAACACACACACACAGACACACACACACACACACACACACACACACACACACACATATATATATATATATATATATATATATATATATATATATATATATATATATATATATATTATAATATATATATTTCCCCCCCATTTTCTTCATCTTCATTTTTTTGTTTTTTTTATTATTATTATTTTTTTATAGTTCAAATCTTTGCCAAGTCATTACTATAATGACTGAAGAATTGTTAACCTGCACTTGTTTTCCCCCACTACGTAATTGTTCACCATTCTCTCTCTCTCTCTCTCTCTTCTCTCTCTTCTCTCTCTCTCTCTCTCTCTCTCTCTCCCTCTCTCTCTCTCTCTCTCTCTCTCTCTCTCTCTCTCTCTATATATATATATATATATATATATATATATATATAGAAATGAAAACAGCACGTCTGTTCTTCCCACCATTTTGAGCAGTAGTTGGTCATCCACAGGGGATTTTGTTAATGACGACATTGTGGCAGACAGACACCCGTGATTAACTCGAGAAACCAAGTCATGAAAATGTCGACAACCCACTTCCACCCCATCCTCCACCCTCCCCAAACCCAAATCCCCATGACCTTGTCTCCACCACATTTTACCCTTACATTCGCCCCTCCCCCCCCCCCCCACCCCCCCCCCCCTTCAGATCCCCGTTCCAACATCCCTACTTCCCCCTCTTCCCATTTGTTCCGCATTCATGGTATTGCATCTCAAAATTGTGTATATATGATAAGATGTGTTCCCATAAACAAGTGTCTTTACCCTTCTCTTCCAACACGGATGTGATTTTCTATATCCCTAACAGTGTCCCATTCCCCCACTGGTACGCCCTCCTCGTCCTCTTCTTCCCCAAACCCTGCAGCAGTTCAGCGTCATTCTGAACCGACCATATGAATCTGCGCTACAATAATATCGAGGAACACTCTACATATAGAATTGTTTTCTTTATTTATTAATAAGCACATTTCTGTACGATAATAACGTGTACCAAAAAGCGCGATTGTATGAATATGTTGGTATGCGCGTGTGAGGTTCGTGCATGAGTGTGTGCGAGTACATAAACGAACGTACGTAGGCCGTGTTCCATCATAGTTACCCTATAGTTTCTACCCCCTCCCATCCCACTCCCACCCCCCCCACCCCCGTCACCTCCCCCCAGTCCTGTGGTTCCTTTATTCTCCTCTGGCACTATGGAAATAGCTCCAAGTAATGGCCTGCTAATGACACCCTAGAAGGGTCCAAGCCGAACTCATGCTGTTACAGTTGGTGTTGTTGGCTGTTCGTTTCTGTGGCGCTAATTACCAGTAATATCGTGCATAGAAACGCGTCCAGACAGCATCAACAATCCAACAATCAAACAAGCATTAAGGCATGATCACACGTATGAACAGCGCTAATAAACCAGCAACGCTAACAAAGAAACAAACGTCAACAGATATTGTACAACACATAACCAGCCAGAGCCAACACAGATGACAAATTAACAACTTGTTGCTGTGGTTGTTCAGCTGTTATTTCCTTTGACGGGATCTGTTTGGTGTTTGTTTGTTGTTGTTTTTTTTTCTGTGTGAGTGACACAAGGATCAGTTGCGAGGCTTCTTAAGGTAGTTGTGCTTATTCTTATAATTCTGAACATATATTTCACTCTGTGCGTCTTTCCTGTGTAAGGAGGCCGGTTTGGAGGAGGACGAGAATGGGGGGATGGGGGGAGGGAGGGGGAGAGGAGCAGGGTCTAGGAGTTGTTGCATTCATACCACGCTCTAATCTCTATTTCACATGATGCATACTCTCCCCTTCCTTCTCTGTCCCCTAGATCCGTTTTGAAGAACTGAAGAATAAGAGTGTCATACGTTTTTATGTATACATGTACTTGAGTTTTCACGGTGTTTGTGTGCGTGTGCTGTGTGTGTGTGTGTGTGTGTGTGTGTGTGTGTGTGTGTGTGTGTGTGTGTGTGTGTGTGTGTGTGTGTGTGTGTGTGCCTGCGTGCCGTGCGTGCGTGCGTGCGTGCGTGCGTGCGTACGTGTGTGTGTGTGTGTGTGTGTGTGTGTGTGTGTGTGTGTGTGTGTGTGTGTGTGTGTGTGTGTGTGTGTGTTGCGTGTGTGTGCAAATTCCATTATTCATTAATTCACTCATTCATTCATTTGTTTGTTTGTTTGTTTTCTTTACGGCCATTACTTATCAGAGTTCAAATGAGATATTGAGTATCTCGATCAAGATTTCATCTGCTGCATATATTTCCCCCTGTGGCCTAAGAACAGTAAACCCGATGGAGGCTACAGAAAGGGAAATGGGCAGTTCTCTTGTGGGAATGTCCAGAACAGTAAACCCGATGGACGCCTACAGAAAGGGAAACTGGGCAGTTCCTTGGTGGGAATGTCCAGAACAGTAAACCTGATGGACGCTACAGAAAGGGAAATGGGCAGTTCTCCTTGGTGGCAATGTCCAGAACAGTAAACCCGATGGACGTTACAGAAAGGGAAGGCCATGGGCAGTTCTCTTGGTGGGAATGTCCGTTACGTTAGCTGTGTAGTGTGACTGAACAGCTAGCAATGCATTGCTAATGATTCTGATCTGGAAGAATGACATATTGAGACTGACACGATGGGTGTTAAGTGTCTGAGTCTGAAGTGTGTGCGTGCGTGGTGCGTGCGTGCGTGCGTGCGTGCCTGCGTGTGTGCCTGCGTGTGTGTGTGTGTGTGTGTGTGTGTGTGTGTGTGTGTGTGTGTGTGTGTGTGTGTGCGTGTGCGTGCACGCGCGTTTGCAAATATTCACAATTTACAGCCCTTTTCCTTATCTTTTCTTCATCTTTAAAACCGTTTCCTCTCCCAACACGCACTTTTTGGGGGTCTAAAAACACTTGAAATAGTTTCTAAAGTATTAGGATAAATGACAAAATAATTCTTTATCTGAAATCTACTACCCACGACTTGTGTACAGTAAATAATGCCTGCAAACACTCATCTACACCCTGTATGTGTAAGAGTGTGTACGTGCGGCGTGTGTGTGTGTGCACCCGCGTGTGCGTGAACGAGCGAGTGTATTCAGCTGCCCCTAATGAGGGTCGTGTATGACGGGGACGATGGCAGACTGGTGTAGGACCATTTCCATCCCTTGTCAGACTGACTTCAGCCGACAGGTCCTCACCGCTGCACAGAACGTTCTCAGTCACTTAATATGATAATCGTGCAGTAACCGTTTGGATCGTCATTATGCTATGTAATTGGTCTTCCGGGCCAGTTAAGTATGACAATTAGTCAGTGAGCTTGTTGATTTGGAGTATGTGCGCCCCTTTTTTCCCTTCATTCTGTCTGTTCATTTCATTCACTGCTGAGATCCTTCCCCCCTCCCCCCCCCCCCCCCTCCCCCCCCCCCCCCCCCGCCCCCCAGGTTTTCCTTGTTTGTCAAGGTTTATTCTCCTCCCCTGTGTCTGTCTGTTTGTCTCTTGTGTTTTCTCTGTTTCTCATCTCCTCTCTCTCTCTCTCTCTCTCTCTCCTCTCTCTCTCTCTCTCTCTCTCTCTCCCTCTCTCTCTCTCTCTCAAAGTCAATTACAGCTTTGTAAAATCTCTTCTCTCTCTCTCTCTCTCTCTCTCCCTCTCTCTCTCCCTCTCTCTCCTCTCCTCTCTCCTCTCAAAGTCAATTACGCTTGTAAAATCTCTCCTCTCTCTCTCTCTCTCTCTCTCTCTCTCTCTCTCTCTCTCTCTCTCTTCGGTTTGTAAAATCTCTCCCCTCCTGTCTGTCTGTCCGTCTGTCTGTCTGTCTGTCTGTCTGTCTGTCTGTCCCTGTCTCCTCTCACTCTCTTTCCTTGAGTCTCTACAAAAGAACCCAGAATGGGTCTTAGGCTCAGTATGCTCATATAAATGTAGGACAGCAACAACACAGAGCCCGTGTACAAGCTCTGCATCCTGGGAGTGGGAGTGGACGAGAAACTCCAGAGACAGTCTCATAGTGATTCCCTGGGGACGAGAAACTCAAGAGACAGTCTCATAGTGATTCCCTGGGCGAAACTCCAGAGACAGTCTCATAGTGATTCCCTGGGCGAAACTCCAGAGACAGTCTCATAGTGATTCCCTGGGCGAAACTCCAGAGACAGTCTCATAGTGATTCCCTGGGCGAAACTCCAGAGACAGTCTCATAGTGATTCCTGGGCGAAAACAGGCACCTTCTGCTCAAACCGCGAAAGCCTGTCATTTTTTTTTTTTGAAGGCTAACCGTCACGACAGTTAGATATTTTGATTCTAAGGCAGCGCTGCTAAAACTCATCGTAGGAAACTTCATTCCATCTATAGCATAGAGCAACGATCACGTCACTGGACTGTTCCTGATCAAGGCCAGAGAAGCAAGTCAAGTTAAACATACTGCTGAAGCAAAACCATGTAGCCTTCATCAGAAGTGTACTTCTGTACAACGACAAAGCCCCACGGATTGTAAAAGAGTTATGGCCTGAGCCTCACATCAATATGAGTCAAAACACCAGCCGCCGTTAGCATCATGGACCCCTGGGTGGGCGATCGTGGGTTCAACTCCCATCAGAGCCATGTAGGATTTTTCTGCCCTAACCGGCTCTTAACCAGACTTGAGTTTGCTACGGGCTCAGTTTGGAAGACTGGGACCATACAGTTGAGTTTCATCCACTTAATGGATGCGTCTCTGAGAGTGTTGCTCAAATTTCCTGACGAACACTGCAGGTGTCTGTATCTCTTGGGCCTGGCTGATGCTGGGATATATTATAGAAGTAATTGTAAGAGTACAGCCCTGTCAGTGTAGTCTCAGACTGGAAAATGGAAATCCGTACTATCATCTTCATCATCCTCATTCTCATCGATCACATAAAAAACGTTTCAAATTCTGTGGCCCTTCATGCCCTGCTCTCACATGATCTCAGTTTCCATGTCCTCTCCACGTCTGTGGCTTTGGTTTGATTCCGTTGGAATCAC
>CM031611.1:82617358-82629858 GCA_018398815.1 Conus ventricosus | reverse complement strand
TTTTGTGCGTCCTGCACACACACACACACACACCACACACACACACACACACACACACACACACACACACACACACACACACACAAATATAACAAATTCTTTGTCAAGACAGACTACTCATGGTTACATATTCTGAAGATATCGCTGCATTGTTTCATCTTGAGTTGTATCACAGCGGTCCCCCTTAAGCCCCCCCCCCCCCCCCCCCCCCCCCCCTCAGCTCCCTGCTGACAGTACAACACAGATTGCCTTTGTTGCCCCACAGTGGGCAGTCTGTGGGGAGCTGATTCCCCACTTAGTCCGATAGCCTGGCACTGTCCCTCTCTTCCATTATTCACAGCACTGACAGCCGCCGGTCTGGAAAAAAAGAATTCATCAAAGCGGTTGCCCAGTTAGTACGGTTCCATACAAATAATAGCGAGAAGAAGAACGGTGTGTGTGTGTGTGTGTGTGTGTGTGTGTGTGTGTGTGTGTGTGTGTGTGTGTGGTGTGTGTGTGTGTGTGTGTGTGTGACTGTGGGTCAGTGGCAACAGCGTGTTTTGTTTTGGGTGTTGTTGCTGTTAAAAAAACGATGAGCTAAAAAATAAATAAGCCAATGTTCGTTTTGTTCAATTGTTGTTTATCTTATTTCATCTACTCATTAATTTTAGTTTTCTGTTGTTGTTTTTTTTTAATCTATCCTGAACGGCATCTCCACTCTCATTACTATAATTATGCAGGCATCTATTTGCAGCCAAGCACATGTACACACGTACGTAAGCTTACACATGTATGCATATAAAGATTCACAGACATGATCATATGAGCGTATGCAGAGACACGTAAGTATACATACACACAAGCATGCATACATGCAGTCACGCGCGCACGTGTGCATGCTCTCACGCAACGGCGCATCCAGCACTCCGCCTTCATCCCGTTTCCTCCCCCCCCCTCCCCTCCCCCCCCCCCCCCCCCCCACACACACACACAGACAGACGTACACACACATGCACGGGCTCATGCATGAACCTGTAGAATGGTCGACATTGTAAGCTGACTGTATCAGGCCTGCCCGTCGGGGATGAGAACGCCGTGTCATGTGCCAAGTCCCGTCCACCGGAACCTCTTCTCTGTCCGTTCTTTCCGGTGATCCATCCACTCAGTCATCTCGCTGTCAATCCTGCGCTCCGGTCTAACGGCTCAACAGATGTGGCGCAGCGTGTAATGGACTAGGCCGCACACAGCGACACCTCTCTGATGAAACTGTGAAGTTGAGTCATTTTTGTTGATTGTTGATTAGCTTGTCGTAACACACACAATAACACTTGTCCAGACATTCTATTTGCTTCAATGTTATTCCAGCCGTTCGTTTTCCGCATACAACTCTCTGTGTTTACTGCATTGTCGTTGTCAGTTGATTCCTTTGCAGGCGGTGAATCAGAGCAAACAACATGAACCATTATTGAAGTGTTCCAGCAGCAGTGCAGAGTCTCCTCCAGTGGGTGATCTCATCTGATAGATCTTAGAAACATCTGGCACTGGGATTGTCACAGGACCTATTATGGTACGGCTGCGGATGAGGAGTCGTGATGAATAACGAGTTATGTCACCCACAATGAAGATAGAGTGGGTAGATTATAATATGGTGAAGAGATGTTGTCAGTCAAGCGTGAACATCGCTAAAACAAGCAGATTCCCGCGGGAGCTGGTGCAGAAAGTGACCATGACTTGCTAATGATGACTTTCCAACTACATCTGAAGACAATCGCCAAACAGAGAAGGACACACGGCTGAAGTTTGACCTCGAAAAGCTGAAGGACCCTGAGATAGTAGAGACCTTTCAGGGCATGATAGGCGGGACATTTGCCGCTCTCTCCATCCTAGATGTAGACGAGGATACAGACGTCGACACCTTTGTAAACACCTTCAACACTGCGGTGACCAAAACTGCCAATGAGACCCTCGGCAAACATCGCCCTGTCAAAAAGCGTCGGGTCACAGCAGACGTTCTTGAATTGTGCGAAAAGAGGAGAGAACTCGAGAAAAACAAATGAAGCAGATGGAGCGAAACAGTATGAAGCAGTTAACAGGGAGATAAAGGAAAATATGAAGCAGATGGAGCGAAACAGTATGAAGCAGTTAACAGGGAGATAAAGGAAAATATGAAGCAGATGGAGCGAAACAGTATGAAGCAGTTAGCAGGGAGATAAAGGAAAATATGAAGAAAGCAAAGGAGACATGGATAGAGGAGCAGTGCCAAGACATTGAGAACAACTCACAGAACAACAGTAGGAAAGCATACCAACTTGTAAAAGACCTGACAGCCTCTAAGCAAGGACGAGTTTCCACTATACAGGACAAGTCAAGGAAGTGTCTCACAGAAGACAAAGCCGTCCGCAGCCGTTGCGCAGAATACTGCTCCGAATTAAACAACTTCATCACAACAGGAGACTCACAAGTCCTGAATGTCCCCCCAGTAACGGACTGTGACAACTTCCCCATACTGCGTGAAGAATTAGAGGCATCAGTTAAGTTCTTGAATCTGGGAAAACCAGCGGAGCTGGGCAACGTACCAACAGAGTTAGTGAAGGAAGGAGGAGATGCTATGATCAGTGCCCTCACAATCATTTGTAACAAGATCTGGCAAACTGGTGAGTGGCCAACACCATGGACCCAATCCCTGATCATCGCTCCTCCCAAGAAAGGCAATTCACAACTTTGCCAAAATGACCAAACCAGCAGTTCTAATCAGTCACCCGAGCAAATTTTCTGCAGCATTCCGAATGAAGATCAGCGCCGAAAAGACAAAACTTATGACCAACAACACCCACGGCATCAGCGCTAACATCGCTATCAAGGAAGAAAACTCAAAGACAGTTCAAAGCTTCAAGTACCTCGGGGCAATTGTTTCAGATGAGAGATCAACACCTGAAGTGCTCTCCAGAACTGCGCAAACGACAGCAGCGCTGGTCAGACTAAGACCCGTCTGGAATGACAGAAACGTCACAGTCAGTTCCAAGATCAGACTGATGCGCTCCCTGGTCATTGCCATATTTCTATGCCTTTGTGGGACGTGGACTCTCAAAGCTGATCTTCAGAGATAAGATGCTTCTGCAAAATCCTTGGCATCTCATACAAAGACCACATTACCAACTTTGAGTCCAGACCTGAGTAAGGCAAGCCATTGGTCCATACGAAAACCTGCTGTACATAGTGAACAGAAGGAAAATGACATGGTATGGTCATGTATCAAGATCAACAGGGCTTACCCAAACCGTTCTACAAGGAACAGTGCGAGGAGGCAGAAGCAGAGGAAGACAGAGAAAGAGATGGAAGGACAGTATCAGTGCATGGACTGGCCTCACACTCAGCAACTGCCTCAGAGCGTCTGAGAACCGGGAGGAGTGGAGGAAGCTGATTGTGAAGTCTTCTGTGGCGCCCCAACGGTCATCAATACTCTGGGATTGGTGGTAGGTGATATGTGGTAAACTGTAAAGCTCACTACATTAATACCTACAATATGTCTGAAAGATATCACACCACACACACACACACACACACACACACACACTTACACATACACATACACACACATACAGAGAGAGAGAGAGAGAGAGAGAGAGAGAGAGAGACAGACAGACAGAGACAGAGACAGAGACAGAGCCAGAGCCAGAGACAGAGAGAGACGGACATACAGACACACAGACAAACAGGCAGTCAATCTTCAGTCCAGTCTTTTTATTCAACCAGAATTTGTGGTATTGGCTAAAGGCTGCTGAGGCTTGTCCTGTTCCACTGTCGGCTCACCAGTTAGTTGACAACAATGGCTGTTGATGGAGTGTCTCTGGTCCGTGAAATCTTGGACGATACTTATCAGGGACAGTGAAAACATCATGTGTTGTCAGACATAGGCATGGCATTCAGCACTGGAGTTGATCTCTTGATACCAAATCTGCGAAGCGGCTGTGTCTGAGTCCACCCCTTTGTCCACCATTTTATTATTGAAAAAGATACGTGCATCATCAGAAATACTTTTTATACAACCAATTTGTGTATTGGCTAAAGCTTGAGGATTGTCCGATTCCAATGTCGGCTCACCATTAATATCTTTTACAACAATTGTATGATGAGTGTCTCCGGCCGAAATCTTGAGAATCTTTTATCGGAGAAAACCATTCATATTTTCAGACAATAAATGGCAATTCACCTAGAGGTAAGTTGTTCTCTTTGAACCAAATCTGCGAAGCACTTTTCTTTAGAATAATTCCCTCCCGTTTATTCCACCATATATTATATTGGTGAAACATTAGTTACGGGCGATTACCGGAAACTCCACCAACTACAGGTTCCCATTATTATAATAATTATATATATATATAATTGTAGAGTATTTTACCCCCTTTAAACCATTTTCATTATCCAATGCCCAAGGGATGAGCTCTTTTAGAATCGTTTGTAGGCTGAGCCAACTGAGATAATAACGAAGACAGTAAACATAGCCGAAGAGAGCAAGACATTCGAAAAAGTGTTGAATTTGGACGCTTAGAAATAATTAAATATATATATATATATATATATATATATATATAAATTATAAACAAAGCTTGCTCATATGTCTCAGATTGAAGAAAAGGGGGATAAGCATTCATATCTGCAGTGGCAGTTAATACTGCCTAACTAACAGTATGTGCTCAAGTGGGTGGATGGGGAAAAATAAAATAAATGCTTCTCAAAATGAGCCTTCAGCAAGCTTATAATCTCCAATAGGGAGGAAACTCATTAACACATAACTCCTGGTCATATACCGATTTTTCGAAACCTGGTTGTTTCTCCTCAGTGACCGCGGAAAGTGGTAATTTGACTCCTCTGCCTTTTCGGTTTTAAGAAGAATGCTATCCCAGAAAAGGCTGGTGTGCAATACCGTAGTATGTTTGTTGAGGTTTCAAAGAACCAACCAAAGGTGCCACCTAAGAAGCAAAAGAAAATGATGAAAGAGCAAAACAAGTTACATTTCTTGTGAAAAGTAGAAAATATAAAAAGATAACCTCTGAAGACACAAGTGCTGAGGGCCAGTTCTTGGAATGAATCCGCAAGGGACTAAATTACAAAAAACTAATAAATTCCAAGGAAAAGTACCGAGCACCATTCCAGCAACTTACAGAGCAGCTTGGTGTTGCAATGACTGCAAGAAATATTGAATTATAAACAAAGCTTGCTCTTATGTCTTAGATTGAAGAAATAGGGGAGATAAGCATTCATATATATATATATATATATATAATATATATATATATATATATATATATATATATAATATATAGAGAGAGAGAGAGAGAGAGAGAGAGAGAGAGAGAGAGAGAAATAATTTTCAATCTAAGACATAAGAGCAAGCTTTGTTTATAATTCAATATATATAATATATATATATATATAATATATATATATAATATATATATATATATATATATATATATATAAAATCAGAGTTAAAAAGCCACTCAGAACGCCAACAGTGCTCAACCACGTAGGGAGCGACATACCAGTCTAAAATAGGATATATACCACTGCAGATATGAATGCTTGTCTCCCCCTATTTCTTCAATCTAAGACATAAGAGCAAGCTTTGTTTATAATTCAATATTTCTTGCAGTCATTGCAACACCAAGCTGCTCTGTAAGTTGCTGGAATAGTGCAGTACTTATCCTTGGAATTTATTAGTTTAGTGTAATTTAGTCCCCTGCGGATTCATTCCAAGAACTGGCCCTCAGCACTTGTGTCTTAAGAGGTTATCTTTTTATATTTTCTACTTTTCACAAGAAAATGTAGCTTGTTTTGCTCTTTCATGATTTTCTTTTGCTTCTTATGTGGCACCTTTGGTTGGTGTCACGACCGACCCCTGGAGGTCTGCCCTGACAGGATCAGTTTAGATGGGAGTGAAGGGAGTGACTGACCTCACACGCCTCGCAAGAGCCCACACAAGAAAGATTACGATACAACACCCCATTTATTCACATCAACACACACAATCGCAAATGAATATTTCAACACACGCACCATGCACAATCACAATCAACCATTCCAACACACACAACATGCACAATCACAATCAAACATTTCAATATACGACATACACAATCACAATCAAGCATTTCAACACATATGACATATACACAATTATAAATAAACATTTCCAGCCCCCATCCCTGCCTCCCTCAAGTCTACTGGGAGCACCCTGTCGCACTAGGTGCTCCAAACCGGGTCGGTTCTTGAAGAGAGTCGTTCAAGGCCGACACCCTTGACACACACAAACAGACGGCGGAGAGCGCGTCCCGGGGGGACGTGGCGTTGTTGCTGGAGGTCCTGGACGGGGATCAGGACCGGCCAGTCAAGTCCACGGGCTTTTCCACCCGTACGTGGCCTCAACCAGTGCGTGGTCCCAACCAGTGCGTGATCCCAACCAGTGCGCGGTCCCAACCCGTGCGCGGCACCAACCAGTGCACGGTCCCAACCAGTGCGTGGCACCTACCAGTGCGTGGTCCCCACCAGTGCGTGACCCCAACCAGTGCGCGGTCCCAACCCGTGCGCGGCACCAACCAGTGCGCGGTCCCAACCAGCGCGTGGCACCAACCAGTGCGTGGCCCCAACCAGTGCGTGGCACCAACCAGTCCAAGCTCCGGGTGGAGCCCCCGGGAGGAGGGAAAAGGTAACTGGGAGGAAAGAAGAGAGGAGGGAAGGGTACTGGAACCCCGCAGTCAGTACAGTCTGACCCATGCTGTTAAATCCTAACAGCCACTCGCATGATGGGCGAGGGGAGGTCTACTAAATACACCAACAACACCAGTTCAACACAGACCTGAGCATAACACAGCAAACCAACCAAATCAGGAATGTTCGTTAAAGTCTTCTCACACGAAGCAGGTAAGAGACTGCATTAAATTAACAGGCTATAAAACAAATATGAATTATCTTCATCCTTCTCTCACTCACGTTTAACATTTTCCTTTCTTAGGAACTGAACTAATTGCTTTACATCTGCCACCACATTTGCAAATAATAATAATTCAATGGCACAATTATCCCCACATTTTATATCAATATTTCAAAAATAAGACAAATCTCCAACCACACATCTAAACGACTAATCATGCGTACGCACGCTCGCGAACATAAAACTCGTTCTCCTTGCACACACAAACAGACGGTGGCCGAAGAATAAGAGTCCGGCGAATGTGACAGGGGCGGACGAGCGAGACCAAGCAAGTACCAACCCTGAATCACCAGGTTCTCTCCCATCCCCACCGACTACCGCATCACCAGATGCATAAACAGGAGAAAGAATTTTGGATATAATTTAGAATGGCCAGTTTAAGATTGAATTAACCAGAGAAAAGGTCTCAAACAATATTTCTTTTACAATTTTGAAAACAAAAGAAAATTGCGCAAAAGAGAAGAATAAGCCGGCTAACAACAAAAAACCAAAACAAACAAACCACGAAACTGATGCTTACCAGCTACCCGTGGGTGACCCAGAAGAGGCGGGTCAAACGACTCTCTCTGCCCTCTGTCCAGTCGAGAGGACAGCAGCGCAGATGCGGAAAAAAGATGAAGTGATGTCTCCCCCCTACAGGCCGACTGTAGGAAATGAAGGTACCGACTGTACCTTCGACGAAATGGTGAAGAACCAGGACCGGAGCAGGCGCTCCCAGAGACATCTTCCGCTCGAGTGAAGAGAAAACCTGCCTAAGCGATGGCGGCCAACATGCCACGCTACGTCACAGAGTGAGCATACATCAAGCTAAAAGAAATGAAGCACGTGCGACAGGTAAAAAGACAGGTGAGAGGCCGATAGACAGCAAGTTCGAGAGAAAGGTACCAGCCACCCGTGAACCTGCAGGATGAATTGCACGGGCAGTGGAATTAGAGAGAGAGAGAGAGAAAGTAAACCAAACCTGAGCTGAACGACATTAAGGTGCAAACGCACTACAAACCACATTAAGGGACGGATACACGACAACAGCAACGACAATAAATAAATGAATAATTCCGCCACCCTAGACGGGTCAATCGTCGTAGGCCTCGTGACAAACTCGTGACAGTTGGTTTTTTGAAAACTCAACAAACATACTGCGGTATTGCACACCAGCCTTTTCTGGGATAGCATTCTTCTTAAAACCGAAAAGGCAGAGGAGTCAAATTACCACTTTCCGCGGTCACTGAGGAGAAACAATCAGGTTTCGAAATATCGGTATCTGACCAGGTGTTATATGTTAGTGAGTTTCCTCCCCATTGGAGATTGTCTCCCCCCTTGGAGACTATAAGCTTGCTGAAGGCTCATTTGAGAAGCATTTATTTTATTTATTTTTCCCCACTCAAGCACATACTGTTAGTTAGGGAGAATTATCTACCACTGCATATATGAATGCTTGAATTATATATATATATATATATATATATATATATATAGAGAGAGAGAGAGAGAGAGAGAGAGAGAGAGAGAGATTATTAAAATACTAGTATTTTTTTTATATTCATTATATTAAAATACTAGCAATTTTTTTATTATTCATTATAGACCGGAACAGAATGAAATTCTTGACTTTTCACTAACCTTGTTTGTTTGTTTTTTACTAATCAAGTTCGGTAGTGTTTCAGATTCCTACAAATTCACTAGGTTGTAAAAAACAAAACCAAAAAAAACCCGATTAAAGAAAAAAAAAACTTAAAAAAGAGACCACTCCATTTTTGTTTATCTCCCTTAGGGATAGGGATATACGTTATCAACACTTCTCTCAGATTTCTGGGATAGGTTTAACGACTCTTAAAGCTTCATCGAGCGCCCTTGATGTGAAAGAGACCAGATTCTTTCTTTGTTCATTTGAAAACTGCAAAATAAAAGTCATTGCTTCCTGGATTTTGTTTTCCCATTTTGCTTTTCTTTTTCCTTCAAGACATACGTTGTCTCTTTGAAACTCACTTCCCGTCCTGGGAGATTTTGTTCTAATGACGAGAACTGAGGATAAATAGTTTGTGCTGCCTGCCATATATCACATGTGAAGTTAAACCCTGAAACAACTAACCAGTGGGTGTTTGGGAGACTCAGTGGTAAAGCACTGAGTGCGGCCAGATATAAGTTCGAATCTCACTATTGGCTGACGTGAAAAAAAAATCCCCTGGTCGCCACCTTTCTGAACATGTCCTCCAGGTGGTCAGAGTACAAGTTCTCTCCCCGTACCATCTTAGGATGGTTATTCCCCTTTGTTGAATTATCTCCAGCAGGTGTAAATGTAACATCTTGATCAGTATAACTAACTCCCCCCTCGTCTGCCCCACAAGTGGAGAACAAAGAGCAGGCGGTGGCAAACTGATGAACGTGAATCTTACCACCCCCCCCCCCTCCCCTCGTCTCCCACCATCTGCATCATAATCGTGACGTCACCTGTTTTGTACAGGGACAGAGAGGAGAGGGGTGAGGGTGAGGTGGTGTATGGAGGGAAGGCAGGGGGGTTGGTGTGGACATGCTGGTGCTGATAGTCAGTTGATGAAGATAATGGGACTCGGGATCGCCTGTTCTGCAATTAGTCCTACCACCACGTACACAGTCAATTACTTCAGCTGCCGAGATCAAACAGCTGGTTGACATTCTGCGACTGGAACCCGTCATTCCCTCCTCCTCCCCCCCACTCCCCCCCTTACTTCATGCCCACCCCTGTTTCCACTACTCCTGATTTATTAAAAAGGTTGCTTGCGGCTGTGAGGGAGAAAACGTCCGGCTGTTCCCATTTGTCATAGATCGCTTGTGCTGTAAGAGAAACCGTCTCTCTCTTCCCCACTTGTTGGAGATTGTATGTGGCTTTCCCACTTGTTGGAGATTGTACGTAACTGTACCACTTGTTAGGATTTGTGGCAGTGAGAGAGAAATTGTCCCCCCCCCCCCCCCCTTTCCCACTTGTTGGAGATTGTACATGGCTGTACCACTTGTTAGAAATTGTGACTGTGAGAGAGAAATTGCCCCCCCCCCCCCCTTTCCCACTTGTTAGAGATTATACGTGGCTATACCACTTGTTAGAAATTGTGGCAGTGAGAGAGAAATTGTCCCCTCTTTCCTACCTGTTTGATATTGTACGTGGCTGTACCACTTGTTAAAAATTGTGGCAGTGAAAGAGAAATTGTACCCCCTCCCTTTCCCACTTGTTAGAGATTGTACGTGGCTGTCCCACTTGATATAAATTAAGGCAGTGAGAGAGGAATTGTCCCCCCTTTCACACTTGACGGAGATTGTACGTGGCTGTACCACTTGTTAGAAATTACGGCAGTGAGAGAGGAATTGTCCCCCCTTTCCCACTTGTTAGAGATTGTACATGGCTGTACCACTTGTTAGAAATCAAGGAGAGAGATATTGTCCCCCCTTTCCCATTTGTTGGAGATTGCTCGTAGCTGTAACAGAAGAAACACCTTCTCACTATTCCCACTTGTTAAAGATTGTGGCGGTGAGAGAGTAGCCATCCCCCTTTTCTCTCTCGTCAAGATCGTTTGTGGCTGCCGAAGGGAAAGTGCCCCACTTTTCGCACGTGTTGTAATTGCTTGAGGTTATAACAACAACCAAAAAAAGAAAACCTTCTCACTATTCCCATGTGTGGTAGTGAGAGAGAAACCCTCCCATAATTCCCACTTGTAAGAGATCGCTTGTAGCTGTGAGAAAGAATACTACCTCCACCCCCACTCAGATTATTCCTACATTTTTTCAGATTGCTTGTGGCTGTGGTAAAGGCACTCTCCCCTGTTTTTTTTTTCTTTTCAATATATGGCTCCCATACATATCCACAGCTTGACCCATCGTACTACATTCCCAGAACTAGCAATGCACAGGGCGTTGTCATTGGCTAGTCGTCATGAGGCAACCCACCAAAAGAGACACTGCACAACTGTTGAGTCACTTCAGTGGTGAGAAATGGAAAGAATGAAGGAAATAAGGAAATTCGGTGAACGATATTGACCGGATGACACGGGAAACGACTGAATGAAGCGCCGGCAGGTAGCTCTTCAGTCGGCACTACCCAGGTAGGCAGCCCGTTGTGTAAACGAGAGTGTTTATTATATTATATGTAAAGCGCTTAGAGCCCTAATCTTTAGAAAATAGGCGCTATAAAATTATAACATTATTATTATTATTATTATGGCGCCTGTGCTGATCCAGTATACACAGGACACCATATACTAAGCCCTCTACAGACGACAATAACTGCTTAGTCACGGAGCCAATTCGCAGAGCTCCTCCTCAGGAGGGTGCTATCACGACCCTCCAACGACAGCCCCCATGAAGTTGCCATGCCGGTGACTCAGACAGAACCAAACCAGGGTGCTATCACGACGCTCCAACGACAGCCCCCATGAAGTTGCCATGCCGGTGACTCGGACAGAACCAAACCAGGGCGCCATCACGACACTCCAACGACAGCCCCCATGAAGTTGCCATGCCGGTGACTCAGACAGAACCAAACCAGGGCGCCATCACGACACTCCAACGACAGCCCCCATGAAGTTGCCATGCCGGTGACTCAGACAGAACCAAACCAGGGCGCCATCACGACCCTCCAACGACAGCCCCCATGAAGTTGCCATGCCGGTGACTCGGACAGAACCAAACCACGCGCATAGACATGGAGACGAAATCACAACTGGGGTCAACATGAGAGCAGGGCGTGTGAGCCGAGTATGAACGGGACAGAGACTTTGAGACACATTGTATGCTGACCGGTGGGGATGAGGACGATGACGATGATGCTATAAATTTCTCTTCTGGGCTGAGACTGCATAGCAGGGCTGTACTCTACGCTTACTTTCATAATACATCCCATCTCTCTCTCACTACCACACATGGGAATAGTGAGGTTTTTTGTTTTTTTTTTATACAACCACAAGCAATTATAACACGTGCGAAAAGGTGGACATTTTCTCTTCAGCAGCCACAAACGAACTTGACGAGAGAGAAAACGGGGATGGCTACTCTCTCACCGCCACTGTCTTTAACAAGTCCGACAGATACTGGCATCTGCAGCGGTGGTCAGGGAATTGGAGCAACGCTCTCAGAGACGGATCAATCAAGTGGATGGAGCTTGACTGTGTGAGCTCAGTCCGAGAAGCCAGTCGGGGCAGAAGAACCCAATACATAAACGGCTCTGATGGGAATCGAACGCACAACTTCCTATCCAGGAGTCCGCGATCCCAACATGGGGGGGGGGGGGGGGGGTTATTAATCTATTAATTTATTTACATTGCTTGCTTGCTTACATGTTCCACCATCAGCCATCAAGCCCCGAACCAGTTCCTGCTCCGACCTCAAAATCTGAATCAGAATGATGCATATTTGCTTCATTTATTTTAAAATCCAGCTCTCTCTGTCTTGACGGAAAATAGAAGCAGCAGCCATGGGATCGATTTAATGAAATTCACCCCTCCGTTACCCACCCACATGGAGCCCAGCAAAGGGGCAAGGGCCAAGAATCTGCTGTCTTTTCCAA
>CM031611.1:82587358-82609858 GCA_018398815.1 Conus ventricosus | reverse complement strand
CAACCTCTCACAACTCCATTAACACTCATTTGCATCACACCACGCGAGGGGGGAGAGGGGGTGGGGGTGGGGGGGGGGGGGGGGGGTTGGTGCAGTCCAGCACGTGCAACGAGCAGAAACGCTAACCCAGATTGTGGACCAGAGCGAGAGAAGAGTGACAGTCTTGGCGCGTGGGAAAGGCCACTGCTTTGAGTGTGTCATTTATAGTCCTCCACCATGGAAGCCCCCTAACTGTAGAGAAGAGCTTCCATATTGCTGACAGTGAATTAAAAATGGGATAGCTGAAACCTGTACAACCTCCAACAGTCAACAAATACTACAATGTCAGTTCTCTGCCTATCGAACATAGCGCACAATGTATCTCTCTGCCACTTTGAGGCTATGCAAAGATTAAATCATGCTTTTGAAAAATAAGAAACAAACCCAAACTTCAAAAGTTTCATTTCTGGACATTAGAAAACTCACTGACGAAATTTGCTCACAGCAGGAAAGGTAGAATCGTATAGAACTGGATTTGTAATTCACTGAGCTGAAATTTGGATTTTTTTTGAGTGTGTTTGTTTTTGTTTTGTTTAGTTTGTTTTTACACACAAATTTAAGTGACGAGTTCAAAAGTGTACTTTCTCTGCATTTTGTTCATGAATCCAGAAGCAAAAACTACAAGCTGGGCAAACTTTGTAGGGGGAAGGGGGGGGGGGGGGGGGGGGGGGGAAAATTCTGAACAATGAGAGGCCAATTGTATGGTTCTGTGACACGCAACCGAACGGTCACTGTCAGTTCGTCCGGAAAGAATGACCCATAGCTGAAACAAGCAACATGAAAATATGTGTATGATGAGACGGACCTCGTGAAATTACATCCGCACCCTCCAAGCGGCCCAGACAATATGTGACATGGTAATACGTATCACTACCAGAACACATCATACCAGAACGTCTGACCAGAACACGTGCACCAGCAATAACTGCCAGACATTGATACAAGTGGAGGTATGATCTACAGCCATCATCAGGAATGTAATCTGCCTCTCTTAACAGGGGATATAATCCATCTACATCAACGAGAAATATCATCGCCTCCACATACAAGAGCCATCTCTTAGTAGAGAATATAAGTATCTCCATCAGCAAGGATAATATCTACTTCCACCAATAGGGATATAATCTACCTCCATCAACACGGATGTAATCTACCTCCATCAACAGGGATATAATCTACCTCCATCAACAGGGATATAATCTACCTCATCAACAGGGATTATAATCTACCTTCATCACTAGGGAATATAATCTACCTCCATCAACAGGGATAAAAGGTACCTCCATCAACAAGGATATAATCTACCTCCATTAACGAAATATAATCTACCTCCATCAAAAGGGATATAATCTACCTGCATCAACAGGGGATATAATCTGCCTTCATCAACAGGGATATATCTGCCTCCATCAACAGGGATATATGTACCTCCATCAACAGGGATATATCTACCTCCATCAACCGGAATATAATCTATCCCTATGAACAGTGATAATTATAATCTTCCTCCTTCAATAGGGATATATCTACCTCCATCAACCGGAATATAATCTATCACCATGAACAGTGATAATTATAATCTTCCTCCTTCAACAGGGATATAATCTACCTCCATCAACAGAAATACAGTCTGCCTTCTTCAACAGAGATATAATCTACTTCCATCCATCCACTGACGTCATTTTCACAAGTGTACTCTTTTGTCTGAAGTAAAGAAAATTGTTGAACTGTCGTTTGGTGCTTGCGGTTTGCTGTTAGATCTGGCATGGCATCGGCAAATAAACAGCTCACAGAGGAGACGAACAAATACATTATGTCGTTGATAGACCAGGGGCTTCTGGTGTTTGAAGTGGCAAATGTGTTAAACTTGAACAGGTCAACCGTCGGGAAAGTTTACAAGCGCTGTTGTGACAGAAAAACAGTGGAAATCAAACCTAGGAGTGGTAGCCCTAGAGTGTTTACAAACAGGTGCGTGTCTGCACTGTCAAAGAACGTAAAACGGGACAGATCTGCCACAGTTTCTGAAATTTCAGCCGAATTCCGTGCATCAGCCTCCGCTGAAGTCAACCAAAGACGATCAAGTGAAATCTGCATGGACGTGGCTATTCAAAGCATCCCCCAGTGAAGAAACTAGTCAACAGGGAAGTGAACAGAAAGAAGCGGCTGCAGTACTGTAGGAGTAAACTTCACTGGACTGTGAACGATCTGTGGAAAAATGTTATTGTCAGTGATGAAATGGCCTTTGTGGTCAAACCCAATGGACGTGTAAAACAATGGAGAAAAGTCGAAGAGAATTGGTCAGTGCTTTCTCTGTGCAGCGTCTATCTTGGCCAGAAGACTACATTGAAATTGATGGTTTAGGGATGCATTTCGTATAACAGAGTTGGACCACTGGTGTTGGTGGAAGGCAATATGAACAGTAAGAAGTACACTGATGCGCTGGAAAACAACTTTCTACCGTTTGTTGCTGACCACTACCAAAACAGACGTTGGTACCTGCAAGAAGACAACGCCTCTGTTTACCGCTCGGCTCACACCGAGACCTGGAAGCGACAGCACAGAGTTCCCGTGTTTTGAGTCGGAAGGGCCAGATTGCCAAGTATAGCAAGTTTAGTCCAGCCTAAAGGATAGAATGATAAGTTTTTAGCAACAGGTGCCTGTAGGTAGTCAACCCCAATGAACAAGAATATAATCTACTTCCATCAACAGGGATACAATCTACCACTAAAATCAGGGATATAATCTACTTCCATCAACAGGGATATAATCTACACACTATGAACAGGGATATAATCTACTTCCATCACCAGGGATATAATCTACCACTATGAACAGGGATATAATCTACTTCCATCACCAGGGATAAAATCTACCACTATGAACAGGGATATAATCTACTTCCATCACCAGGGATATAATCTACCACTATGAACAGGGATATAATCTACTTCCATCACCAGGGATATAATCTACCACTATGAACAGGGATATGATCTAACACTATGAACAGGGATATAATCCAACACTATGAACAGGGATATATTCTATCACTATGAACAGGAATATAACCTACCACTATGAACAGGGATATAATCTACCACTATGAATAGGGGTATGATCTGCCACTATGAACAGAGATATAATCCAACACTATGAACAGGGATATAATCTACTGCTATGAACAGGGATATAATCTACCACTATGAACAGGGATATAACCAACTATGAACAGGGGTATGATCTGCCACTATGAACAGGGATATAATCCAACACTATGAACAGGGATATAATCAACCGCTATAAAGAGGGATATAATCTACCACTATGAACAGGGATATAATCTACCACTATGAACAGGGGTACGATCTGCCACTATGAACAGAGATATAATGCAACACTATGAACAGGGATATAATCTACTGCTATGAACAGGGATATAATCTACCACTATGAACAGGGATATAATCTACCACTATGAACAGGGGTATGATCTGCCACTATGAACAGAGATATAATCCAACACTATGAACAGGGATATAATCTACCGCTATGAACAGGGATATAATCTACCACTATGAACAGGGATATAACCAACTATGAACAGGGGTATGATCTGCCACTATGAACAGGGATATAATCCAACACTATGAACAGGGATATAATCTACCGCTATGAACAGGGATATAATCTACCGCTATGAACAGGGATATAATCTACCACTATGAACAGGGATATAACCAACTATGAACACGGGTATGATCTACCACTATGAACAGGGATATAATCTACCACTAAGAACAGGGACACAATCTACCACTATGAAGAGGGATATAATCTACCACTATGAACAGGGATATAATCTACCACTATGAACAGGGGTATAATCTACGTCTATGAACAGGGATATCATCTGCCACTATGGACATGGGTATGATCTGCCACTATGAACAGAGATATGATCTACCAGTATGAACAGGGGTATAATCTAGCACTATGAACAGGGATATAATCTACCACTATGAACAGGGATATAATCTACCACTACAAACAGATGTGATCTACCACTATGAACATGGATATAATCTACCGCTATGAGCAGGGATATAACTACCACTATGAACAGGGATATAATCTACCGCGATGAACAGGGATATAATCTACAGCTACGAACAGAGACATATCTACCACTATGAACAGGAATGAAATCTGCCATTATGAACGAGGATATAATCTACCACTGTGAACAATGATATAATCTACCACTATCAACAGGGATATCATCTTCCTGGATTAGCAGGGATAAACGCTTCCTTCATCAGCAGGGGATATAATCTACTTCTATCAACAGGGATAAAAGCTACCTCATATGCAGGGAGAGGGAGGGGGGGGGGGGGGATAATTCGCCTGCATCAACATTGAATATAGTTTCATCTCCAGCAACTGTAAACACACAGATAGGTTACTGTCTTTCTTTCAGAGATGCATTTCGGCGTTCAGTACATTCTCAGGTCAGAAGTCAAGACTTGTCCATAGGACTTTATTCTCTCTTTTTTTTTCTCCAGTTTATCAATGATTCACATGTTCCGTTATCTCTCTGTACATCCTGCACGCTACGATGAGGAGTGAGCAGACGTAGCGTAGCGTAGATGGACCAGTCCACACGCAGTGACACCTCCTCGGTGACATTGAAATAGAGCTAATTAATTTTGGGGAGGGAGGGTGGGGTGGGGTGGTGGGTCGGGTGGGGTGTGTTTGCTCATTAGCAGATGATAGATAATAAATGCAGTCTACAGCCAGGCTTGTACTGTGTACTCGACTCGGAACCACAAGATGCCGGAGGTCCTGAGAGCGGTACGTTTGCATGGCAGTGGTGAACTGCTCCTAAGACAAAGTGTCACATATCGCTGTATATCACGGCTGTTTGCTGGGAAGAGGGTGTGGAGGAGGACACGGGTTTGTACGTTGTCTATTTTGTTAACCGACAAACTTATTGAAAGATAAATAGATGAATAAATAAACAAAGAACGATTAATGCAAAAATGCATAAACAGGTAAATAGGTACATATTATATGAATAGGCACACAAATTACTTAATGAACAAGTGAACAAATAACTAAGTGAAAAGAATAAAAACGATTAATTGATAAATGAATAATTAAGCAATAACACAAACCGAAAAACTCCGATGTGATACAGGCAGTGTGTTTGAGAGAACTTTTTTTCTTTAGCGACTGTACGTCTGCAAGGCGTCAGTTGTTAAGCAGGAAGAACCTTCTAGCCAGTTTGTTAGCGAGGGTTTCAATGTGAGATTGCCACTTCAATTCCTTCTCCATCAACACGGCCGGGACTCGGTGCTCATGAACATGTTCTTTGACGTTGTCATCTGTGATGACATTGAGACTAACAGCCTCTGTTTGGATGTATTCGAGCAGTAATCGCCATGATGCTCGTCTTCTTAAGATGGGGTATCATATATTTATAATGACTCCATGCCATCATTTTACACTTGCTTAGGTACTGGACTGTCAGTAAGTCCGTTGCACTTGAATGGGGAGAGGTGTCATCAGCAAAAGGATCACACAGGACATTGGATTATTACATTGATAGTAGGAGATCAGTCAAAGACCAACAGAATAGCATTGGCCCTAAAACAGAACCTTGGAGCATCCCATAGTTGACACTCACAGTTGATTAGAAGTTGCTGTTGATAATAAATCTTGCGTGCTATTGGTCAGAGAAGAGTCAAAGAAGGATGGGGAAGCTTGTTCTTGGATATGTAACTTTAATTTTTAGCTGTATTTGTATTAGACAAGATCGGATGCTTCCTCTTTAATTCAAAAAGACATCACCTGTTACTTTCAGTTCGGTTGATTGCAGATAACAGTATATGTATACCATAGGGACGTTTTAAGGCAGTCTGACATGCATGATGATGGCAAAAACCTGATTGAACGGAATGTAGAAGTTTGTTGCTGTCAAGATTTGCATCCTGTATTTGTGAACATGTTTCTCGGGTGGCAGAGAGGAAAGAATTTGGTCTAAAATTGTTCAGCTCCAAGAAATATCTTGACTTATGCGCTAGAATAACTTTAGCTAATTCTATTAAAGTTACAAGGCAAAATTCCCGTCAATCGTAGGGGCAGTGAATTGTTAATGGTTCGTCGTGTCCATGAAAGGCGGACATCCCACTCCTTCCGCCGACATTAACCCTCCATGAACTGAATCATGTACGCAATTACTGCTAATGATTGTTCAGGGAAGGTTTTCAAGCCGAAAGTTTTGACCGCACGAGCTGCCTACCCTCATGACGTCAGCTCCACAGACAAACGCTCTCTTTGTTCGCGGGGCCCTGCGTGTTCTATACACGTGTACAAAAGTAGGAGGACCAGCTTCGAGAACATGCACTTGAAGGCGCCAGTGGGACCCAGAGGAATACTGCCCTCAACCGCCCAACCAACCAGCTCTAAGTAATTCTGCAAAACTTTGGAAGCCTGCTGTGTGTTGACATGAAGTGCAGACACGCAGAGGGCGTTCCATGAAGACGTCAGGGGGCGTCACTGCTCCCGGGCAGATGCCATCGTGTGATGGACTCAGGGGCGCGACGTGACAGAACTCCCATGGGCGTGTCCCCGTGGGTGTACCAGTCCGTCTTTCATGACTGCAGAGCCTACCGGCGAAAGCCCCCACCATTGAGCTGGTTGCTGCAAGCATTCCGTAGCTTACTTGTTGCTGTTCCGCTGATAGGTGAAGCCAGTACAACTCCAGGCACAGCCAAGCTTTCGCCACAGGGTCTCGCGTGCCATCTGAATCTTGCACAACGTATGGGAGTACAAGTTTCAGAAGGAAGGTACTTATTTTATCAAGTCCCATTGATTTTTTTCTGTTCTCCAGGCTGGTAATAAGAGCCCCGTCTCCGTGCACAGCAAAGTGAGGTAGTTCTAAATGAATGATCAACTTTGAGACTGGCGTTGCAAAGTGCTTGAAGACATGGAGATACTGTGGTTTTCCTACTGCATTTTGTATCCGATTTTGTAAGGAACTCAGCCAGAGGTAAGATTAATTATTGAGTTTGGTGGCCACTTGTAGTGGTTTTGTGATCTGCTTTGTGATCTGTTTGTATTGTCCGTTATTGCGTGTCATCATGAAACGGTGTCTTCATCAGCGGTAAACATTTTGTTGAAATCTTGTTTCGTAGAATTTTGAAGTACTCTGTTTCTGTGGTTCATTTTTTATTTAGTTTTTTTTTCTTTGACAAATTTGCATGGCAAATGTGCTCTAGTTTCTTTCAACAATAAAACAATGCTGTTTTGTTTCTTAGTTTTATATTTAAGTTGATCACACAATTTCAAGGCTTTCAGTTCTTTCTATAGTGAGCAAGCTAGAAAGTACATCTGATACTTTTTTTGTTGCCGTAGTGGTGCGTGTTTCTCTGTGTAACAGCAAGTAATACATCCTAGAGGAGTCTAATGCCCTAGTAGAATCTGATTTTTTTAACATTGTTGTAAGTGTACACCCTTGAATAGTGGCAAAATGTCTTGTTATTGAAGTGCTTCAAAGACGTATAGTAAATGGTGGTGTTGTCTTTGGCACGAGTTTGATGGGGGAGGGAGGGGTATTACCATCATGTACAGGTTATGGGAGAGTGATCACTTGCACTGTTCGAACTAAGAACATTCACACTAGCGACTAAACACTTGGTGGTAGTGTAGACGTGATCAACAGTAAAGTAGACGAAGAGGTAGTGATTCTAGTGGCAATGCAGACGAGTTCATGCAGGTCAATTAATGCAGTAGTTGGTTGCCAGGCTGCTTGGGGATTGAATAAATCATAGTTTAAGTCACTGAACAACAGAATATTCTGATTGATTTAATTGATTTCATCCATCATATATACATAATATATATATATGTAGATCAGTATATTTAAAGTGCCTAAAACAATTTTTTAAGTGCTCAACCCCTTGGGGAGCAACATTAGTTAAAACAAGTAAAAATAAGTAAAAAGTAAAAAGATTCCTCTTTTCACTTGTTTTAACTATATATATATATATATATATATATATAATATATATTATATATATATATAATCAGAGTTAAAAAGCCACTCAGAACGTTAAAAGTGCTCAACCATGTAGGGAGCGACATACCAGGAGAGCGTTTTAGCTTGAAACAAGTTTGTAGGTTTTTAATTTTTCCATTTTAAAATCCTATTTTAAACTGGTATATATATTATATATATATATATATGTGTGTGTGTGTGTGTGTGTGTGTGTGTGTATGTGTGTGTGTGTGTGTGTGTGTGTGTGTGTGAAAAGAAAGATGATTTTGGATACTTTATCTCAACCCAGTGGAGAGAGAGAGGGGGAGAGAGAGAGAGAGAGAGAGAGAGAGAGAGAGAGAGAGGAGAGAGAGAGAGAGAGAGAGAGAGAGAGAGAGAGAGAGAGAGAGTGTGTGTACAAATACAAATACGAATAAAAGTACTACTGTTTTATTGAGAGTAATATGGACAAGCTCTCAGTAGCTTGTTTACACTATGCCCTCAGAGAGAGAGAGAGAGAGAGAGAGAGAGAGAGAGAGAGAGAGAGGGAGAGAGAGAGACGGACGGACGGACGGACGGAGGACGGACGGACCAGACGGACGGACGGACGGACGGACCAGACAGACAGACAGACAGACAGAAGGACAGACAGACAGACAGACAGACTGACTGACTGACTAAGATAGAGAACAAAACAGACGGGGGAAGGGGGGGGGGGGGGAAGGAGGGGGATGAAATGAGACAGACTCATAAGAAGACAGGGACAGAGACAGAGAGTAATGGGGGGTGGGGGGGGGGATAGGGGAAGGGGAGGGGGAGGGGAGACGTGGCAGAGTGAAGAGGAAGAGTGAGTAAGGCGGAGGGAGGGAGCCAGGACAGGCGGGTGTGTGCACAAGTAAGCCACCTGCCAGTGGCAGGGGACGCAATCCCGTGTAGGCGCCATCACTCGATACGACACGCATGGGCGTCATCATCACCACCATCACCATCACTATCATCATCATCACCATCATTATCATCACGACCAGCCTCCCAGTGACGGCGATGGCGGCCGATAGTGAGCTGCTGCTGCTGCTGCTGCTGCTGTGTTAGTGGCGGTGAGGGTGGGTGGGGGTGGGGACGGGGGGTGGGGGTGAGGCCCAGCACGTGCGATAGGCATCGATTGTGGCGCACGTGTGGTCAGCCACCGCATCTATTGCAGTGTTCCGCGGAGTGTGTCCAGGGAAGGAGCCGTACTGCTGCTTCGTTTGCCACAGTGTGTTGGAGTTCGAGCATCTCTGTTGGCAAAGTACGTTTGAAAGTGTGGACCTCTGTCACCACTGTGATGGCGGAGTGGCGAGGGATGTGGTTTAATTAACTGTGTCGACACCCAATGCTCTAGAATTCTAAACGTTAATCATCGCCAGTTCATTTCACCCTATTTCAAGGCTCGTCACCTTATAAATTTCTAAAGCGATTCTCTTTTTTGTTTGTAAAAATTAAGAAAAAAAAATTGTGGTTTCAACCCCCATCCCTCTCTCTCTCTCTCTCTCTCTCTCTCTCTCTCTCTCTCTCTCTCTCTCTCTCTCTCTCTCTCTCCCTCCCTCTCTCTCTCTCCTCCTCTCTCTCTCTCTCTCTCTCTCTCTCTCTCTCTCTCTCTCGCTCTCTCGCTCCCTCTCCAATAAAGTTAACCACTTTGACAGCAGCATCCCTAGTGCTGATACAGGAGTGTGGCCTGAGCGGGCTTTTCGCTGTGGCGTAAATGACTGGAGTGGCAGCGAAAGGTTAAAACACACAGCCTCTGCAACCGCGCTAGCGTTTCGTTGTCCGATTAATTGATGGTACGATGTGCTGGACGTCCTTTAAAACAGGATGCTTACGTCATTAAACGTCCGAAAACATGATATCCCAAACCAACGGCCTCTCAGCTTGTCATTCTTGGGACTCTTGATTTCTTTCAGTGCTTTGATTTTAATGGCTAGTCAGTGTCAATGTTAGAGTCTGAAGTACCACTGTGGTTCATCCGGCGTTCGAGTGGCTGGAACTGGTTGGCAAGACGGCAACCTGTTTTCAATTAGCAGCTTTTTTTATCACAGAATTGGAAAGCAAAACGCATGTTGTAAATCCTAGTTGGTAGGAACCGAGCGTTTGGGGGAGTTGATTAGTCCTATGAAGGTAAATTTTTTGTTATTGATGTTTGAGAGCATATAGGACGACTATGAGAAACTGAAAACAAGAGTTAATCACGATGTATCGGTTTCTCGTTGAATGCGATGAAGCAGCAAGCCTTCGTTTTCATTGTCCTAAATGTTGTTTGCTTTTGCCTGAAGAAGACCCAAGAGGTCGAAATGCATCGTGTTTTGTCCTGTAATCTGTTTTTCTGTATCGTCTGGCGGAACTAACACCCTCTCTGCTGAAAATCAAATTCTCTCGGGTCTGATTAATATTGTTAGTAGGTGTACACCACCTGGTCTGTTGCTCCTGGGAGGTCTACGTTGACCGCGCCATTCTTGACAAAAATGCGCTGTTTTGACTGCAATCTTTTTTTGTCCTGAAAATACTACTGTGAATGCTTTGGACATTAAGATGGAGCACTTGTGATGCGAGAAAACCATTTTCAATTATTTGGATCGACTTTGTTGAGGGACGTGGTTTGAAAGCGGGAGGGGGAAGGGGGAGGGGGGAAAGTTTATCAGAGTTAGGACGGTTTTTTCTAATATTTTGCAGAGTAATTTGAATTTAAAAAAAACAACCCATCTTGGACCTAACATTAATAATCTTTGTTTCGAGAATTCCATTGTCTGCATTGTGGATGTCAGTTTAGATGCCTTCGTTTGGGGGTAAGCTATGTGGTTATGTTTGAAGTTTCTTTGAACCATACTTACTTTTGGAAAAAATCATTTGGCAATGTTTTGATATCTTTGCTGAGAAGAAAACCCTCATCAACATTTTGGAGGTTAGTTTGAGTCATCTTTGTTGGGTAGGAGCGTTGCCAATAACTTCGAAGTAACCTTGAATCAACTTTGTTCGTAAATTGTCATACTCACTATGTTTAAGTTTAATTTAAATCACCTCTGTTTCGGTGTGCATTGCCAATATTTCGAATTTAATTTGAATCCTCTCAGTTGAGGGAAAGGTATTGCTACCGTGCAGGAGGTTAATTTGACTCATCTTATATATGGAGACAAGCAGTGTCAGTTTTTTGAAGGGTTATCTGAATGTTCTTTGTAAGTTAACAGCGAATTGCAAAAAGCTATGTCAAAAATTTGGAGTTAATGTTGAGTCATCTTTGAAAAGTCAAAACATCGTCTATTCTTTGGAGTATATCTGAATTGGTTGGAAGGGGGGGGGGGGGGTGACGAAGAGGGAGGAAAAGGTGTGAAAGCCTTGTTAATCATAAAAATTAATTTAAATCACTTTCGTTAAGAGAGAGAGAGAGAGAGAGAGAGAGAGAGAGGAGAGAGAGAGAGGAGAGAGAAGAGAGAGAGAGAGGGGAGCTTTGTCAACATTTTACAGGTTAATGTATATCATCTTTGTTGGATTAGAAAAGTAGTTACAGACTCAGAATCAAAACTTACTTAGATAATATTTCGACAGGGTCGCCCTGTCTTCTTCTGCTCACTGTTGCTGTTGTGGCAGCGAGGCCTGGTGGGACGACTGTTGTGTGGGGTGAACGGTTGTCAGGATCTGATTGTAGATGGGGGGAAGTTCAAAGCCTTGATCTCTGTTCAGGCTGGGGCGTCTGGTCTTAATTTCAATGGCTTCTTTAACTTTTCTTTTTGTGTGGAAGAGCTCTGTAGATAAGATCTTGGTTTCTTGGGGGCTGAAACTGTGGTCTGTGGCTACTACTACTACCACTACTACTACTACTACTACTACTACTACTACTACTACTACTATTTCTTCTTTTTCTACTACCATTACTTATGTATAATAACAAAAATGCTGTCTCATACACAGATGAGAAAGTAACAATTAACCTACTTTTTTTTAGGTTATACTGCTACCACTACTGTTGCTGCTACTACCACCACCACCACCACCACCACTACTACTACTACTACTACTACTACTACTACTACTACTACTACTACTACTACTACTACTACTTCTACTATAATAACAAGAACAACAATAAAAACAACAACAAGAACAACTACTTATACTCCTCCTCCTCCTACTATACTACTAGTACTACTACTACTACTTCTATACTACTACTTTCACTACTACTACTTCTGCTGCTGCTGCTGCTGATTATCTTGATTAGCGCAGCTTTCTAGTATACAGACGAAAAAAATAACAAATTTACTTTTTGAGGTTATTAATGCTAGTACTACTGCTCCTCCTCCTCCTCCTCCTACTCCTACTATACTACTACTGATAATAAGCGCAGATTTGTCACACATAGACGAAAAAGTAACAGCAAATTTACTTTTTGAGGTTACCATCGCTGGTGCTGCTGCTACTTACTACTATTGCTACCACCATTACCACCACCGTCACCTCCACCACCACCACCATCACCATCATTATTACTGCTACTACTACTACTACGACGACGACGACACGACTACAACAGCTGCTGCTGCTGGCTGCTGCTGCTGCTGCTGCTTTTTCATCTACTGCGTTGACTAGCACTGCTACTTCAGCTTCATACTACTTCACATGATAATCATAAACATATGCTCTCTCACACACATTTTGTGCATTACTGGGAATGATCTTTCGTGATGAATGGGGGGGGGGGGGGGGGGGGGGGCTTGTATACAATCCGGAGATTTTAAATGATCTTTGTCGGTGGCGAGGGAGAGAGAGCGAGGGAACCTTTCAACATTCTAATGGTTAAATTCAGTCATCTTGGAGCTTACCGATATTTCATCGAATAAATGTGATTTGAATCATGTTCGTTGAGAAAGGGAGTGGATGGAAGAAGGAAATATGACATTTTATTTCGTATGAATTTGGGTCATCTTTATTGTGCGTATTAGGAGGAGAAGAAATCTTGTCTACATTGGTGGGTTAGTTTTGATCATCCTTGTGAGACAGAGAAGGGGAGGGGAGCTTTGTTACTAGTTTGGCGTGATTAACTTGAATCATTTCTGTCAGGAATAAAGTTGGCAGCCTTGTCAACATTTCAGGTTAATTGGTGACCACCTTTCTTTCTGGCTTTGTCGGACGTCCCGCGGTGCCAGAGAGCGCTAGCAGTGTTGATTGACGACCATCCGGTTCTCCTGTCGTGACATTAAGCGGCGGGAGCTCACAGTAGTTCCACCAATGCCATTAGCCGTCATTTCCCAGGGAACCGACACGGCAACTTGTTACGGTCGCTCTGTGAATGAGTCATCGGAGAACAGCACCGAAGTCATTTTCTGCCTGCTTCCGTCAAGTCATAATTCGCATGCTCAAAACCTCGCTCCGGCGGGCTGACAGACGTCTAAATATCATGGACTGCCAGAACGCCAACTCGACGACAGCCGACGACTCAGGGCTCGGATTTGTGTCTGTGATTTTGTGTTTGAAGTCTGTGAATTTGAAGTCGAAGTCACAAGTCTTATAAAACGCGGAGATATCTTTTTTTTCTGATTTCACCCGTTTGTAAACCGTTGGAGAGTGTTGTTTAATTAACACGCAGTAGTCAGCATTTTGCTGGCTGTAGCAAAAAAAAAAAAAAAAAAAAAAAAAAAAAAAAGCCAACAGGGAAGCCGAATTCGTGATACCTTTCTTTAAAAATGGTCAATCCTTTCTCTATATACAATTCTTAACGACTACAGCGTCAGTCAAGACAGGGATCGTACAGGATTTGCGTATATTTCTCTTCTGATAGATTTCTTCAGTCCCCATACTTAAGTGCGAAGTCAGCAAAAGAGATATGTGAAATGACTATTACTTATTACTACAATTCTACAACATCATAACAGTCCTTACCGTGATTCTTTTCACAGAAGTACGCGAAGTAGGAAACCGATGACATTTTTTGAGAACTATTTGCTAATAGTTCACTTTCTTATTGCCAAAATCGTACAGAGAAAATAGGATTCTGTTTATGTTAAGTGAATGTTTAATTGACAGAGAAATCTGCAAAACAATGACGCTAACTATCGTACTTTTAACCTTTGAACCAAACCTAAAACACGTTATTTCCGTAAAGTTATCCTGCCACAGATAATATATTACATTTTTGATTCTCTGAAATCAAAAAAGCAAAATACAAGAGGATTTTTTGTTTCATTTGACACCACATGAAGACACCAAAGTTAGGTTCCATCAAAATGTTCCATTGAAGTGATAACAAGTATTTGGGATTCCAGAAACGTTCAGCCAGAATGATGATAAGGATGTTGAATTACAAAACCGTCCACTTTAAGTGACAAGAATTGTGGACCAGAGATTGGTTCAAGTGGAGCGGTAACTAGTATCATGGACGACAAAACTGTTCCATTTCATTGAGAGGGAAAGTGTATGGACCACAGACAGTTGGCATTGAAGTAGTAAACAAGGATTCGCCAGCATCCACACTTTTCAATCGGTCACAAGGAACATTGATGAACAAACTTTTCAATCGGTCACAAGGAACATTGATGAACAAATTATCCCTTGGAAGTGGAAGGAAGGGTTCACATAGTGGACAGATGTTCTAATGGACTAAACAAAAGAAAGGTTCCATCAACCACCAGACCTTCCATCAACCACCAGACCTTCCATCAACCACCAGACCTTTGCACAGTGCCCACCAGCTCAGCCCACGCCAGTCACAGACTCTCAGGGCAGCCAGCTGCGTGCCCCATCAAAGCCAGCCTCGAGAAAGGGATCACTGGATCACTGGATTCCTCCATTTCGTTCCGAGGCGAGAAGACTGACCGCTGCCCAGCCTCATGATGTATCAGATGATGGTCAGCTACTTCCACAACCGGCAGAGGCACAAGCTGCTGCAGGACCGCCTGCAGGCGGGCCTCAGCGAGGATGAGCGCTGCTTCCTGGAGGCTGCAGAGATCGGCAACCTGGATGTGGTCAAAGGTCAGGCTTCTTCTTCCGTTGTGTGCTGGGTTTCCTTCCATCCATTTGTGTCTTGTTCTTGTTTTCTGTTCGTGATCATCTTGTTGTTGTTGTTGTTGTTGTGTTTGTTGTTGTTGAAGAAGAAGAAGATGATGATGATGATGATGATGATGCTGTTGTCGTTTGTTGTTGCTGTTATTGTTGTTGCTGCTGCTGCTGTTTTTGTTGTTGGTGGTGGTGGTGTTGGTCTTCTTCTTCTTCTTCTTCTTCTTCTTTTTCTTCTTCTTCTTCTTCTTCATCATCATCATCATCATCTTCTTCTATCATCATCATTATCATCATCATCTTCATTATCGTCGTCGTCCTCGTCGTCGTGATCTTCGTCGTCGTCGTCATCATCATCATCATCATCATCATCATCATCATCATCATCATCATCATCATCTTCATCTTCTTCATCTTCTTCTTCTTCTTCTTCAGCGTACAGCGAAGAAGATAGAAAATGGTTGACTTGTGCTCCACAAAATGACCTTGAACTCAAATTTGTAAAATAAAAAAATGAATATATAAAAATTTTAAAAAGGCAAATGTTATAAATTGATTGCTGGGAAACAAACCTCTTCTCTGCCCATTGTCTATCAAAGGTCGGGAGATTGAACAGCTGGAATTATTTACGTTTCTAAGTGTGCATATCTCTGGCACACTCAGCTGCAACGTCAGCATCACTTTAGCCTGCATGACAGACAGTACATCAGAGGCTGGTATTTTTCACATCATTTGAAGTTTTGAAATAATGCCACAGTTTTGACCCAGGTCCACTGATCCCGTCATTGAAAACAAAAATGCTCACGTTTCGATCATTGTCTGGTATAGGTCTGCATCAACAAGAGACCAGAAAGTAATACACAGTGTGGTAAAAATCGCCTAAAAATAGTTCGCCAAACATTACTATTTTAAATGGTATTCGAGGCACGCGCAAAGTCAAAAAACAAAAGAAATTATTATCGGTAACCATCCCTCCCTTCCTAGCAAATCATCGGTTTCAACGTCTTCTTTCTGGCAGAAGATACCTCTGCTTTAAGTACCAAACAAATTGTCTGGAAAACAGCTTCTGTTCCTTGGCCATTAACAGCCAATGAGAAGACCCCATGTCCCGTTCCTAGCGTGCTTTAGACCACATCAGTTATGTTGTGTAGCAGAAACAATGGCCGTTATGTGTTATAAATGTGTGTGTGTGTGTGTGTGTGTGTGTGTGTGTGTGTGTGTGTGTGTGTGTGTGTGTGTGTGTGTGTGTTGTGGTGTGTGTGTTGTGGTGTGTGTGTGTGTGTGTGTGTGTGTGTGTGTGTGTGTGTGTGTGTGTGTGTTCATACATAGATTACATACATAACATACATACATACATACATACACACATACATATATATTACATACATACATACGCATTCATGCACGGAGGAGAGAGAGAGAGGAGAGAGAGAGAGAGAGAGAGAGAGGAGAGAGAGAGAGAGAGAGAGAGAGACAGACAGACAGACAGACAGACAGACAGACAGACAGAGACAGACAGACAGAGACAGACAGACAGACAAACAGAGAGAACAATTACACAGTACCAGGCCTCAGTCGCGTAAACAGAGTGCATATAAACTGACTGGTAACTCAATGATTTCAAATAATTCTGCATTTTCAAGTATACGTTCCTCACTAAGCTTTGAATGAAAAGAATATGTTCATTGCTACACTTGTGGGAAAAGTGCACGATATAGGTTTGTCAACTGAACCACTATTCTGTAATATTTCTGTTCGATTGATGAGTAGATTCTATCTCACTGCAGCAAAACTGAATTCGGTGCGTCGCATCTGAGAATGGAAACAGCAGATTGAAAGGAATAATCTTAGCCGCCAAAATCTGTTCATCTAAACTCATTAATACATAGCGTAAACTCGTGGGATATTTTCTTAAATTTGTAAGAGTTATTATGGATAGGAATTAGATATGGTTGTGAAGTGAATTGAAAGAATGGATAATTAGTAATGTTAATTTCAGTTTCTTACCTTCTCATGTAAGCCTATTAAAACAAATCTATTTTTGTCCATTTGCTTATTTAAGTGAAGTAGAATATCGTTTTAGTTCATGCCTTTTTGATACACCTCCAGGATACCCTATCAATCAACACATGCGTTGAACATCATTGCCCTGTTATGTATCTTCATCGCCTAAGAACACTTTAAACTGCATAAAAAAGAGAGAAGAAAAAGATACACTCCAATGTGTCAACGGAACCCGGAGAAGTGCTCAAGTGCTGAGCGACGACCAACTTTGAGCAATCCAGCATCACTCTTGGAAGTCTACGCCGTGTTCACATAGGATACAGACCCGCACAGGGCGTTCCATTAAGACGTCAAGGCTTGTAACTGCTCCTTGGCAGATTCCAATGCAAAACCAACGAGCGCGACAAAACAGAACCTCGATAGCAGCACTCCCGTAGATGTATGAACCCATGTTTGATGACTGCATAGCCCATTGAGAGAAAGACGCTGTCACCAAGCAAGCTGCTGCGTGCATCCCGCAGCCCCGCTCATTGCCGTTTCTCTGACAGGTGAAGACAGTACAACTCCAGACACATCCAAGCTTTTACTACATGCCTTCTGAAGATCCCAGGCTGCAGCCTTTCCCGCTGTCACCAGGACTTTCCCCTGGGGTCTGTCAGTCTGTCCTCATCTCACTGGAACGTTCCCCCCAGAGTGGGCCAATAGTGAGATAAGAAAAATATACACGCGAAGTGCCAGTGGGGCCCAGAGAAGTACTGCCCTCAATTGCCGAACCAACCACCCATTAGAAATTCTGCACCGCCCTTGGAAGCCTGCGCTGTGTTCAGATAGTGTGATGTCCTATTGATGAATGTTCTTTTTTTCAGTTAAAGTGCGTTAGACATAAGATACGCCGCATACTATTCCAATACAAAGACTGTCACAGACTATAGACCACCTATTCCACCCCTGGCCTGAAATGCCACCTTTCTGGTCAGATCGATCACACGGTGAAGTGCTTCATGAACAGCTCACCTACCACACCGACAGTCACACTGATTGCTTCATAAAGTCCTCGGCTGATGTCACCATGGAGACAGACCGCCTTGGTGGTGGTGGTGGGCGGGGGGGGGGGGGGGGGGGATACGTGGATAGAACTCATTTTGAGGCTCATTCCACCCAATGAAGTCAATGGACACCCGACCCAGAAAGTAGATTTAGCAATAGTTCCAACAGTCGAGATACTAACCATGCCTAAATCATCATTATCATGGCTACGACAAAGATAACGTGAAAAGCACTAATGTAGTCTGAACGTAAGAATAAGAAAAAAAAAAAACGGAACCAAATTTGGCAAATGTTTCAGCTTAAACTTCGTTTCAGCCGCTTAGTATTGAAAGGATGATAACTCCATTGAAGCGATAAGTAACAATTTTAGAAAAATCTAAGTCGTGTTCTGTGACTAGTAGAGCACCGTTTAGTCAGTACAACCTTGAGTTAATCTGGCAATAAATTGGTTTCAGTCAGGTTTCAGCACCGTTTAGTGTAAAATATTAAGAATAATCAGAGGAGTCTGTCTCTCAAATTCTTGAAGTATTAAGATCTACCAAGTTCAAGACAGCAGGGCTGGAAAGTACTGGAAATGAGGACACAGCATTTCACGTACACACTTAGAACAATTCCACGTACATAAATGACTCCATAAGCAAACACACACACACACACACACACACACACACACACACACACACACACACACACACACACACACACACAGCACGCACGCACGCACGCACGCACGCATGCACGCGCGCGCGCGCGCGCACACACACACACACACACACACACGTGCGCGCGCGCGCGCGCGCGCACATACGCACGCACGCACACACACACACACACACACACACACACACACACACACACACACACACACACTCACGCACATACGCACGCACGCACACACGCACACACACCACACACACACACACACACTCACGCACATACGCACGCACGCACACACGCACACACACACACACACACACACACACACACACACACACACACACACACACACACACACACACGCCTTTGTTCTTTCCCAGAGGCTGGTTAAAACTTTGTTCAAATGAGTGTACTTCCCTTTTCCATTATATGGTTATTAACCATTATAGGAACAAAAAGATCAGATTGGATACGCACTGCGTCGTGGTCATACGTTTAGGTCTGTTAAATGTTGGCAAATATCAAGATGTGTGTTACCTTGATATACCTGTAAGTCTGTGTTATACGGTCATACATTTAGGTCTGTATAATGTCGTCAAATATTACGATGTTTTTTTTATCTTGATTACCTGTAAGTCTGTGATATACTGTCCTACCTCTAGGTCCGTGTAATGTTGTCAAACATCAAGATGTGTGTTATCTTGTTATACCTTTATATCCGTGTTATACTGTCATATCTCTGTATCTCTAGGTCCGTGTAATGTTGTCAAATATCAAGATGTGTGTAATGTGTTGTTCTACCTTTAAGTCTTCGACCTCGAGGTCTGTATTATCTTGTCAGGCCTCCGTGTCTGTGTTAATTCAGTCCAGTATATCCATCACTAACGCGAGATTAATCAAACTTTCCATATTGTATGGTCCTATCCTTCGGACTGTTCTTACCCAAGACATCTGTTTGTCTATTCTTTCAGAACTATTTTTTCCAAGTCCATGATTCCCCTGATGAGTGCGTTTCCCCCTGATGTATACATTCGCTAAGCCTAAGTTCCCGCAAGTCTATGTTTTTCCCAGGTCTATCTTCCCTCAGATGCATGTATCCTCTGGGACTATGTTTCTGCCGCAGACCTATGGTTCTACTGTTTCTGTGTTTCTCCCCGGTCTATACTCTCCAGAGGTACAGCATTCTCCGAGGTCTCTGTTATCCCCTGATAAACGTTTCTACCACGTGCATGTTTCCCAAAAGATCCCCCGATGCTATGTTTCCCCTTATCTAAGCCCCCTCCCCCCACCTCCCCCACCCGCGCTCCACTCCCCCTCCACCGCCCACTCAGCCACCCATCCAGGTCCATGCTTCTCTGGAGTCTATGTTTTTCTAAAGTCTGTAATTTCACCCAGGTCTGTGCTTGTCTAAAGTCTATAATTTCACCCAGGTCTATGTTTTTTCCAAAAGTCTGTAATTTCACCCAGGTCTGTGTTTTTTCCTAAAGTCTGTAATTTTTTACCCAGGTCTATGTTTTTTTCCTAAAGTCTGTAATTTCACCCAGGTCTATGTTTTTTCCTAAAGTCTGTAATTTCACCCAGGTCTATGTTTTTTCTAAAGTCTGTAATTTCACCCAGGTCTATGTTTTCCTAAAGTCTGTAATTTCACCCATGTCTGTGTTTTTCTAAAGTCTGTAATTTCACCCAGGTCTGTGTTTTTCTAGAGTCTGTAATTTCACCCAGGTCTGTGTTTTTCTAAAGTCTGTAATTTCACCCAGGTCTATGTTTTCCTAAAGTCTGTAATTTCACCCAGGTCTGTGTTTTTCTAAAGTCTGTAATTTCACCCAGGTCTGTGCTTGTCTAAAGTGTAATTTCACCCAGTCTATGTTTTTCTAAAGTCTGTAATTTCACCCAGGTCTGTGCTTGTCTAAAGTGTAATTTCACCCAGTCTATGTTTTTCTAAAATCTGTAATTTCACCCAGGTCTGTGCTTGTCTAAAGTGTAATTTCACCCAGGTCTATGTTTCTCTGAAGTCTGTTTCCACCTATATCTATGGTTCTCTGAAATATGTGTCTACTCCCAGGTCTATGTTTCTCTGAAGTCTGTTTCCACCTATATCTATGTTTCTCTGAAATATGTGTCTACTCCCATGTCTATGCTTCTCTGAAGTCTGTGCGCTCCCTCTCTCCCTCCTCCGCATTGTCCTGTGTTTCTCTGAGGTCTTGGTAACCCTTGGCGGATGCTGCTATTAAGTCTCTATGTCCCTGAGGTCTGCTAATTGTCTGCAGTGTGTTTCTCCAAGGTCTATGTTTGGTGGATCTGTATTTCTCCAGGGGTATTCCTCTTAGGTCTGTGTTTCTTCCGTTTATCTACCCCTCCCCCCTCCCCTCCCCCGAGTTATGTACTCCCAGGTCTATGTTTGTATTCATCTATGTTTCTGAGAGCTCTGCGTTTCTGCCATGTCTATGAATCCTTCCTTCTATGCTTTTTTTTTTCTCTAGAAGTATGTTTCTCCAACGTCTATGTTTCCCTCGATCTACGTGTTCTCCACATTCCTGTTTCTCCTAGGTTTCGTTTCTACAAAATCAGTGTTTCCTTCCATCTGCGTTTCCTTGGGTTTAAGTTATTTTCTATGGCTCTACATCTGGCTTCCTGTCAATATCGCTCTGTAACTGACTTCCTGTTAACATCGCTCTGTACTGACTTCCTGTCAATATCGCTCTGTAACTGACTCCCTGTCAATATCGCTCTGTAACTGACTTCCTGTCAATATCGCTCTGTAACTGACTTCCTGTCAATATCGCTCTGTACCTGACTTCCTGTCAATATCGCTCTGTAACTGATTTTATGTCAATATCGCTCTGTAACTGATTTTATGTCAATATCGCTCTGTGACTGATTTCCTGTCATTATCGCTATGTAACTGATTTCCTGTCAATATCGCTGTGTAACTGACTTCCTGTCAATATCGCTCTGTAACTGACTTCCCATCAATATCGCTCTGTAACTGACTTCCCATCAATATCGCTCTGCAACTGACTTCCCATCAATATCGCTGTGTAACTGACTTCCTGTCAATATCGCTCTGTAACTGACTCCCTGTCAATATCGCTCTATGACTCAATTCCTGTCAATATCACTCTGTACCTGAGTTCCTGTCAATATCGCTCTGCAACTGACTTCCATAAATATCGCTCTGTAACTGACTTCCCATCAATATCGCTCTGTACCTGACTTCTGTCAATATCGCTCTGTAATTGATTTTATGTCAATATCGCTCTGTAACTGATTTTATGTCAATATCGCTCTGTGACTAATTTCCTGTCAATATCGCTGTGTAACTGACTTCCTGTCAATATCGCTCTGTAACTGATCCATCTATATCGCTCTGTTACTGACTTCCATCAATATCGCTCTGCAACTGACTTCCCATCAATATCGCTCTGTAACTGACTTCTGTCAATATCGCTCTGTAACTGACTCCTGTCAATATCGCTCGGACTGATTTCTGTCAATATCACTCTGTACTGAGGTCCTGTCAGTATCGTCTGTAATGATTTCTGTCATACATCGTATGATCCCTGTCATCGTCGTAATACTTCTGAATATCGCTCTGTAATGATTCTTAAATCGCTTGTAAACTCTCCTGTCAATCGCTCTGTACGACTTCTGTCAATATCGCTCTGTACTGACTTCCTGTCAATATCGCTGTAACT
>CM031611.1:82559083-82569083 GCA_018398815.1 Conus ventricosus | reverse complement strand
GTCTTCATTCATCGACAATTTCTATTATTGTAAACTGTCGTTTAGTGTGATGATGATGTTGATGATGATGAGGAGGAGGACGATGAGGAGTAGGGTGATGATAATGATGATGATGATGATGATGATGATGATGATGATGATGATGATGATGATGATGATGATGATGATGGTGGTGGTGATGGTGATGATGATGATGATGACGATGATGATGATGATGATGGTGGTGGTGGTGATGATGATGATGATGATGATGATGATGATGATGATGATGATGATGATGATGATGATGGTGGTGGCGGTGGTGGTGGTGGTGGTGACGATGATAGTTTTTGCTTATTCACTGGTTTATCATAGAGCTCAGTCGGTACTCTCGCATACTGACTAGTATTTGTTGCTTCTTGTGTAGAGAATCCTGTCTCCTTTTTTCGCGTTTCTACCGACAGTGCCATAATTTTAGTACTGTATCTACAATAGTTTGTTCCATCTCACACGCACCAGCCTCCCCAAAATGTTTAATGCAATATTCTCTAGTCGGTCTTACACAATACCCTTCGCATTATCATCCGTATTAGCATCCAATTCACTATCTCCATCATCACCGTTTCATCACAACAGCTAACTTACTCTAATCGTGCACGACAGGGTAGAGTTACTCTAAAACGTCTACTCCCACGATCTCTCCGTCATTTATAGAGCAAGTGCATATCCTTCGCAAAAGTCGTCCATCCAACCCCCAACGCCACCCCTTCCTCGCGTTCTTTGTTTGATGGAAGAAACATGGTATATCCCAGTTCACTCACACACCGTGTTGACGGTGGCCCCCTTCCTTGCAGCAAGTGTACCAGGGGCTGGACCACCAGGTGCAGAACTTCACCCTGGACCTGCTGGACCAGTGCCAGAGCTCTGACGAGGTGAAGACCGTGCTGAGCGGCAAGCCCAAGAGAGGCCGTGACCAGGAGGACAACGGCCTGGAGAACAACTCCGGAGACATCTTGCCCATGGTCCACACCGCCCTCAGGATGGAGCAGAAAAAGGTGTGTGTGTGTGTGTGTGTGTGTGTGTGTGTGTGTGTGTGTGTGGTGTGTGTGTGTGTGTGGGGGGGGGGGGGGGTGATCATGATGATGATGATGATGATGATGATGATGCTGCTGCTGCTGCTGCTGCTGCTGCTGCTGCTGCTGCTGCTGCTGCTGATGATGATGATGATGATGATGACGATGATGATGAGGTTGTTGATGATGATATTGATGATGATGAGATGATGATGAGTGATGATGATGATGATGATGTTTGTGATGATGATGATGGTGATGATGGTGATGATGATGGTGATGATGGTGATGATGGTGATGATGATGATGATGGTGATGATGGTGATGATGGTGATGATGATGATGATGATGATGATGATGACGATGATGATGATGATGATGATGTTGATGATGTTGATGATTATGATGATGATGATGATGATGATGATGATGATGATGATGATGATGATGGTGATGATGATGATGATACGTGTGGAGAATGATTTCGGAGACAACTTCCGTATGGTCCTCACGGCCCTGAACATGGAGCATGAAAAGATGAGTGATAATGACAATGAGAAGGAGGATGAAATAATGAAGGTCATGGTGATGATGACGATGGTGACGATGATGATGATGACGATGGTGATGATGTGGAGAACACCTGACGACAGATCCTCCCCATATCCATACGGCTCTGGTAACGGAGCAGAACAAAAGGTGAATGATGATGATGATGGTGATGATAACAACTAGTTTGGAAAGGTTTTAAAGAGCATAGGGGACGACTGGGACATGGTGCACATCTCTCGGAGAACAGGGCGAACACATCTCACTGATAATGTTAAGGAGAAGAAGAGGAAGAAGAAGAAGAACAAGAACAAGAACAAGAAGAACAAGAACAAGAAGAAGAAGAAGAAGAAGAAGAAGAAGAAGAAGAAGAAGAAGAAGAAGAAGAAGAAGAGGAGGAGGAGGAGGGGGAGGAGGAGGAGGAAGAAGAAGAAGAAGAAGAAGAAGAAGAAGAAGAGGAAGAAAAAGGAAAAGCAGAAGAAGAAGAAGAAGAAGACGAGGAGGGGGTTGATGACGATGACCAAAGGGCAATGAAACAAGGATGATCCTGGTGCTGAGGTTATCGGTCACAAGACAGACAGGTGCGTGAAGTGGACAGCAAGACAAGGCAGAAAGTTGGCAAATTAATTAAGTACACTGAATAATTCCGCCGGCTACAACTTGATTGCTAGGTTTGTTCGCTCAATTGGTTGGATGGCAAGGAGCTTATGGCTTGATCAGTTGACTGATCGGCTGTTTTAGCTGGGAACAGCCAGTTAACAGAACAAAAAACAGGCTTTCCGTGTGTGACGCCTCTCTCCACTGTTCGCTAAATCGACCCGTCAGTTCCTTCCAGATTTCTCTTACATCTGACCCTCCACCCCCACCCTCACCCCCCCCCCCACCCCACCCCCGTCCTCCTCCCCCTCCCCTCCTCCTACCTCTCTCTGCAAGTGGTCCCATCGATAACGAACGGGTTCAGCTCCTCCCAAGCCATTTCCATTATCTCTCTCACCCGGCCCCACACATCATAAACCCCTCTCCTGCCAGCGTTAGTAATGGTACTGACAGACCAGACGCGCAGACGCATCTAGCACAGTGTGGTCACACGCCACAATGAGAGTTTTGCAGTAAATCACTATATATAATCTATGTTGTGTTGAGGCATAGCAAAACATGTGAGCCCCAAAATTGATAATAAATTGATAACAGATCAAATGACCCCCGACCCCCACCCACAACACCCAACCCTCCCCCAATCAATTTTTTTTTATTTTTTTTTATTTTTTTTTTAGGGATTTCAACCAATGAAATGTTTCACAGTGTGGAAAAATTCAGGAGTCATCACATTACCTAATGTTACATTTGAGATCTTCGCGCTCACTCGTGACCCCCTTTCTTGGCCTTTCTTTTCATTTTGATCTGTCCGCATGGGACCACCAGGCATGCAGCTTGATCAGCCAATCACAAGATGGATTACAGAGCTCCGCTATTTAAAAAAAGACAAAGTTCAAACAATCTATTCTTTTTTTTCTTTTTTTTTGGTGTTCAGCTTGTCTCCAGGGAAAATCCATGTCAGCTAAATAAAAAGTGTGCTAAACATTGTCTTAAATCCCTGGGGGGGGGGGGGGGGGGGGGGGGGGGGGGGTGGGGGAGGGGTGGACAAAGGGAAATCTTTATTTGTGTCAGTCATCATATCTCCTCATATACCCAAAATAGTAACTTCCACTGAAAAAGTAAGAGACGGAATGGCAATTTGTACAATTCTTAAGAATAGCGCGGACAGACAGACAGACAGACAGACAGAAAGACAGACAAACAGACAGACAGAGACTCGTCAGGCCAGCGGTAGACACAGTTCTATTTAACCCTACAGTACCTAGGTAATTCGCTGTTCTACGGAGTCTGTTCGTATACTGGAGATGTTGGCAAGATATCAGAGTGATGTAGTTTGTATTTTCTCCATCCTGAAGGTCAAAAGTGTTGTCCTTTAACCAACAGGACACCTGCTTTGGAACAGTATGCAATATCCATTATCATACGATCCAGGAGAAGCTTGGTGACTGAAATGACCGACACACAGATGGAAATCTTGTTTGGACTATTCACTGCTATTGGTTGGAAGGTATTGGAAGGATTGGATGTTTACAGGTCTTGTCTCTCTGGTTGGTTTAGATGGGACCTTGAGCGTCATTACGCTGTTTATGGTGGACATAAGCAACCACGTCTGGATGCCATCATCTTTGTATCGTCATTGTCCTTCTTCTTCTTCTTTGTTTTATCTCAGCGTTGATTCATGCTATGTCCCACGAACTTCACAAGGTTTTGATTGACTCATGCACCTTTCTTGTCTATGCCGCGTGGCGAAGGTTTGGTGGATATGGACTTCCAAGCCATTTTAACCGATTTGTTGTTGATTTACTTGGGCAATTTGTTTTGGTTTTTGTTTTTCTTTCTTTCTTTGTTTTCACATGGCTTAGTTTCACACACAAGAAATTGTTCTGTGGTGTTGAGGTCATGAGCGAAGGAAAGACGGCTCTGGTGGGCATGTGATCATGGCACCTTTGCATGGTCATGATGATCAGAAGATTATGCTGACAAGAAGACAGGCCCCTTTCAAAATGCAGTGAAGGTCCAAGGTGTATTTCTGGTTGATCTGGTCCAAGACCCTCGGACCTGTGAGAAACGAGACGAGAGGCCCAAATGCAACAGAGGCCGACCACCATCGCGCAGTTAGAGCTCACTGAAGATGAATTCTGCCCATCTTCGAGTGTGCTGTGAATCCGGTTCAAAGCATGAGTGAATAGAACACGATGATTCTACTCCATACTTTGCTCTCTAAGGCTTTCGTGACTCCAGTCCCACCTCGTGACGTCCTGGGCGTTTAATCGTATGACACACAGAGCGACGAAAGAGTTTCGAAACTGTTACTGCTATGGATGTATTGTGCACCTGTCAAACCGTCTTTGTCTGAAGACAGTGCTGTGTGACATAGGTTTTAACAACAATTTGTCGGAGACGTTTGGTCACTTGAACAGTCCGCTGGCTGGGATAGTGTTCAATGGAAGTCTGCGCGGACTGGATGGAAAAGTGTGGGACTGCCGACTTCTGCAGACAGGGACTGGATGGAAAAGTGTGGGACTGCCGACTTCTGCAGACAGGGACTGGATGGAAAAGTGTGGGGACTGCCGACTTCTGCAGACAGGACTGGATGGAAAAGTGTGGGACTGCCGACTTCTGCAGACAGGGACTGGATGGAAAAGTGTGGGGACTGCCGACTTCTGCAGACAGGGACTGGATGGAAAAGTGTGGGGACTGCCGACTTCTGCAGACAGGGACTGGATGGAAAAGTATGGGGACTGCCGACTTCTGCAGACAGGGACTGGATGGAAAAGTATGGGGACTGCCGACTTCTGCAGACAGGGACATGGAACCTGGGCCTTCACGCCCTCCATTGTCAGCTCTTCGTAATTGCTTGTTTGTTCGTTCGTCTTGTTGTTTATTGTCTGTTTCTGTTTGTCTGGTTTTCAAACTGATGGCTAAAAAGTTTTCGCCTTATTATGCTTTCTCTTAGCTCCGTGTTGCCTTTGTCACATTTCCCCAGTTACTGTCATCTTACAAGCACCACGAGCTGAACTGCGCCAGCACAGGCCGAGGGTCACTTCCAGGAGGTCGGGGTTTGCCCAGTCGTAAGGCCTGGTTCGATGTCGTGATGTCTCCGGCTGCTTGATGAATCAGGATTGTTCACGAGATCCACGATGATCTGAGATGTTCTGCCTCTGCCTTCTCCTCTGTACTCGCACACATTCCCCGAAGATCTGATTGTAGGAGTTCGCATCTTGCTCAGTACCCTCAAGATTTTGATCAAATTTGTCGAGTGTAGCCAATATAGCATAGTTATCTACTTTAGAATCTCTAATGTGATCTCTGCTTTCTTCAATGTAGTTCTTTGACATCGTTAGATATACGTGAAATGTGGACGTGGACTTTGGCATGTCTCATTTAGCCTGTTTTAACACATGTAGATTGTAAAGAATCAATGATGTATTTGAACCAATCGCCACTCAATCATTGCATATTTGCTGAGCAGAAGACAAATTTTGAATGAACAGTTTCATGTGCCTGTGTTTCCTGGTTGACACTGACGAACGATGATGCACGTTTGCTATGAGACTCATCACCATCAAAGAAACTTGTGAGTCTCCCGTTTTACAATAATGATCGCACGCAAGAACTTCAACAGAAGCCATCCTTCGCCGTCATAACACTGCAATTTGCGCTTAAAGAGTTCACTCTGACAATGCCGAAAAGATGAGTTACGTTGATATGGCAAAACACGCGATGGTTGGTTTTTCATCGTGTCGATGATTTTAGACTCTAGCATTAAAAATCAGCAAAATGTTGTTAATTTTTAACGTCATAAAAATTTATTTAAAAAAAAAAAACGGAAAAGAAGAGAGAAGAAGACAGACAGACAGAGAGACAGACAGACAGAGAGAGAGAAAGGAAGAGGAGAGAGAAAGAGAGAAGAAGAAGAAGAAGAAGACGAAGAAGACGAAGAAGACGAAGAAGAATCGTGCAAAAGGACTACATAACAAATAACTAGCGAATCTAAATATTGAAAGGTTGAACAGATTAAACTGATCCCAAAATAACTTATCATTAGAAACAGGTAAAATACATTCTACGACTTCTGGAGTAGGAAAGTTTTCATTGAAGCACATTTACCAGTATATGTCCACTTGTTAATTCTGCAGACAACACACTTAATGTCGTTACTGTACTTTGTCATAAAAGCATTTAACAAAAGTCTGAACGACAAGGCAAAAACACGCGACTTCCTACACTTTATTTGAGGGATTTAACAATAAACTAAGGACCATCCTTGATTCTATGTAGATAAACGGATGCACTGCTCACAAAACAACCCGTATACCAAAATATTGGTGATAAGATCACCGTAGACTTCACATTTCACAAAACACTAGAGCTTTCAGACGTCCATCTCCTGTTATCGCCATGCTGAAGGAAAGAGAGACAGACAGACAGGCGGACGGACAGATAAAGAGAGAAGGGGGGGTTGGACTAACAGAGAGAGAGAGAGAAAGAGAGAGAGAGAGAGAGAGAGAGAGAGAGAGAGAGAGAGAGAGAAGAGAGAGAGAGAGAGAGACTGGCAGAGAGAGATTGACAAAGAGAGAGAGAGAGGACTGACAGGAGAGGGAGAGGGGAAGAGAAAGAAGGGGAAAGAGGACGACGAGAAGAGGAGAGAGAGAGAGAGAGGAGAGATCACGCCCCCACTCTATTGAATGCCTCCTTTTTTTCTTTTTTTTTCTTTTTTTTTATTACTTTTTTTTAGCTTTTCATTTTATCTTCTTTTTTTTTCTCCCCCTTGGCTTGCCTGCCTGCTGGCTCGATGTCTGCCGTTGTGGGATTATTAATGAACAACCGGCCAGACGAGGCTGATAGCTATAGACCCTCAGGCCCACAATGGCCGGATGGAGGGGGGGGGGGGGGGGAGGAAAAGGGAGGAAGGAAGGAAAGATGAAGAAATGGAACGAGAGAGTCGAGGGGCAGGTGGCTGGGTGGATGGTGGTGTGGGTGGGTGTGGGGGTAGGGTGGGTGGATTGGAGGTGGGTGGGAGGGTTGGTGGTGGTGCTCGTTTTCCCCATTTCATGCTTTGAAAGCTGCTTTATCACCCACCTCCTCCCGCCGTCCTCCGTCTCTCTGCTGTGTTCAGTCTATTTGTCACTTTGCTAGCCTCCACCGCCAACACCCCCCCCCCCCCCACCTCCCGCGTCCCCATCCACCCACCTCTCACACACACCACACACACACTTTTCTCTCTCTCTCTCTCTCTCTCTCTCTCTCTCTCTCTCTCTCTCATTTTTTTCTGCGTATGTTTTCTCTCTTCCTAATGGACAAAATAGCTAGGACAGACTGGACGTCCACTAACTGCCTCAAATCTTTATCTATAGGAAAAATTTCTCTCTCTCTCTCTCTCACACACACACACACACACACACACACACACACACACACACACACACACACACACACACACGCCCGCGCGCGCGCGCGCACACACAATATACACATCCATCTCTGTCTCTCTTTATATATACATATTACATATATATATATATATATATAGAGAGAGAGAGAGAGAGAGAGAGAGAGAGAGAGAGAGAGAGAGAGAGAAAGAGAGAGAGAGAGAGAGAGAGATTGCCTGACCTTCCCCTCTTTCTTGCAGCCTTCCGCTTCCCACAGCCCTCCTCCCTCTTTTTTTGGCTGTATGTGTGTGTACTGTGGTGACGGTGTTAGGGTGGAATGGGGTGGGGACACAGAATCCCTCTCTCTCTCTCTCTCACTCGTGTTAGTGGAATGGTGGGCACGATCCCTCTCTCTCTCTCTCTCTCTCTCTCTCTCTCTCTCTCCTCTCTCTCTCTCTCTCTGTCAGTCACACACACACACACACCACACACACACACACACACACACACACACACACACACACAACACGCACGCACGCACGCACGCACGCACGCACGCACACACACACACACACACTCTGTCAACGAGTCTGACGTCTCTCTCCACTGTCTGTCGCCAGCTCATACTGGGTCGTCCTCTTTTTCTCTGTCCTGCTGGGGTCCATTTAATGGCCTGGTTTGCAGACAAGACACAACAAGACAGAATTCGATGGCATGCGCAAAAAAAAACCGACAAAGAACTGTTGACAGTACAACACACAACAACAACAACAACAACAACAAACCAAACAAACAAAAATTACGATGCTGTGAAATAAAGAAAAGAAGACAGAATACCCCAAGGTTAACATATGCTATAAAATAAACGAAGCAAGATAAAATGAAAATGTATATGTCGATTAAATGACCAAGACAAGAAAAAAAAAAGATCAACGGTGCTATAAAATAAATTCAAAAAGACAAAACATGAGCTGAAATGAATTGAAACAAACGAAACAGGAACTCCCCCTCCCCCCGACCCCCTCCCTCCCCGAAAGAATAAAAGAAACAAGAAAGAAATGAAATACAATGAAACGAGAAAAAAAGGGGAAAAAAAGAACTCTGACAATTACTATCAACTAATTGAAACAAGACAAGAAGAAGAAAATCAGTTGAGAATTGCTGGTAAAACAAGCAAAAAGAGACCAAGGAATGGTCAGCCAGACCGGCCAATTGGACAGAAGATGATTGGCGAACACTGTCAGCAATTTGCAGTGTCGGTCATCAACGACACTAACATTTGGATGGACAAACAAACTGCGTTTCCTGCTCGGGGGCCATTTACTGTCACAGCGTGATTGATGCAGTTTCGTTGAAGTGCCGTTCCAAACTCATGGGTCTTGCTTTGTTACTTTCAGTTTCCAGTCCACCTCCAGCATCATCGGATTGACATCAATGAGGTCGTGGTTCAGTGGCATGCACTCTCAGAGGCAATGATCTCTCGTCTCTGGCGCAGCTACGGGTACGGAAGCGCTTTCACTTTTCGGGTTGCGTCCTATTTGCGCTTTTAGGTGTTTTGAGTTCGGTTCCTCCCTCAATGTTCGGCGTGTTCTGACTCATGACGTGAATGTGGGAACGCGTTCCTTACCCAGGTTTTCTTGTTCGTTGTCCCCGTCTTCTGCTCTCCGTTCCTGCATTAGTATCGTGCAAGGAGACCATTACGGAGCATTTATGAGCACACCGGCCAGAGAAGATCCCGCTTTCTTCGAAGGTATTTACTTGGGCTTAGTGGCGACTGATCTCAGGTACAGGGCATTATGGGTTTTTTTAATTTTTTTTATTTTGTTGTGTTCCAATGAAGGTTAATTCACTGATAATATGTTTTTATCATCGTCGTCGTCATTATCTTCATTATGAGTATTATCGACATCATCATTAATATCATCAATAATAGGGGCTGTTGCTATTCCTGTTTGACCAAAGCATCATGGTCATGATCATGATAATGATGATGATGATGATGATGATGATGATGATGATGATGCATCATGCATCATCATCATCATGATCATCATCATTATCATCACCATCATCACCATCATCATCATCACCATTATCATCATCATCGTCGTCGTCGTGGTCGTCGTGGTCGTTGTCGTCATCGTCGTCGTCGGCGTCGTTATTGTTGTTGTTGTTGCTGTTGATGTTGTTGTTCTTCTTCGTTGTCGTCGTTGTCGTCGTCATCGTCGACGTCGTCGTTGATCTTCGAATGAACTTGAACGTGAAATTGCCAGACATATAGTTCAGAAATGCATTATACAATTTCCCAGACAATGCCGCGCTTTAACCCTTTCGATGTGTTTGTTTGCTTCGTTTCATTTTGTTTTGTTTTGGTTTTAAGAACTGTAACACACCAGGCTCCCATCAGCGTCGTTCGCTGACTGACATTTC
>CM031611.1:82534083-82551583 GCA_018398815.1 Conus ventricosus | reverse complement strand
ATAATGAATTAGCAGTTCCCAATAACTTTAACTCTATTGTTCGATGTATTTGCTACTGGTTAAAGTTAGTACATATAGATGAATCACAGGCTACCAAAGAAAGCGTATTTAATGCTGTTACATTTGGATCAGAGAGGCAAAAGGAACTGGGTGAGAAATGTAAGATCTGTCTGTTTCAGAATGGCTTTGGATATGTATGGTTTGAAACCAAGGTGTTGAGGTGGCAATGAATTTCTTAGTTTGTTTAAGCAGCGACTTAGTGATTGTAGATGGCAAAACTGGCAAGATCATGTGGGCAACATTGAGCGGTATTTAATGTATAGAAGATTTTGTGATTATTATCACTGTACTCCAAAATACCTACAGTTAGATATGGAGAGACACTTAAAATATGCAATGTCATTGTTTCGTTTTGGTGTATCAGACCTTGCTGTTCATTACTATAGATACAGGAATCCTACACCTAATGATCTATTATGTCCATTCTGTAAGAATACCGAAGAAAACGAAGTTCATTTTGTCTTATGTTGTCCATTTTACGTAAGTAATAAGAAACATTTGATCGCTCCAAAATATTACAGAATAGCAAATGTTTTCCATCTTAATCTCTCGTTGTCCATGTTAATGCAAAAACTGTGATAAACCTCTTCATTTACATGTACAAAGCAAGAGAGATTGCAATTTCCTAAATTGATTTATAAGTAAGAGTGTAGATAATGAATGTATAATTGGTCTTTATATTTGTTTCTTTCTGCCGAAATCTTGAAGTTCTTTTCTTTTCTGAGAACACCCCCCCCCCCCTTTCTAAATGGGTTTGGCCCTACTGAAATAAAATGTCAGTGTCATTGTCTCTGTTTCTCTCTGTCTCTCTGTCTCTCTCTGTGTCCCCCCCCCCCCCCCCTCTGTCCTGTCTGTCTGTCTGTCTGTCTTCGTCTGCTCTCTCTCCTCTCTTCTCTACTCTTCTTCTCTCTCTCTCTCTCCCTCTCTCTCTCTCTCTCTCTCATCTCCTCTCTCCTCTCTCTCTCTCTCTCTCTCCTCCCTCCTCGTTGATCAATTAAGTTTTAGGATCGTACTGGTTGGACGGACGTTTGTTCTTGTAGACAGTAACAAATGCACGAGAGTTGAAGACAAATTCAAAACTTACCAGAAAGAACAATGTAATCAATTATGACTGACTGGACCCTTGGTCCACAAACAGAGAGTCTTTGGATAATGTCATCATGCATCTTAAACGATCACGGACAAAACCTGTTAGCACTGAAACGGTTTCAGAATTTTAGAAAATTGTTCGAAGAAATGAAACATACCCACGCCCTCCCCCCTAACCCCCACCACACGCCACAACACCGATCCCACCCCCACCCCCACCACCAAAAAAGAAAAAAAAAGATAATTCAAAACGAAGATCTCTTTAGGAACGATGTAGATAGTTCTTACTCTTTCACTATTGCTCAGGATGTGATTACAATGCAATCCAGGATGGCATTATCCATTAAAGTAATTGAGATCTGTAGGTTTATATGAAAAGATGAAGACATTTTAACCTTAAATGCGCGCGCGCGTGCGCTCTCTCCTCTCACACACACACACACACACACACCACACACACACACACACACACACACTACACACACACACACACACACACACACACACACACACACACACACACACACACACACACACACACACAGAGGGAGGGAGGAGGGAGGGAGGGAGGGAAGGAGGGAGGGAAAAGACAAAGAGAGAGAGGGGCGAGGGAGGGAGGGGAGAGAGAAACAGAGACAGAGAGAGAGATGGGGGTGAGGGAGGGAAGGGAGTGAGAGACAGACAGACAGGACAGCAGGCAGGCAGGCAGGCAGGCAGGCAGGCAGACAGACAGATAGACAGACAGATAGAGACAGAGAGAGAGACATACAGACAGACAAACAGAGAGTGATAGAGGCAGAAACAGACAGACAGACAGACAGAGAGACAGACAGACAGACAGACAGAGAGACAGACAGACAGACGGAGAGGTCTTTCTCTACCACGCTGTCCCTGCTCCCAGTCCAAACAGACACACAAAGATGGGAGACAGGCAAATACACCAAAAAAACAGACCCAGGGAACGGGTCGAAGAAGCTGGGTCTTAGGCCAAGCCACTTAATCAGGAAAAGCGAATGGAGTTGAAAGGGGCGACGGGTTAGGCTTAGGGACCCCACCACCCAAATCCCATAAAGATTCTCCAGGGTGGTAGAGAGCCCTGTGTGCCAGAGATGGGGTACGTACGAGCACGAAAACGAACGATGGCTATTTCACATTCATCGTAATACATTAAGCAGAGCTGGTTTATCACTCATGCCATTTATTGACAGGTGGTGGTCTATTTCACGGAGGGATGGGGTTGGAAGGATGGGGGAGGGGAGGAGGATAGGGGGGGGGGGGGGACAGACGTGGTGGAGGGCGGATGGATAGACAGATCAGAGGTGTGGCTCGGATACCAGAAAAAATGAGTGTTCAAAACTTTGATCCCGTCACTACGTACGAATGCCGCTTAGGAAACATTGTGATCCACTTACTAAGAAGAGGAAGAAGATTTCTGCTGGGGTTGTGTCATGGAAAGTCACATACTGATATCTCTCGGCATGTGTACTGCAGACTTTCGCAAGAGTAGGAGAAACGACCCAAATCACTTTCTTGAGAAAAAAAAAAACACACACAACATAGAATGATTTTTTTTAAAAAGAGTGAATCAAGTTCACCTGGTATATTCTTTTTTTCGTCCTCTGTGTATCGAGCCCTATCTTGGGTTTTATGGAGATGTTCTTGTCCTTCCATGCTGGTTTTACTGTGGGTTTTGCAGATATTATCTTTTTATCTCTATTTTTCTCCAACCGCCAGTTTTTTTCTTTTCTTTTTTTTTCTTTTTTGTTCTCTCTCTCTTTCTGTCTTTCTGTCTGTCTGTCTGCATCTCTCTCTCTCTCTCTCTCTCTCTCTCTCTCTCTCTCTCTCTCTCTCTCTCTCTCTCTCTCTCTCTCTCCTCTAACCTGATACAGGGAAAGCGGCAAGGTTTTAGTAAGTTATCCATGGGGCTGCTAAATCCAACGAATATAAATAACACAAGTTCAGCACCACACGAACAGGACCACAGAAGAACACACACTGAGTGTCAAAGGTTAGATGGCAGCTATCGTTATTCAGACCCAAGATTCGGGGTTTTCCTTTTCTTTGCACGGTAGGGGGTGATAATTTGGCGCATGCGTAAACGTAATAAACAAAGATGCTTAAAATAGTACGGCTTTCCGGAGAATTATACGACGCAGGTGTAGTAAGGTTTCCACTTTATACATGAAAATACGACGAGGGAAATGAAATAGATAACATGTGTTCTGCATGCTACTATCAACAGTATTCATTTCATGAGTTCTAAAATAATAATATATATACTTATATTATGTTCATAAGAAAAACGTACTAAGAAATATTTATGTATAATTAAGATAGAACTCTGCATGTACATACTGTCATGGAAGAATGTTCTGATACAGTCATGGTAAATTTTGTTCTAACTATATAAAATTTTTTTTTTTTTTTTTTCTTGTTGCGTACTCATGTGAATAGGCTGATGGCCTCACATTAAAGTCACGAGTCACGAGTCTCTCTCTCTCTCTCTCTCTCTCTCTCTCTCTCTCTCTCTCTCTCTCTCTCTCTCTCTCTTTAACTAGTATGGCTTCCACCCTCCCTTTTTTCCCCCATGCTGGTATTGTCTTCGCAACCCTTGAGATGGTTTCTGTTTGGGATCCGTTGATACCAGTGACGGCTCTCAGGTTAATAAACTGTTGAACAGTTTGCAGCTTCTGTCCATATAGATCTACATCCATAGCGATTCTGCCGTTGTGGCTGGTCATCAGCCTGGTGTCTGTCTGGGCGCTGACTCCCATGTCTTCAGCATCCTGTTTCTGTCGCAGGCGCAGCCAGTCGTTGGCCAGGCGTGATGAGGTCCTTTCACTGCCTGTCGGGCCGTGGATGTCATCTGCAAATCGAAGGTTGATGAGGGGTCCCTCCTCCAGTGCTGACGGCGATGACATGATCCTTTAGTTGCGTCAGAGGTGGCGCCTTCCCCAGGAATAGGTTGAACCGTGTAGCAGATAGAAGGCAGCTCTGGATCCACTGTCCAGAGTCACCCTGTACGGGTATTGTAAGGGTATGGATCCACTCTCCAGTATTACCCTGTATAAGTATTGTAAGGGTATGGATCCACTCTCTAATGTCACCCTTTACAAGTATTGTAAGGGTATGGATCCACTCTCCAATGTCACCCTTTACAAGTATTGTAAGGGTATGGATCCACTCTCCAATGTCACCCTTTACAAGTATTGTAAGGGTATGGATCCACTCTCCAGTATTACCCTGTGTAAGTATTGTAAGGGTATGGATCCACTCTCCAGTATTACCCTGTATAAGTATTGTAAGGGTATGGATCCACTCTCCAGTATTACCCTGTGTAAGTATTGTAAGGGTATGGATCCACTCTCCAGTATTACCCTGTATAAGTATTGTAAGGGTATGGATCCACTCTCCAGTATTACCCTGTATAAGTATTGTAAGGTATGGATCCACTCTCCAGTGTCACCCTTTACAAGTATTGTAAGGGTATGGATCCACTCTCCAGTATTACCCTGTATAAGTATTGTAAGGTATGGATCCACTCTCCAGTATTACCCTCTATAAGTATTGTAAAGGTATGGATCCACTCTCCAGAATCGTCCTGTATAAGTATAGTAACAGTCGTTTTGGATTACAGCTGTTCGATGGTGTTGAATACCAATTTGCCCGATGCTGAATTTCTTCCTCGCTGCCCATAGCGCCCCGTGCCAGACTCTGTCGAATGTCTTCCTAAAGTCTGTGAAGACGGAGGGAGAACTCCCTCTGCTGTCTCTGGGGACGCTGTCCGCCGAGGCTAAGGTCAGTGTCCATATGAGACAGACATTATATCATCCCTGTGACGAACCGGAACTGGTCTGGCATCAGCTGGGCTGAAACAAAGACATTTCCAGGAATTGATGTTGATGGCGATCATGACCCTGTCGTGATGAACTTTAAAGGATGTTTGAAGAACAACAATAAGATTTTAAAAAGCAGACCCTTGAAATCAAATCTTGACAAAACGGAAAGAAATTGAATTCGCTCGACAAATTTCGAGCGACCGTAGTTGGAAAATCCGCCCCAATACTGCAGCTGAAGGAAGATCTCAAAACTAATACAAACAAATTGCAGCAAATGATGTGTCAGACAGCTGAAGAGGTCCTAGGAATAAGCCAATGGAAAAAAACAACATATATTACATATACTGTTTTGGAGATGTGGGACACTATAAAGCCCTTAAAACCGCTTGAGAAGTTTGAAGGGGAGAATTATAACGTCATTTACAAGAGGACCAGTGAGGAAAGGAGGAAAGCAAAGGAACGCAGGAACGGACAGCAGTGTGAAGACATTGGATACCTTGAAATATTCAAAGAAAGATGGTAAGATCGTGAAAGGCTACACCAAACAAGAGCAAAACAGTCAGCACCATTCAGGACAAAGATGTGTCTCACACATACAAAAAAAGAACCATCATAAAAAAATGAACTAAATGTTGCTCTAGCTCTTCACTGAAGACAGCAAAGGAGATGGAAATGTGCTAACACTACAGGACTCTTCAAATCAGGATGACTGTCCAGTACTCTGTGAAGTCACAGCTGCAGTGAAATCGCTGAAACGTGGGAAGGCTGCAAGCATCAATATCCCTGCAGAACTCTTGAAAGAGGACGGATAGGCGGAAAATGATATCCTAACTGCCATTTGCAACAACCTCTGGCGCGCTGTAAGATGGCCCTGACTATGGACTCGATCACTAATCGTCATCCTCCTCCTCCCTCCTCCCCCTACCCCCCCCCCCCCCCCCCCCTCAAAAAAAAAAGGAAAGCTCCAACACTGCCAGACTTCACCGCTTTATGAGTTAATCAGCCATGGCAGCAAAGTAGTGCTTAATCTCGTCCACAGTACAGTTACAAACAGTTACCATTGTTGCTGAGGAATAGGCTGAATTCCGAAAAAGCAGAACTACCACAAAACAAGCACATTTTTGTTTAGATGATGACAAATATTGGTCTTTAAGACTTTCATTTCCGCAAAGAAAATGGGACCGATGTAAAAGGTCTACCCTGGTATCAATGTGTTACCTGATAAGACATACTTGGACTTTGAGGGAACCGGGCGGACTGAAGACTCTTTGTCTCCAGTGTCTTCCTTACAGGGAAAGGGGCAGAAGGAGGACCCCGTGTCCAGTGAGTTACTCAGAGGGAACGAGACAGACTAAAGACTCCCATATAGTTGCAAAGTGAGACGACTGCAGGCGGAAATCTAAACAAATCTTAAATAAATGTTAGCGAACCGCCCAGAGAAACGTGGACAAACGAGTCACCAGACAAAACACTACGCGTTTCTACCTCTTAGGCCTTCTTCAGGCAAGATACAAAACAAATAGGACAACAGAAAATTCACTTTGCTTGAAAGTTTGATCGCTTCAGAGTTCAGCGCAAGGAAGGCGTTGACTGGGTCATCCTGCGCACTGTGGTCTTATAGATAAGCAGATGTCGTGTCGCGTATATGGACTAGCCTGCACGCAGTGTTACCTGCTGGATCAAACTGGTCCTGTACTGTATAGAAGTGAAGAAGTCTTTTTGTTTCTTCTTTTTTTTTAAAGGACGCCGCAGTATGTTTCCCTTTTTTCTATCAGGTCGGTTTCAAAATCAGGTGACTCCAGGCGGAAACTGAAGCAAAATTCAAAGAAAATGACTGTACCACCATTCCAGATCTGTTTCGCCCACAGTGTCAGTAGATAAGTGACTGGCTGTTCGTTGTTCGTTTGTCATTGTGTTGAATGCTATTCATCTTGCCTCAAGAAGACCAAAGAGGTCGAGACGCGTGGCGTTGTTGTGTTGGTGTTGTTGTTGTTGTTGTTGTTGTTGTTGCTGTTTTGTTTGCTTTGTTTCAAAGTGAGGTGACTGCAGGCGGGAAATTACGAATTCGTTTAAAGTAATTTTTTTTTAAAGTAACTCCGCCGGTTAATATGGGCAAACAAATTACAAGACAAAACACAACGCGTTTCGACCTCTTAGGCCTTCTTGATTTAACGACCATCTTGCGCCGAATTCGAGAAGAAAAGTGATTGCTCGTTCTTTGTTGCCATTGTCCTGAATGCTGTTTATCTTGCCTGACGAAGACTTTGTACTTTGTTTGTCCATGTTAAGCGGCAGAGTTACTGAACATTACCTTTGAAAAATTAAATTAAAAATAAAAGAATGTTTGTTCGTTTGTCTGGCGGTACCATAATTTGTCTTTAAAAAAAAAAGAAAAGTTACTGGTTCCGGTGGACAAACTAGACAAACGGGTTACAGGACAAAACACGATGCGTTTCGACCTCTTAGGCCTTCTTCAGGCTAAACAAACAATATTTATGACAATAAAAACGAAGAACGAACAATCACTTCTCATATTCGGCAGTAAAACGGGTGTTAAATGAAAGCGAGGCCGTTGGGGGGAGGAATTGAAAAAAATCATGATGACAATAAGGATAATAATTACAATAGTAACAATAGTGATGATAATGGTGATGATGAAAATATTTGAATAATAAGGAGAAGAATACTACCAGGGAGAGGGGAGGGGGGGGGGGGGGTCTTTTTTTTTTTAAATTGCTTCATTTCAAGCTTTTCTTTTAGTTTCAAAGCGAGGTAACTGAGGGCGGAAATAGAAGCAAATTTTAAGAAGAAAGGTTATTAATTCCACAAGACAATCCAGACAAACAGATTACGGGACAAAACACGATGCATTTCGACCATTTGGGTCTTCTTCAGGGTAAACCAAACTACATTCAGGACAAGGAAAACGAAGCACGAGCATCGACTTTTCTGCTCATATTTTCTGTTAATTTGTCTCCTCGCAGGTCTCATCTGGGAGGAGGTGAAGCAGATATGGCAGGCTGGGGCCAAGGACTACTTCAACTCCCTGTGGAACGTCATCGACTCCGTCATGCTCAGCCTCCTGCTGGCTGCCTTCGTCCTGGAGCTGGTGACCCCCATCCGCATCAACCGCGTCATGAGGGTCCCGCACGCGCCCGGCAACGTCACGTCCGCTGCCGGTCTGCATCCGTCCCGAGCCAACCCTGTGGAGTATGTGTGTAACATCCTGGCCTACAAAACCACCTCGCAGGCCGGCTACTGCGATAAGGACAACACGCGGACTTCGCATGTGTGAGTGTGTGTGTGTGTGTGTGTGTGTGTGTGTGTGCGTGCGTGCGTGCGTGCGTGCGTGCGTGCGTGCGTGCGTGCGTGCGTGCGTGCGTGCGTGCGTGCGTGCGTGTGTGTATGTGTGTGTGTATGTGTGTGTGTGTGTGTGTGTGTGTGTGTGTGTGTGTGTGTGTGTGTGTGTGTCCGTGCGTGCGAGCGTGTGTGCAACTGCACTTTACAAGACAGAAAACCTCCAGTCCTTGGAAGATCGACAAAAATTCTAGAAAAGTCAACGGACCATCGTTCACAATGTGAGACGAACACTTTCAGCGTCAATACTCTCTGGCCCTGTATTTTAATCTGAACTCACAGGGGAACAAAATTCCATAGCTTTGGATTCCCTGCAGTGAACCGTTACCACTTAAAGATTGTTTTAGTTTGGGATTCACGTATTGGCACTCAACGGGTCATGGTTTGGAGTTATCTAATTCAGACACAACTTTAAATTTCAAATGGTCTCATCCTGTTCTCTTGACTGAGAGCCTCAATTCTGAAAGAACTTGGGCTGAAGATGAACATATCTGTCAAAAGTCCATATTTTACGTGTTCCTTTTTCTGAGCTGGACAGTCCGAAGGTGGCTCGTGTTTTATTAAAACTGATATTTAAAGTCTTGTTTTGTTCCGTTCACATTTTGAGCAGTTCAATAGTGCATGTTGGTGTGCTGATCTCATTTGAAATTTGAAGAGTACTGTGCAAATTCTAGGAGTGCATTTTCTTCCTTGAATGTCCGTTCCTTGTGCTGGACATAGCTGAGACTTATTCATGATACTGCAGCCCCCGTTTCACTACTTTTTGTTTAGTGTTTGTTTGCTTTTTTTAATCTTAGTTTGACAGTATCAGAAAATGACTGGTCGAAACTGACCAGTATAGTGAAAATTTCATAAAGTTATTTATCCTTCATTTTGATACAGTCATATCAAAAGTTGCTTTGATTACTGGAAGTTGATGGGTTTTGATGGTCTATTTTGTCCGAAAAACAGCCTTAACACTAGAAGCGACAGATCATTTATGTCAGAAATTTCATAAATTTGTTTATATTTTATTTCATTATGTCAATGCTAAAAGTTGCTTTTATGAATCGGAATGACATATGTTTACTAATTCTCCTTCTAACCCTCCCCCATCTCCTGTCCCTATACTGCACCCCCCCCCCCCCCCATCCCCCCAATCCTTTCCTTTACGTCCCCAACATCACCACGTTCCCACCATTACCACCACCACCACACCACACCACCACCACCACCACCACCACCATCCCGACACCACCACCACACCACAACTACCACCACACCACGACGCCACCACCACACCACCACCACACCACCACCACCACACTACAACGCCACCATCCCGACACCACACCACCACCACCATCCTGACACCACCACCACACCACAACTACCACCACCACCACCACCACCACCACCACCACACTACACCGCCACCATCCCGACACCACCACAAATCACCAACAACAACCACCACCACCCAGTGACGTGGAACCCGGAGTGGGTGCCCGACCCGGAGCTGTTGTCGGACGTGCTGTTCACGCTGGGCACCATCCTGAGCATCAGCCGCTTCTCCTTCATCATGCCGGCCAACGAGGCCCTGGGCACCATGCTGGTGTCCTTCCGCCGCACCATCGCCGACCTCTTCAAGATCACCGGCATGTTCCTGCTCGTCCTCATGTGCTTCACCTGCGGCATCGCCACCCTCTACGCGCCCAACAAGTGCGACACCAACCGCTTTGACAGGTGAGGGCGGCGGCGGCGGCAGCGGCTGGAGGGCCGATTCCGTGGGTAACGTGTCGTTCAGTGGCTGGGGGGTTGCGGGTTCGAATTTCGGTACAGGGGGATTTTCCCCTCGGGAGTTAACATTGGTTCTGACTCCGTTCCCCGTACAGTCCTTCGAATGAGACTACAAATCGAGGTTCCCGTGTGTGAACGCACGCACAACATCTTGCACACACGTAAAATCCCATCACCAACTTTCGGAAGAGAAGGCCGGTTTGGCCGTTGACACGTTACACATAGCATGCACCTTCCCCGAAGATGGAGTATGGCTGCCTTAATGGCGGGATATAAAAACGGTCATACACACAAAACTCCACTGCCTGCCTATACAGGCAGTGTCCGCAGGAGTATCAGCCTCCGTACGCAGAAAGAAAAAAAAAAGAGAAGAAATCAGTGGCTGAGGATGCCGAATGCCAGAAATGTGTTTCGCCGGACTAGAACCTGTTGTGAAATGACGCCATGCACATACTAGCTTCAAAACCTATTGCTTACAACAACAGAAAGAAAAATGTTAGTTTCAAAGTCCGGTGACAGCAGGCGGAAATTGAAACACATGTTGACAAAAGAGAATTACTATTAGTGAGTCCGCCACACAGCAGGGACAAACAAACAACATTATTGACAGGAACTTGTCTTGTGATATGTTTGTTCCTATTGTTTGGCGAACTCATTGATAATTCTTCTTAAAAAATTAATCATTGGTGCGATCGTTGTGTGTGTGTGTGTGTGTGTGTGTGTGTGTGTGTGTGTGTGTGTGTGTGTGTGTTGTGTGTGTGTGTGTGTGTGTGTGTGTGTGTGTGTGTGTGTGTGTGTGTGTTGGTGTGTGTGTGTTTGCGTACAAAGAGAGTGAGCAGTAATGAGCACCAGTACATCAATTACTACTACTACTACTACTACTACTACTACTACTACTACTACTACTACTAGTAGTAGTAGTAGTAGTTGTTGTTGTTGTTGTTGTTGTAGTGGTGGCATTGGTGTGGTAGCAGCAGCAGCAAACAGCTTGTGTCACTGCAACTTCCATACTAAGGCTACCTTGCTATTGCTATTGGTATTGCTGCTGTTGCTGCTGCTGCTGCTGCTGCTGCTACGGCTGTTACTACTACTCCTAACACTTACTACTTTTAAGTAGTTGTCTGTGATTCTTCTGCTATAATTTGACGGATAATTACATGAATTACCTTTTCTTTTTCTTTTTTATAGAAATGGCACGTTATTACCTCTCCGTTTGCAACTTCTCTTGGACTCCGGTTTTTCTGACACCCCCCCCCCACGCCACCCCCCCCCCCCCACGCCACCCCCCCCCCCACCCCCCGTCTTAACCCTCACATGTCCTGACCTGTCCTGTCCTGTTCTGTCCTGCCCACTGTCCACTCTCTGTCCAGTTTCTCCGACACGCTCTTCACGCTCACGTGGTCGGTGTTGCGGCATGGGGCCCTGGACGCCCGGCCTTGGCCACAGAGGGTCCGGTGACCTCTCTCGACCAACAACCCAGGGGGCCGTGTCGGTGGAGACGGTGGTGCTATTACCTGTACGGCATCTACGTCTTCGCCTCCATGATCGTGCTGCTCAACCTGCTGATGCCGTCATGTCCAACACCTTCAATGAAGTGCAGGTAGGACGGGTGGAAGGTGGAGGCGGAAGGTGGTGATGGTGGTGGACTGAGAAAGAGAGAGAGAGAGAGAGAGAGAGAGAGAAGAGAGAGAGAGGGGGGGGAGGGAGGAGAAGGGGGAGGCAGAGGGAGGGGAGAGAGGGGGGGAGAGAAAAAAGAGAGAGAGAGAGAGAGACAGAAAGAAAGAGAGGGGAACCAAGAGAGAAGAGAGAGAGAAAGAGAGAGAGAAAGAGAGAGAGGAGAGAGAGGAGAGAGAGAGTGAGAGAGAGGAGAGAGAGAGAGAATGGAGAAAGGAACTCTGTCTGGAATGGTGAAAATAGTGATTAGTCAGTGATGGGGCTGCATGTGTCATATACAGGCTTGCATGATGAAGCTACCGCAGTTAGACAGCAAAGATTTGGCGGTGGGATGACTTCTGTAGGTTAGACGGCGCACATTCATCGATGGGAGAAAAAAAAACAAAAAAACGTCACACATGCGCTAAAGAAAGACATGACTATCTTATTCACAGAGCAAAGGAAAGGAAAAGATACACCTGACGGTGCCTGTACGATCCAGAGAAGTGCTAGTTTCAACTGCCGTGCCAGCCAGCCAGGAACAATCCCGCACCACCTTTGCAAGCCTGAACTGGAATGACATAGCGTGCAGGCCACACACAAGCATTCATGAAGTCATCAAGGGACATCACTGCTCAAAAATGCCGTTGGCACACACAACAAGCATTCCATGAAGTCATCAAGGGACATCACTGCTCAAAAAATGCCGTTGGCACACACACAAGCATTCCATGAAGTCATCAAGGGACATCACTGCTCAAAAACGCCGTTGGCACACACAAAGCATTCCATGAAGTCATCAAGGGACGTCACTGCTCAAAAACGCCGTTGGCACACACAAAGCATTCCATGAAGTCATCAAGGGACGTCACTGCTCAAAAACGCGTTGGCCACACACAGAGCATTCCATGAAGTCATCAAGGGACGTCACTGCCAAAACCGCCTGATTGCACACACAAGATTCCATGAAGTCATCAAGGGACATCACTAGCTCAAGAAATGCCGTTGCACACACCCAGCATTCCATGAAGTCATCAAGGGACATCACTGCTCACAAATGCCGTTGGCACACACAAAGCATTCCATGAAGTCATCCAGGGACATCACTGCTCAAAAATGCCGTCGGCACACACCAAGCATCCATGAAGTCATCAAGGGACATAACTGCTCAAAAAAAATGTTATGGCCACAGGACCCTGCACAACAACAGAATCTCCACAGATGCGTCGTCCCCGTGGTGCACCGCTAGTATTCTGCGACTGGAGAGCCCACCGGCAAACGACTCCACCTCAAGCGAACTGGCATGCGCATCCCGCAGCCCTACTCTTTGCTGTGTCGCTGACAGGGGAAGCCAGTACAACTGCAGACACACAGCCAGGCTTTGGCCATGCGGTTTTACGTGCCTTTCTCCAGACTTGGTCGAAAGACAGACAACAACAAAAATAAGAGAGACACCCGAATGTATCAATGGGACCAAAGAAGCGTTGTACTCAGCTACCGAACCAACCAGCCGGGAGTTATTGCACACCACCTTTGGAAGCCTGTGGTGCTGTATCCCTGTAGGGTTGAGACACGCAAAGGGCATTCCGTTGAGCAAGACTTGATGGGTCTGATTCGAGGAGAGAAGAGAAACAGAACAGATACACGCTAAGATGCCAGTGGGACCATGTACCTCAGCTTCGCACAGTTCCTACGTAAAATAACAAAAACCGCAAAACACACACACCACACACACACACACACACACTCCCTCTCTCTCTCTCTCTCTCTCTCTCTCTCTCTCTCTCTCTCTCTCTCTCTCTCTCTCTCTCTCGCAAGAAACACGTGACCTTTGTATCAAACGCCAAAACACTAAAATCAGCAGACTATCAGACTATGCATGGCGTGTAAGAGACTGGTTGATGGAAAAAAGAAAAGATGAAGAAGAAGAAGAAGAAGAGAAGAAGACCCCCCCCCCCCCCCCAGTCTAGTAGCGGAATATTTGTTCTTTTCAGTTTTTTTTTCAGATGAAGAGGACAGTGTGAAGCACCAAAAAATGAAGAGGTGGATTTGAGCCTTAGGAAAAAAAAAGAAGAAAAGAACAAAAATCAAAACAAAAACCAAAAAATGGAGAAAAAAATATCCGCCTTAGGTGCTCCATTGATCCGACAATTGAGCCCAAAAAAAAAAAAAAAACGAAAAGAAAAAAGAAACACGTGACCGTCCTATTCATACAGAGTGCGTTAACAAGTTCAAAAGGGATACCCGTCAAGCTTGCTTGCCGATCACTGGTTTCAATCAGTACAGCAAACAGTCCTTGTGTATCACACGACCGACTGTTCCCAGCAGACCCAAACACTTCGCTCACCGTCAGTCCACGCTGATGCACACCAGTGACTGCAGGATCGTCACCAAAGGGCGATGACTCAATCATTTCCTGTCACTCTGTTTACGCCGCCATTTTGTTCCAGCACTTTTACGTTGATTGACCGATTCCTCAGGGAATGCGACATCCAAGGTGTTGGCCCTACTACAGGCTAGAATGTGTTTGTGTTTCGTTGTGTTTGTGGCTGTATTCACGGGAGTTTGTGGTGGTTTGGCCCGTGCTTTCATTAACCGTCATCAGTCAAGTTGGATCAACGATCCAGCCGCCAGTCTGCTGTCGCCAGCTCAATATGAGTCTTTCTTCTCTCCCTTTGTTCGGTTCATTTTCGTGTCTGTGACAACACTTGTTTACTCTCATATCAATTTGGAATACAAACAGAACGCATGGGGTTTTTAAGTCATGGATTATGATAAGCATCGACTAAAAAGGCCTACATCTCAGATATGTGTAAACGAAGCAGGTTGAATACTTTACTGATTAAAACTGTAAGATTAGAAGATTCTCTCTCTCTCCTCTCTCTCTCTCTCTCTCTCTCTCTCTCTCTCACCGATCCGGCTGCCATTCTGCTGTCGCTAGTTCAATAGGATCTTTCTTGCTGCGCTTTGTTAGGTTCATGTTCATGACTTTCATAACATTTGTGTATTCCCTTGTGAAATTTCAAGACAAACAGAGCGCATGTGATTCTCAAGTCATGGATTATGATAAACATCGACCAAGAAGGCCTACATCCCAGATAAATGCAGGGTTGAAAACTTTACTGGCTAATATCAAAAGATCAGAAGATAATCTCTCTTTCTCTCTCTGTCTCTCTTCTCTCTCTCTCTCTCTCTCTCTCTCTCTCTCTCTCTATCACACATCACACACACACCACGCCACACACACACACACACACACACACACACACACACACACACGCACACGAACACACACACACACCATGCACACGCACACGCACGCACGCACGCACGCACGCACGCACCACACACACACACAATCTCCTACTCTCTCTCTCTCTCTCTCTCCTCTCTCTCTCTCTCCTCTCACACACACACACACACACACACACACACACACACACACACACACACACACACACACACACACACACACACACACACACATCACACACATACTGACAGCATTATCCACGTATGACTCATAATATTTCTTTTTTTTATGTAGATGATACGCAGGACGAAACGAGACACATAAATGCTTATCTATCTTTGTAAATAAAAGAATTCGACTTATTTCTTGCGCTTTATCTCGTCTCGTCCTTGTTATCTGTCATGCTTGTCCTTGTGCTTTTTAAGTATATGGTTCTTGTTTGCTTGTTTTCTGCCTTAATTTCTACTTGTCTTGTCCTCTCTACATCTCTCTCTCTACTCTCTCTTCTCTCTCTCTCTCTCTCTCTCTCTCTTCTCTCTCTCTTCTCTCTCTCTCTCTCTCTCTCTCTCTCTCTCTTTCTCTCTCTCTTCATTCTCTCTCTCCTCTCATTCTCTCTCTCTTCTTTCTTTCTCTCTCTCTCTTCTCTCTCTCTCTCTCTCTCTCTCTCTCTCTCTCTCTCTTTCCTCTCTCTTCTCTCTCTCTCTCTCTCAGCCATGCCTTCGAATTTTTATTTCTTCTGTTCTACTGCGTTTTCCCTCCTTTTTTGTGCTTACACTGCAATGATTACCTTCTACTTTTCTTCTCCTTCCGTCCTTTCTTTTGTCATTCCTTCTTTATTCATTTCTATTTCTTGTTCGTTCTGATCATCATTCTCGTGTCATAGCTTCAGCCACATTATGACATTCATTCATTCGTGCTCATCTTCGTCGTGGTCATCATCTTCATTATTATCATTATTATAACATTCTTGGAAAACAGTCATTACTTTCAGTATAAACATACTATTGTTGTTGTTGTTTTTGTTGTTGTTGTTGTTGAGATTCTGTGTTTATTGTCTTCCATTGTGCATCATTTTTTTTTTAATCTTCATTCTTCTTCTTCTTCGTTTCTTCCCTTCTTTCCGTCTTCTTCTTGTTCCTTTCTTTTTCTTTTCATTTCCTTCTATTTCTTTTCATCTTTGTCGTTGTCTTCTTCTCTTCCTTTCTTTCTTCCTTCTCCCTTCCTTCCTTCCTTCCTTCCTTCCTTCCTTTCTTTCTTTCTTTCTTTCTTTCTTTCTTTCTTTCTTTTCTTTCTTTCTTCTTCCTCTTCTTCTTCTCCTCCTGCTCATTGTTGTCGTTGTCCTCTCTTCCTCGTTCACCTCCTGCGTCTCTCTCTGTTTCTTTCAATCTATCTCCTCCTTTTTGTCTTCTTTTTCGTAGTGTGTATTTTTTTTAAAAAAGTTCTTGTCCTTCTTCTTGTTCTTGTTCTTCTTCTTCTTCTTGTTCTTGCTCTTGTTCTTGTCCTTCTTCTTCTTCTTCTTTTTTTTTGTTTGTTTCTGTCTTTTCTTCTTCTTTCTTCTTCCTGTTCCGCCATCTTGTTTGTGTCGATCTTTTCTTCTTCTTCATTTTATCCAGTTGACGACCAGTATCAGTATTTTGACAAGTCTATCGGGTTTGGTGATAGTAGTGGTGGTAGTGGTGATGTTGGTGTCGTTTTGTTTGTTTAGTTTGTTGTTGAGACTGCATTTCCAAGCACCACTTTTTCACCTCTCTCTCTCTCTCTCTCTCTCTCTCTCTCGTCTCTCTCCTCCTCCTCCTCCCTCCATGCAGGACGAGCGAGATGTGGAGTGGAAGTTCGCCCGCACAGAGTTGTGGATGACCTTCATCGAGCCCGGGACGCCCGTGCCGCCGCCTTTCAACGTCATCCCCAGTCCCCGCAACATCTGGAGAGCCGTGCTGTGGTTGTGTCGCCGCTCCGACCTCAAGCACTTCCTGCCGCACGAGGGCAAGGAGGTCAAGTATGCCGCCGTGCAGGTGCGTCCAAGGATGGGAGCGTGTTTGTGGAGTCGTCAATGGTGATGTTTCCCCGTGTGGCCCTGTGTATTTTGATGTTGGCGTGGGGTATCTGTGTGTATGATGACATGTTCATGTATCCCGAGGGCGGGGGGTTGAGGGGTAGGGGATTGGGGGGTGATTTGGATGTGGATGAAGTCTAGGAATATAATTATGTATTTTGCTATGGACGCAGATGTCTTGGCAAAGACCTAATATGTCCTGTGCGGGAAAGTGTGTGTGTGTGTGTGTGTGTGTGTGTGTGTGTGTATGTGTGTGTGTGTGTGTGTGTGTGTTTCTGTTTAACTGCGTGTTCTAAAAAAAAGTAACTTTTGACTGTTATAGTAATCCTGTGCAAAACACAATCCCATTCGCTGGTTTATCTTTGAAAACATTCCTTTTATGAATTATGTTATAAATACTTCGTTCATAAAGAAAAG